>JAEQBH010001866.1:0-175969 GCA_016808115.1 Tetrastigma voinierianum | reverse complement strand
AAGTAAATTAGGTTTTCCCCTTTGGCTCCGATACCATGTGAAGAGAGAAAAGAGAGAATCCCTAATTTTTATTATTTCCACAGAAAATAAAATCTAGTCTCTACATTACATATTGGACTTATATATATAGACACTCATAGGACCCACAATACAATAAGACAATAAAGGAAAAGACTGTACAATATCTAACACTTATAACTAAGAAAAGAAGTAATCATAGATGCCATGACACTATATAACAACATCAAGCAAGCAACATTAAAATAGGTGCATGCATGATATAAAGAAGGAGAATATCGAACAGCAAGAAAACAAGCAAACAGAGAAATAGAGACATACCACAAGGCAGTGATTTAAATGTGAACATCCCATCAGCATCAGAAACGGCATGACAGAGAGATTTTTTTTGTCCAGGGGCATTACCAGAACCCAGAGGACAATCGACCTCCGATACATCAATTGAATGTAAATAAATATGAACTCCCAGAATTGGATTTCCCTACCAAAAATAGAAAAATGGATCTTTCATTAGTTTCATTTAATGGGCATTTTGGAGGACCAAATCAACTCAGTTAAAGGGGGAGGCAGTTGATGATTATTAAATAAAAATAAAAATAAAGAAACGAATATAGATTAAAGGACTCAATACGTTTCTAGCATATACTGCACACAAGTACAGAGAGGTTTGGATCACTCAACATCTACTTTCTTTTATTTCTTTCCTTTTCATCTTTTTTATGTTTTATTCTTTTTTGATAATCAAGGAATCTTCTCTAGTCAAGCCCTTCAGACTCTCAATGATAACTCAAACCTCAGGCTGCTGAGCACACCTGCCATGACCAGTATCAGGTAGTGCACTTCATTCAACCAGAAGCAACAAATAGAAGTATAGAACTAAGGACTGTACACCTCAATCACACATCCTGGCATTCACATCCAAGTAGGCACCCTGGCGGGTTCCACATGTACTTTCTTATGAGCCAAAGTTCAAGCAGCTATGCTGAGTTCAGGGGCTTGAACATTAAATCACCTTAAATTGATAATTATTTGAAAATTCAAACAAACCTTAAAAGAAACTTAAAAAATAAAACCTGGCATGAGAAGAAACATCAAGCTAAAACAATATGAAATCTAAACTCCAGCAAGTCCTTGGAAACTTCAAGGATCAATGGTATGGGGGGATGATATCCGCAGCATTCCAAGAAGACAAAAGTTAAAAGATAATTCACCCTTGGATAGGAGCCTAAATAAGCAATAAATGTCAATTCAGTGATATTATAAGCAAAGTACGCAAATAATAGAAGAGGTATTTCCCAAGCTTCAACCATCATAACGCATGTACACCTGTACACCTGTTATAAAGCATACAGCAACAAATGGGATAAAAAAAAAGGATACCCCCACAACTCTTTCCAGTTCATGCAAGGTTCCTACATCACTTTGCACCCAAGACCAGAGTGCTTGGAATGGTATCTCAGCGCACCAGATGAACCTTGAAATTTGTTGTTATCCCCCAACCTTGAGTCCTTGACAATAAAAGCCTCTAAAGTTTCTCAATGGTTTTGGCTACCTCAGCTAGGATACAGAAGATGGATAAGTAATAGATGGCAATATTAGAACACCAACTATTTGGAGGAAAGGTAATTCTTTTTTAAATCTTTACTGGTAAAAATATCTGCTGCAATAGTATTGTAACATCATATCTTATTTCTTTCCTTTTTTATCCTTCAATTTAATTAGTGCAAGGTGGTCTTTCTAGAATTAAGTTAAGTAAAGCATTTCTAATTCATGTAACCAAAAAACAAAAACAAATAAGCAAATCAATTTGGACATGCTGCTAAGTCTTTACATCTTCCAATCAGAATATTGATTTTTAAATGCAATTATTGCTCCTGTAAATTTACCTGAGCAACCACAAACCCAGTAATGTCATATCCAGGGACAAAGAAGATGTCATCAACTAAACCATTTCCAAACCCTAATTCCACCTGCATATGTAAATTCAGAATCAGAGAAATCAATTAATGAATATTGATATATATATATATATATATATTTGAAAGAGCGAATTAGTGAGTGAGAGTGTGTGACTGAGTGTGTGTGTGTGTGTGTGTGTGTGTGTGTGTGTGAGAGAGAGAGAGAGAGATAGAGAGAGAGAAAGAGAGAGAAAGAGAAAGCCAAAAGAAAAAAGAAAAAAAAAATGAAAGCAAAAAGGAAACACAATGAACAAGCATGAAACCTCTGTGGAACCCCTAACTTCAACAGTCAAATCAGGATGTGAAGCCCGTAATTTGTAATTTCCTACACAAAAATAAAACCCTAATAAATTAGCGAAATAATACATCAGATGAAGAAAATGTAGCATGACGAATAAGAAAACAATGACCTTGTGACAGGAAAGTAATAAAATCCCCAACCTGGAATAATGTTGTTGAAGGAATAACTTCCCACTAATGATGTTAAAACAGAAGAGATGAGATCCCCTGAAGGAAACAAAAGCTCAATATTTACATTTGATGGGCCTCCATTTTTTAGTGAACAGCTCTCTCCACCAACAGCTCCCACAACTCTTCCAGATATGGTGAACCTACAAATATTTATGGTAGTTTTTTTTTTTTTTGGATTGGTGTAAATATGATATGGAAGATAATACATCATACCTAAAGGAAACAAAAGTAAACTACCTATTTGATACATAATCAAACAGAAACAGGATGAAAAGTTATTTGAAAAAAAAAGAACCTTCAAACTATACAAACAGAAATAATAACACAAACAATTCAGACAAACCCTGTGAATCGAAAGTTAATATCTTCATTGGCATTACAACCAGCATGATCAACTACGACAGGGACCTGAAAGAAGATGTTATTTGTGTCATTTTATGGCAACTACATTTATGGATAAAATTCATAACAAGACCATCTGTCAGAAAAGGAAAAATAGGTAATTGTCAATATGGAAATTATTTCAACAAGGATACAGACCATACCTTATCAGGATCCAATGACCACCCTTCTGGTCCCTTGATTTGAACTACGAAGGAACCCTGTAAAAGAAACACTTACAATGAAACGAACAGAGAGTCCATGCAGATATAAAGATGATGAAAGAAGCATGTATAAAGTTGAAAGTGCCTTCAAAAGAGAGTTAGCCATTCCTAATTTGATCCCACAATCCACCCAAAAATCTAAAAACTTCAAGATTATGCTCATAACTGACAGCATGTCCACCACACAGTTTTTTTATTGTCTAGTCCAGCTTGCAAAATCTCAAAACCATTCAAGGGACAGGACACTATCAGCCTCCACTTCCTCCTAAATTTTGTAGCGGACTAAATAAAATCGTCATATTTAGAGCCAAAATGAATTGATTAGCTAGTCAAACTAGCTTTAAAAAACCTGTTCCACTGACATATGATCCATGGTCCAGTTTCCAGAACATTTTACATAAGAAATGCTTTCTCAAGTTTTATTGTAGCATGTATTTTACATTGTGTATGACCCTTTAACAGGCATTTCTAATATGTTTTCACTTTTTCCCTATTAATGAACTAATTTTAGTGTAAAACTAATTTTGACATTATTTGTTTTGATTTGAACTTATATGTTCCATTGACTCAACTGTTTAAGGAAAATGAACCTTGTGCTTTGTTGTGCAAATTTTATTTTATCTCTTCGTTTAATTGTAATGTTGGATAATGAGGAGAAGCAACTACATTTTCTACTCATTCATGCAGAATGAACCATGAAACTGCTTTAAAAATACCTTGTCATAGACAGGAATGAAATAGTAACCATTTGGGGCACACTGAGTTCTGTCCTTCACCAATCCATCAACTGTGCGAAGCTCAACCTACAGTTTGATCAAATAAACCATTCCGAACCTCACTTTAAGTATCCATGTTTCATAAGCACAAAATTAGGAATTAACCAGAATGCTGATGTAGATAGAAAGGAAAACTATGAAAATATTACCACCAAGACAACAAGCCATTTATTTAAATTTCACATCAATGGCTAAAAAGGTCCATAAACATTATTGCATAATATTTTGGGTTTTTTCTTTTCCTTCAAGATCAGAATCAAAAATGGGCTACCCATACAGCTTCTTTCCAATGTGGTCTCAGCAATATGACCAACCCTTCCCAGTAAAATATGCAAAGTCTAAATGGTATAGAAAACATGGAAAAGAACATTTTCTGATTTAAATGCAGGAAAATCAACTGGACATTTGAAGCTGCAAGGACAAATAGACATCAAATGAGAACTGCATGATATATATATATATATATAGATAGATAGATAGATAGATAGATAGATAAATAAAGAGAGAGAGAGAGAAAGCAAAAATGCACAATAGTTAAGAAAGTGCTAACATGAGCTCCCACCCAGCTTGCAATGAACTGCCATGCTATTCAACTTCAACATATAATCAATGATCCAACCTAGCATTGATTGTGGTTATGGAAGCAATCCCAGACTGGGCCGCCACCTCATTTCATTTGTTACAGACAATTCTTTAGCTCCATCAAAACTTCGCCAAAATTAATAATAGGTTTTATTCCCAGAATGAATAAATAAGATTCCATTTTGTCTCAAATAGAGGGAATGGGAAGGAAAATGCTTAAAATCAGTTGCTTTCTCAAACTTCCATTAATGATACCATAAATCACTGCCAACATATTTAAAGATCAAAAATTTTAAAAAGAACATTTAGAAAGAAAAAAAAATAACGGGTGAGCTGCAATTGCCTAGGCATTGTCATAAACCAATATAAGATGCACTATCATCAGAAAGATAACAGTCAGAATAAATCCATACCGTAATATGAGAATAATCCAATTTTCCGTCAGTTGGCTTCCTCGACTTGATCAATTCCGGACTTGCCTACACAACAACGTTATTCAGTGAAAATCAGCTGCAACTATAAATACAATGTTTAAGTGATTGCGATGAAAAAAAAAAACTAAATTCTCTAGCAACAAGACACATGAATCAATTCAATCAAAAAATAACGGACTCCACTTCACAATTGCAGAAGAGATCCAAAATCCAGATCCTTATTTTTTTTTCCGACGGTTTCTCGGCAACCAAACGCGTGAAACTCGAAAGTGAGCATGCAAGTAGATTAAAGATGAGAGTAACGGATTGACCTCGACGAATCCACCACAACCTTGGATGGAATCGGCGGCAGCGAGTGAAGTGAAATAGATAACAGTCAGTGAGAATATCAAGGCCTCTCTAATCGCCATATTTGGAGCTTCAAGGAGAGAGAGGACAGATCTGAGGTTCCGTCTCTCATGGGATTTATAAACCATGAGAGGGTTTTCATTGCAAGAGGACTGAATTAGTGAAACGACGTCGTACGCTGTTGTACAGGCCCTGCCCTATTGGTCTCATTCCATAATTTTGGTACATTGGTTGCATTGTATGTTTAAAACGTTCAACCGTTTTTTCCTTTTTTACTTCTATCATTTTCCAATACAACATAATATTTTGTTTCGTTGTCACGAACAATGGACTCTTCAGTCTTCCTCTTCTATTCTAGCCTAAATTTCCACCCACTTAGAGCCAGTTCAACCTATTTTTGATTACTATTTTTTGAAGAAAATTTTATTCAAAAGAAAGGGAACACCGCTAAAAAACCTAACATAAACAAAATATAGGTCATCATAACATGAGAACCTGGTCCACGCAATACCTTACAAACCCATCTCCCAATAAAATCTGAATTCCTTATAACAAGGTGAATAATACCAAAACAATTCAACACATATTTGTTTTGGCAAATGTAAGTTCCTGTTCTTGCTTCCTGTTCTTACCATTAAGCCTTTAATAGCTACGTGTTATACAACCGACGGTAAACCCAGCAGGCATAATCACGCGGTCAACTGGCCGAAGTCCCGGCCTCAAACATCTGCGTCAACAGCCGCCGTTGAAGCCAAGCCTCGCAAAAGATGACGGCATCCAACTCAACCCGCCGAAGCCGCCGCATCGGCGCTATGTCCGCGGCAATCACTCCCAGCATGCACCTATGGCAACCCTGCGATACACCAGGTCGCTATGTTGGTAATTTGAGCATGGGGCCAATCCCGCGCGATAATTTGATTGAATAAAAATGGGTAAACATAAAATGAATAAATAAATAAATACGTGATAATAATTTGTATATAAAATATAATTGCCACTGAAAAAGTTATGTTTGTAAAAACCATTTAAAATTTGAGATATCAAAACACACTTTTATTACTTTAAAAGATTTTTAAATTTACCCTATTTATTGTTATGCTTGTTCTTCGAAAAATCAAATAAAGCAAAAAAAGAAAGAAAATAAGGAGGAGAAACGTAAAAAATAAAAATATATAATTAAATCCAATATACAATTTTTATTTATTACTTCGATCTCTTTTCATTTATTTTAACTAATCAATAAAAAGGTTAAATAATTTAAAGATATGTCAGTTGCTAAATGAAATTTTTATATTTTATTTTGTTTTTTTTTTTTTAGGTTTTCATTAGAAAACCTACGAAAAAACATCATTTTCTTCAACATTTTTTTTCTTCTGTTTTGATTCTTCCCGGAATCAAGATATTCTACTCTTATATAGAATCTATTACTATGTTTATTTTTTAAAACAACATATCACGCATATCAAAAAGTTTAATGGTGAATAGTAATGAATGAACAGTAATATGTGAAACCGTACTTGTAAACAAGATCTATACCTGCGGCACAAGGCCCAGGCCTCGGCCCCGCGCCGGCCGAAGCCCAAGAGCCCCAAATGGCTCAGGGCCCGGGAAGCCGCCGGCCCGTAATCCCCACCGATCCTCCGCCTGTGCACCCCTGGGGCGGACAGGGGCCCAAAAGTCGCCCGTGAACACCCTGTCAATCTCGCCCGAGTGCCCGGTGCTCATATCCTGCACGCCTGTGTGTTATTCGAATCTAACCCACCAAACGAAGCCGCCAACCTGTGCCTTCATGTTGCAAGTGTAGGTTCTCCCATGAACCTAATTCTCCTCGCCTACCGGGACAGTAGCACTTAGCTAGCCATTCCCATCTGGGAAGACGCTTACGTGAAAACGGCAATAAGTCATCATTCCCGGGTCAGCATCACCTTCCCTATCATTATTGAAGAAATCAAGCCTACTCTCCGAGAAAGACCTAATCCCATTTCTACAAAGAGAAGCAAGTCACACCAAACAAGGTACGAGATTCTTAATCGAGATAATTGTTGCTCTAAGCTCTAAGCTTCTTTTAAAAACTAATCCCTTGCCATCGTATGTGGCCACTTTAACACCACCATCGCCTTCCTTATTTGTTTTGTGTCAGCAGTCAATCGGTGAATGCTCCGACGATCCACCACTCTAAGAATTCATCACACCGGGAGCCGCTCGTGAAACGCCAGAGAAAGAAATTCGGGATTTTTGATACGCGAGAGTCAGTACACCCGCTCCTGCGTGATCTCCCCACCCTCCAAGCCTTAGCGATTTCGAACGTCCCACCGGACCGGCTGGGACTTTACCGCCATGTCCAAAGAACCCAATAAACCCACCCATCGAGACCGCCACCGCGGCGCCAGAGATGTGCTAAGGTGATGGGCAACCCGACAGATGGCCAAATTACGAGAACGGGCGACCGCTTCTGGCAGAGCGTGAAACCTACGAACCCGGCTAGAGTCCGCCAGCTCGGGAACCCCCAAGGTGTCGCCCATAATGAGCCCCTAGCTCGAAATGAAAAAGGAAAGAGCTCCCTTCCTACCACATAAGGATCACTACAGTCGATGATCTATTTCTCGGACAAATCCACTTTCCCCCGTCGCCACCACCCGCGAGCAATGCGAAGTCGAGTACGAGCGAGACCTCCCTTTCGCCAATCCAACAGTACATGAGCCGAACACGACGGCGTAGTATGAAGCAAAGAGGCAGCAGGATGGACCCCGTCGCACGCCCCGAACATGTTACTCCGCCGGGAACGCCTCCCGTTTTACATGCACCCAGATCCACTCGGGTGCTCCTACCCCGCATGCGCCCTTTATCCCCTCCCCGTTCAAGTGATCTCTATGACATACCGCCCTTCCCTTTCGGGGCCGCATATTTTAGACTATGAACCTCCTCGCGGATGGTTATTCCGCCGCCATTCGCTATGTACGACGGCCGCTCCGATCCGCACGATCACATGTCGCAGACTTCCAACCAAGCCGATGATCCTCAACACGGATGACGACTTATGTAAAGTGTTCCTAGCTACCAAAGGCCCGGGCTTTCGGGGCCTGGTTCCACAAGCTTCCTGGGAGGGTCGATAAACTCGCTCGCATGAAGTCAGGTCGTGGTTCGCCTCCCGCAAAGATCCGGCGGCTCAATTAGCGTAAAGGAATATCGCCTCCCTCCGTGCTATCCTTCTTAAACTGCGAGAAGACGAATCCATTCGGATTTCACACACGTTCGACAAGCCGCCCGAAGATATCGATATTTACAAGTATGGATGCGGGCCCCACAAAAATTTCCGAGAAGCCGATCACCATCTGCCCAGCCTTGGTCCCTAGATCCGCCCAAGAACCATGGAAGAATTATACGGCTAAAATAAGCTCTCCGCACCGGAAGATAACATTCGCCGCCTCGCAAATCAGAATGATAACCACCCGCAGGCAAGCCGATCGCCAAAGGCTCATCCGAACGTAAAAGCAACCACACAAGGGCCGTGCCCGGGATGGCCGGTCCGATAAGAGGAAGGAGCCCCCCGCCTCACTCCTCAACACGCCATGACCGGCCCTACCACCCGGACCTCCCGATTTCAAATGGCCCCCTCCTACGAGGGCGCGCCCCATCAACGTGAATGCATCCCTAAAGTGCGACATCATGGGGACCAGTGGCCACGGTAGACCAACCACTACCAAAGCTTTTAAGTTCCTAATAGAAAACCGATTCGGCCGGGCACCCTCGTAAGATATATACGATAGCCGCCCAGCCAGTAAAGGAAAACGCCCCACACGGTGTGGTCGTTGTTGACATCGAAAGCATGCTGGGTCTCTACTAGCCATCAACTTTATACCGGGGACCACACGATAGCGCACGCTCCAAAAGGCAGAAGAAAAATGCTTCGAAAGCAATTTTCGCCGTGAGCCGTGGTGAACACCGTCAGCACCAGGGAGAACACCACAGTAGCTCAGCCGATAGATGACCCAATATCCTTTCCCCCTATTAACCTTACTCAGGTCATTACCCCTCATTACGATGCACTTGTACCTACTGTCTGTATTAATGGTTTTGATGTGCACAGGGTCCTCGTCGATCCAGGCTATGTAACCGATTTATTACACCTCCCAAAATTTTTAAAGGCAGATGTGAGAGTCCCGATTGACAATTCTCGGGCCCACCGGCAAGGTTTTATCGGGGGTTTAATGTGGGCTACCACATTGACAATGGGATATTGCCTTTCCCGTCAGTGGCGTCTATGACTCGCACAAATATTGTTCTCGGTAGTGGAGGACTTGGGGCCATATAATGCCATCCTAGGTCGGACATGGCTACACGCCATGAAAGCAATACCCTCCACATACCATCAAACCATCAGCTACCTGACCGCGTCCGAGCAAGTTGATCTTCAGGGAAGCCAGCTAGTCGCGCGATAGTGCTATCAACTCTCACTATAGGGACGCGAGCAAAGCGAGTGCTCTAGTGAACCACCCCTTGAGGATCAACCCCCGCAATAGCAATCACAGTCATCCGCCCGGCCCGCTTCGGGAGGGAGAGAGTCAAGCTGGCAATGATCCCTGTGGCCACGCCGCCGTCGAGCCACATGCATCACGCGAGCATCCTCCTATCCGGAGGAGAAGGTCCCGGGCTATGTTGTAAGCCGCAGCTGAATTTTTTCTGGCGTATTCACTTGAACTCATGCCAATATGACAAGAATAAGCCCCATGCACGCTCACACAAACTAAAATGCAGTTTTCGATCTCCTCAAACCCGCCAGTAAAAAGTGGTTTTCTTTTCATCCGCATCATTACTTGGTAATCCGTAACGCGAGGTCGACATAATCTTCTGCGATAATGTATTTATCGAGCCGCAAGGCATTCGAATGGTCAAGCCAACGCGGTGGTCGTCCCCGTGGGAACAAGCCGTGAGAGCATGTAGATTATACCGACCTCAATGTCGCATACCGGCGACGCCTTCCCTATGCCCGAATAGATCGATTGTGGACGCTCGCCCGCATGGTATGCCATTCTTTTCCTCGATGCCTTCTCGATATCACCGCATCCCCATGCACTCCCCCAGATGAAAACATCTTTCATCACCCTTACGATTCTGATTGCAATGTGATGCCTTTCGGTTTGAAAAATGTCACAATTTATTGTAAAGCCAGTAACCAAGATGTTTCTCGCCAAGCACGGAAGCACAATGGAAGTATATATCGATGATATGCTAGTAAAAACCACAAATACCCTGATCACGCTGCTTCATCTCCAACAGACATTCGACCTCCTCAGAGAATATGGTATGAAACTTAACCCCCTAAAATGTGCCTTCGGGGTCAGTGCCGGCCGATTCCTTGGTTTTATGGTAACCCAAAGGGGAATAGAGGCTAATCCTGCACAGCTTACGGCCATCTTGCAATCCCCGGCTCCCACCTCCAAGAAAGGGATCTAGCAACTCGACCGCCCATTGGGCCGGCTCTGGGCTCATTTTCTCCGCTCACCCAGGATCGCTTTGAAACCCTTCTTCACTACCCCGCGGGAGCAACGCCGAGTGAATGAGGAATGTGACTCGGGGCATTCAGAAGAATCAAGCAATACTCGACATAGCCCCGATTCGCGGAGCTCCGGAAGCCTGACACGCCTATCTCTACCCAAGCAGCTCGAATACAGCCACCTTCACTGTTTAAAGAAATGCGGATGCAAAGTTTAGTCTGTTCTTGAGCCAAAGTCCTGACAGATGCGGAGACTAGATATAGCCACCTCGAACGAGCTGCTTTAGCCCTCCGGACGGCCGCCCAAAAGCTCCGCCCATACTTCCAGGCTCACCCCGTTGTGGTGCTAACTGATCTGCCACTCCGGGGCACAATTCATAAACCTGATATGTCCGGAAGGATGGCCCGCTGGGCAATGGAATTGAGCGAGTATGGCATCCAGTACAAGCCGAGACTTTCGAAGAAGGGGCAAGTCTTAGCTGACTTCCTCGCATAAATCCCGCAGCTCGATGCCTCCCCGAGTAAAACAGTCGATGGACACTCCGTGTCGATGGGGCTTCCAGACAAACAAGAGCCGCACGGCGCACCAACTCCCTTAACCGAGGAAAGAATTGAACATGCATTACGCGAAGCTTCAAATCTTCACCAATAACGACCGAGTACGAGGCCATAATAGCCGACTCGAGCCGTGGCATCGCTTAATGGTGCCGACACCCTATTCAGCGATTCACGCCTAGTCAGTTTCTGACACAGTTAACGCTGCACCCGAATCCAGGATCTCTCGAACGACGCATATGTTTCTCTCGTCAAGGGTAAATTAAACACCCTCTCGACCGAAACTCAACATGTCCTGAATCAGAATGAGTGGTCGCATGCTCGGGCCGATGTGGCCGCCATTTCCTCGATAAACGTAAACCGTATTTCTTCCCCATCTTCACAGCCGTGTTCCTCTTATACTAAAAAGCCAAAATAAAACCGTAGATAGAGGTTCCCCCTGCCTCGATGGATCCCATACGCTTTACATCGCCACGAGAACTACTTCCAATGGCTGCAGAGGCAAGGTTCACAAAATTGCATTCGCCTGTTGTGTTCTGGAGTCAAGGCTCAAAAGTGCTATTTTCAACCCTCGTTTATTTAAGGTTTTGAGCCACTTTGTCTACTATTAGCGTAATTAAACTTAATTTGTACCATTAAGGTCCCTCGCTATTTAATGACGATTTGTGGCTAATTTTTGTAGTTTTGCAAGCTATTTACGCGAAATCGCTGAAATCAATCCAAGCACGAAGAATTCAGTCAAACCTCGCATTGCGCATCGAGACTGTAAGGAAAGCAGCAGTAAGAAAATACAAGAAATTGGAGCACTTATAAATTCATTCCCCGGCTGACACTGTTCATGCATCATGTTGACACTATTCATCCAACCGCCACTATTCACCTGCTTTTTGACGCTTGAGATTTTTGTTACAATTTTTTGTTTCTTCTCATATTATCCCTTGTAATAGCTTTTGGTTTTTGTTTCTTTTGTAATTTCCCTTGGCTCTGAGCGTATATAAGCCTTAGTCAAGCCCTGTAATTATCACCACTTCGACACAAAGTGGCGCTAAGCTTCAAATTTCTCATTTTTCCATTTTATCTCCTTTTTCATTTTCTTTCCACTTTCTCACAAGAAATCCCAAACACCCTCCGAGGATGACAACTCGGGAGGATTTAGCCGCTAAAAACCCCTCTCTTCCTTGAAGAGGAAGGCTACTGGGCAAGGGAACTGGGTGTAACAGAGGGCTCTCATGCTTTCAACGTAGGTATTCATTGTTATTTTTGGTTTTTCTCTTCACGCTAGGTTTAAATCCTCAGATGCGCTCCGAATGACCGCATTTTGATTAACAGCTTGTCTGGATGCTTATTGCTAGATCCACTGATATTTGGTTAGTTGTCTCTTATGAGTCACTATAAGGTAGATCAAAGTGGAATGATTTTCACTGCTGGGGACCATGAATGATCAGTAAATGCTGTTTTTCAAAAGGGAAAATTTTAGGGTTTAGTTTTTAAAGCTAAATGAAAATCCGGTTCAGGAAATGACTATAGGTCATCCTCCCCAACGCGAGGAAATGAACCCGAGGACCCCTCAGTTGCCCTAGAATCCTAAGCCCAGTATCCTGATACTTCAAGGAGACCTCTTTTATTATTTTTCTTATTTTTCTTCATTTTATTATCGTGCCGGAGAAATCACTCAACTCCCTCATTTACCAAAACCCCGAAATCCAAAACGAAAAATTCACCATTTTCAACCTCACTCAAATCATTTCAGGTGAAGAAAACCCATCCCCGTGTTCGACCCTAGAGTTACCTTATACCGGCAAAGAGCTTTGCTACGGCAGTTGGAGGAATTTAGGTTATAAATTTTGTTGATTTCGGATCACCCTACTGTGGCAAAAATCAAATGGCGTCATTGCCGGGGATGGTGCCTAAGTGCATTTGACGAGCTGTGGAACACTTGTGATCCTCATCACAAGTACTGGTGAATCTCTTTTATATTTTACTACCAGTTTTTATTTTGTTTCATTTCACTTAAAAAAAAAGAGTTGCTTAGATCTTTTCCTCAGGTTTGGTTCTATGTCATCTATTTTACCGGTAGGAGTATGTTCCAAGTGGTCCGACTCGTGATCAAATGGAAAAGGGAGAACAATACGCTGAGTATCTGGAGAGAAACCCTAGAACATACATGTCACTCCAGGGACTATAGAAACCTTCCATGGCGTAATCGCCGACTTAAAAGGGAGAAATCCAAACTCATCTAGTCTACGAGGGACTTATAAAAACAATGGATGAGTACTCATAGTTGTTTCCCCCAACTAATGCACCATTTGACAATACTTACAACCCTAGGGGGAACCACACAAACTCCTCATGGGAACCAAAACCTCCATAGTTTGCACCTCTTGCTTCTCCATATTATGCCTCAACTCCTTAGCCACAACAACCACCACAGTTGACATCTTCAGTTGAGCAGGCAATACTGAATTTGAGCAAACTAGTGGATAATTTCAAAGAGGAGCAGAGGGTAGTGAATGTCTAGGCCAATCAAGAAATTAAACAACGCAGAGAGCTCCCTCGCATCAAGCAATTGGGATGGTCCTTGTGCCAAATTGGATCGTACTCGACATCCTCGCAGAATCCATCTCAAAGCTCACCAATCGCCTTGTTCATCGTGCAGGAGAATCTAGAAAAAGAGTGTTCCACTGACACCACGTTGGCAAATATAAACAACAAGATGGAGCAATCTCTTATCAAGGCCGATCGAGGAGGGCAAAGGGAAAGTAAACAGCGGGAAGTGGACCCAAAAGCCTATCCTTCCAACCAATCCCCATAAATTTGATCCCAATGCCACCGCTGCACCAAAATGTACCCCACCGCCGCGGCACATCCCGCCTTCACCCGCATCACAATCCCAACCCAAAAACTCCTATCGCTGAAGCTGGGCGCCATCCCACCTTTGCCTTCTACTCAATATTTTGCAGCACAGGGCCATCGCAAGATTTCGCCAATACATCAAAGAAATTGGCAACGCCACACCGCATGGCATGCTGATGTCTCGTGCCGGTTCGTACATGGAGCACTTGACCTTAGCATATCTACAGTCCACTCGCCTGTACAGCTCCTCCAAAGGCTTGAGGAACAGGCTTTTGGGGGTGCCTGCGCCCCTTAATTTTTGTTTTCAGCTTTCTTATTTTATTTTATTATTTATTTTACTTTTTTAATTTTTCTTCTTAGATTTTATCTAATTTTTAGTTAATCTGTTTTTAGATTAATTTTTATTTTTCTGCATTTTAAATTTTTTCTGTATTCATTTTCGAGAGGTTTTGGCCTTAATTCTGGGAGCGTATAAAATACGTAGCTCCTCGCACTTCGTTAAATATTGTGGAAATAAGAACCCGCACCTGCTAGGTTGCGAAATTTTGGTTTTTGCTACACTGTTCATGTTTTTGTCTTTTTGTGATATATATATATATATATATATATATAATTATTTCTAACACAAAAATTAAAAAATTCGCAGGTTGCGAAATTTCGCAACCTGCTGCACCCTCATTTTGTTTTACTCATAACTTTTCCATTCGAACTCCGTTTTAGGCGTTTTTGGTATCGTTGGAAAGCTTAGAGAGTGTAGAATCCAAATACAGCTAGAAAGAACACTTTTGAAATTATTATGAAGTTGTAATTTTAAAAAATGCTTCAACTAGTCACTTTTTTCCTTTCTTTTCTTTTCCTAACTTGTTTATTTGAAGCTCAAATGGAGTGATTAAGGTGTCGATGGAAAGCTTGCAAAGCCTCCTATCCAACAACAAGTACATTTCATCAAGGAGGTAGCACTTCCTTCTTTAACTTTCCAATCCAAGCCCTATTTCGGACAATGTGACATTTGGTTGGGGGGAGAGTTAGCGAAGGAAGTGGCATTTATTTGTGTTTTTGTTACTATTTTGAAAGCAAACTCCATTTTCAGATGTTCTGGCTTGGTCGGGTTTTCCTTTGTGAAGTCAAGTATATACTATAAAACTTACTTTTTCAATTCAAATTACATCTATTTTTTTTATGGTTTTGCCTAACCTGCAAGTTAGAAAATTGAAACTTTGTCTAATCTTGTTGATGTTAGATTGGATGTCACTGCCTGAGCTGAGTGATGATTAGTCAACTTGCCGCTTGACCTTTTCTTCCACCCAGCCTAACCACACATAGTGCACATCGCCAACAATAGGTCGAAAAACCCGCTACTCTCCTGCAAACATTGTAAAACCTACCCTAATTTCGTGACCACTTGTAATAAGTTAAGGACCCCATGAATAGAAGGCCAATGTGTCTTCCAAAAGAAAAGACAAAGAAAAGAAAAAAGAAAAGAAAAAGAAAAAAGAAGAAAATTACAACGCTTTTGTTCTTGAAACCCGAGCACTGGGCCGAGGGGTATATGGCTTAAAGCCTTTTAAAGCCCCAAGGTCTCTAAGCCAATCGGGCTGGGGAGCCACCGACTTAGTGCTCGCACTGCCGATGGGTGGAGCTGAAGAAGTCAGAGGTGCTGAAGTTTCTCGAAATCATTCCGAGTCCGGTGAAACTTAAAGAGTTGCGGGTCGAAAGATCCTTATGACTCTAAGGCCCTAAGCCTTAATTGGTTGGGAGTCACTCCAGATCCCCATTACATGGACTCGGTGAGGTCGATTCTCAAAGACGCACCCCCTAGCCAACACAAAAAAAAAAAAGTTGTGGAATAAGAGCCGGTCTTGATCTATTTAGGTTGGTTAGTGTCCTAGGTGGCGGCAGTAGCTTGGTTGGGGGGAGAGTGCAATTTAGCATTTTATTGTTGAGAACTGATCAAACAAACACTTAGGTTTTGGTGGAAGTCTCTGGTTGATTCACCAAGAAGGAGGTGATTAGTGCTTAAAAAGTGCTCTTTTGAGGCCTATTCATCGTAGGTTTTAGGCACTTTTTAGGTACTAATCATTCCAAATAACCCAATTGGCATATTGATGTCCCTATTGTGTTACTAACAAGATTTGTAGGTGTTTTCTTTGGTAGTTTTGCGTGCCAAACACTTCTCCATCTTCTGACCTGATCGAGGACGTAGCTGAACACCTATGAATCCAAGCCGAAGCTTAAAGCCATATCGTGAACTAGAAGAACAGGAGCGTAAGAGGAATCGAAGAAGAATAGGAGCAGAAGAGGAATGGTTAAGAAGAGCAAAGCAGAAATTGGTGCCAAAATCCGCATGTGAATTGGCAAAATATATCGTGCCAATTTTGCATTAATTTTGAGACATTGGAGAAAATTGGCACTGGTGCCACTTTTGGCATTGGTGTGGTGCAAGCTCGTCGCGGCAAGAGTGTTCGCTGGCATTGGTGCCAATTTTGGCACCAACTTCATGAGATCCTCTCTCCTACTTTTTGATTCTTTTCTTTTTTCCATTTTACCCTCTTTGTCTAATGATTTTCGAGGGCATAATGGTATTTTACCCTAAGAAAACTCTATATAAGCTCCCATGTTTTGGAGAATTGGGACTTTGGAACTTTGAATTTTGGCTTAGCGGAAAATACAAGCACCCAGAAGTTCTCCTCGCTTCTTTCTTCTACTTTGTTTATTTTCTTTTCCTTTCTTTTGTTTTCTGCTGTCAAACACCCTTGAGGATGACAACTCAAGGATGGTTGGCTAAACCGTGCTTTTCTCCTTGAAGAGAAGGGCTACTGGCTAGGTTTTTAGGTAAAAATGACTAAGCTATGTGTTTAATGCAAGCATTTATGGGTATTTATGTTTCCATCTCTCACTCTAGGTTAAAATTCAACGTACCTGGACTAACCTCGTATTTGGCAAGTAGTGGTTCAAGGATGCTTATTATTAGATCCACTGAGATTCATTAGTTGCCTTCTATTAGTTACTATAGGGTAGATTTAGGGGATATGCTTTTATTGTCCGAGAGCATTTATGCTCATTAAATGTCATATTTCAAAAGGAAAAAATTATTGGGTTCGGGCTTAGGATAGCCAAATGAAGATCCGGTTAGGGAAATGACTATATGTCATCCTCCCCAACGCGAGGAAAAGGACCCGAGGACCTCTCATTTACCTTGTGAACTCAACCCCAGTAGCCCGATGCTTCAAGGAGTTCTTTTTCATATTTTACTTCATTTTATTTTCGCCCATAAATCACCAATCCTCACTGCTTTTACTAAAAACCCCAACCAAATTGAATCTCTCACCATTTTTGAAACCCTCAACCCGCACTTCTCATTTCCATGAAGAAAACTCATCCCGTGTTCGACCCAGACCGCTATATCGCAAAGAGCCTCTCAACGACAAGAGATAGGGACACCCAGATACAAATTTTGTCGATATTCCTAGCACCCCTCATCACAAGACGAATCAATCAAGCGCCGTTGTTTCGGATGGTGCCCTCAGTGAGATGAGAGCTTTTGAACTTGTGGATCCACATCACAAGTGTCAGTGAATTCTCATTTCTTTTTTATTTTACCATTTTTCCCTGCGCTCACTCGCAGGGGAATTTGAATTTTTATCCTGCACATAATGCTTTTCCCTGTTTTTATTTTAGCTAACCTTAACCCTTTTGGTAGTCTTGTTTTGCATTGGTTTCTTGCTGTTGTGTAGTGTACAGAGCAGTTTATGCAGTGGGAAAGAAACACTGCAGGCAGATTGCATAGGCTCAGTGACCCAATTGGAGCGTGGTTGTAAATTATCTTCATAGTGATCGATGGAGCCTCCACCGGGCGAGCAAAGACAAATCCAACAACAAGGGCCCACAGGTCCCAATGCTTATCGGACCATGAGGGATCACACACCACCCAGTGAGTGCACCTCATGCATAATTCCCCCCGCCGAGGAAGTGTCTGGTGGAGACCATATCCGTGCCCCTCGCTTCAAACCTTCCATGGTATGGAAACGAGAATCCCTACAACCATATTAGTGGAGTTCGAGAAGCATGCACCACTTTCAAAGAGGGTACCATCGACATGGAGCTACTAAAGCTGCAAAGCCTTCCACCGAATTCTCAAAGACAAAAGCCAAAATATGGCTTAATTCATTGAGGCCAAGAACCATCAAAAATCAAGTGAACCGCAGCACTCCTGAAGAAATTCTTCGTGCACACAAAACCACACTCAAGAGACAAATCTACACCTTGCGTACCAAGACAATGAAAAAATTTTTACCACCGCCGGGAGAGATACATGGAAACCTCGCATGCCCACATCATGGATTTGATACGTGGATGTCGGTGAATCATTTTATGATGGAAATGTCCCCCGCCATGAAGCAACCTGTTAGAGACCATGTGTGGAGGGGACTTCCTAAGCAAAAATCCGGATGAGGCCATGGATTTCCTCAACTATGTAGCCGAGACATCCAAGGCTTGGGATGAGCCAACCTGTGGAGGCAGATTACTGAGACCCTCGAAGAAACCAAAAGGGGGCATCTATTCACTTGCAGAGGATGTGGAAATGAAGGCTAAGTTATCCATCTTGGCTAGGAGGGTGGAAGAACTGGAAGGAAAAAGGCTACACGAGGTCCAGGCAGTGATTGAAGTCCCTCCACAGACCAAACCATGCTTCAATTGCCAATCCACCGTCACCCAGAGAGCACTGTCCAATTGCTCCCTCAGTGAGGGATTTGATGCATGAACATGTAAATGCGTCAAGGGGCCAAAAATAGGCCACCCGCTGATGCCCAATATGGCAACACATATAATCCCAACTGGAGGAACCACCCAAACCTCTCCCGAGCTCGCGCCCTCCGGAAGATATAAACAAACTCCCCAGAGCACAACAAAGAAGAACCACCCACTTTTCTCCCGCTGGAGCAAGCCATTTTGAATATGAGCAAGGTGGCGGGAAATTCTCAGGAGGAGCAAAAAGGCATCAATGCTCGCTGAACAAAAAAATTGAAAATAGAAAGCTCAACAAGAGAATAGATGGGCCGAAAGTAACCTTAACTAAGAATTGACAAAATTTGCAAAGATCCATAACAAGAATTAGAAAATCACAAAGAAGAGGTGTGTGTGGAGTGTTCCCTTCTCGCCCACTCCAACCAAGGGGAGTCCATGAACTCGAGCTATTCCAAAGGAACCTCCCCAAAAATGGGATGAAGTCAAAGCCATGTCATTACCTTAAGAAGTGGAAAAGAGGTTGATCAACCAATGCCCAAGCCTGTTGAAAAAACCAGAAAAGGGGAAGAATTGAGCCGTAACACATTCAAGGAGGACTCACCGAAGCACTATATGCCACCTCCATTTCCCCGGCTAATTAAGAAGTAAGAAGAAGCGCATCCCACAGTGTATCCTAGAAGTCTTAAGGCAGTAAAGGTCAACATACCTTTGGACATCATCAAACAAGTCCTCTCGCTATAAAGTTTTTGAAAGATCTCTCGTACAATCAAAAAGAGGTCAAGTATCGACAAAAAGGCATTCTTAATCAACAAGTTAGCTCCATCATCCAATGCAAGACAATGGTGAAATATAAGGATCCAAAGGGACCCCAACTATCTCGCTAACATTGAGAAACCCATTGACGTGCCATTGTTAGACTCAAAGCACAAATAACTCATCGCTATACTCAATGGAGCAGCGTTTAGTTCGGGAGAAGGCCCTCAACCAACATCACCCCATTCCCCAACCGATCACGCTGAAAATACCAAAAGCGGGAAGTGGAGGATGTGTTGGTAAAGTAGATAAGTTCTAATACTATCGTGGATTTCGTGGTTCTCGGCCACGTAACCAGGCGGGCACAAATCGCGCCCATTATATTGGGAAGGCCATTTTTGGCCACATCAAATGCCATTATCAATTGCAGGAATGGGGTCATGCAGCTCACATTTGGCAACATGACATTGGAGCTTAATATTTTCCACCTAGGCAGCAAGCAAAAACCAGCTGAGGATGAGGGGAGCAAATCTGATGAAGTTTGTCCGAAAGTGGTACACGTAGGAAGGCATGATACTAACAAACAAAGCAGGAAGAATCGATGGAGAACAATGAAGCACGAAGAATCTACCATTCCTCCCGCAATGTACAACACCACCGGCCACCGAGACCGTATTGCCAAAAACAAGGGAGCCGAAAGCATGAAGGCAATTCCGCAGCTGACACACCACGCATGCGTGGAGGAGCTTCTCCTCCCCACCCTCCGGTATCCAATGGCTGCCATTAACCCGCGGAGTGGTTCTGAAGAACCTCGAGACCACTCCAAATTTTTGTTGAAATTTTTACTTTATATTATTTTAAGCTCCAATTTGGGCTTTAGTGATGCCACTACTTTTACTCTATTTCCTTTTCAAATATTTTCGCATTTACAAGCTTATCTTATCACAATTTTGGGTTTTGAATGTTGCAGAGTTGCAAAGTGTGTGGGGAGAATCTCATTTTCCTCCCGCACAAGAAGCGGCAGGAAGCAAAGACCGTCGCCCATGCCATTCTCCTGTTCAAACCGCTCGTTTATCTTCTATCGAGGTACCACACAATTTCTTTTTGAAAAGCCGATAATTTTGTGAAATATAATGACATAGAAATAATATACCATACAACTACATTTTTCTCGCACCTCAGAATCCATTTCGCTTCCCATATTTTGGTGGTTTTGTTTATTCCAAAAGTTGAAAAATTTGAGCATTGCATGCCATCGGTTTTGTTAGCCTAGTTCCATACTTATCTAATTGTCGGGTCAGTCAAGTCCCCCCCTTCGGCCCGCCTTCCACCGAGAGCTAGCCACACACGCTTGGGTAATACTCATTTTCATTAATAGGCTAAAGAGCTGCTTAACCCCCTTTTTACTTAGCAAAACTAGCCTTAGTTTAGGTGACCACCTGTAATAGGTTGCGGTTCCCCATAAAAGAAGACCAATATGTCTCAAAAGAAAAAGAAAAAGAAAAAGAAAGAAAAAGAAAAGAAAAAGAAAAAGAAAAGAGTTTGTTAAAGCCGCAACGCTCAGCCCTGAAACCCGAGCACGGTCCGAGGGGTATATGGCGAAAGCCTTTAAAGCCTGGTGCCTTGAACCAACGGTTTCCGAGCCACCGATTAGTGCCTCGCTAAGGCGGACGGGTGGAGTTTAGCGAGTTGTAGGTGCTGAAATTCAAAATCATTCAGAGTCCGGGGTGAAGCCTGTGAGAGTTTGTGGTCGAGAGATCCTTTTGGCTTGATGCCCAAACCTTAGTCGCTGGGAGTCACCTATGATCCTCGTTATATGGACTTTGGTGAGGTTGAATTCTCAGCATTGCATCCTACATTACTTTACTGAAATAAGAGTGGAATAGATTCTATTTTGGTTAGTCACCCTTCTAAGGCATTACAAAGAGCCGGGTTAGGGGTATAAAGGTATTTAGTTAGTTTATTATGCAAACCCGATCCCCTATACACTTAGCATTCGCTGAGCTTCGTGTTGATTCCCTGGGTGAACACGCCTCAAAGAATTGATATGTATGGCATGCGCTCAACCGATTTTTTAATCGCAGTGGCTCCAACCTTTGACACCGGCCAGAGCATTACCTATACCCACACTTTTGTTCATACATTACTTTCTTTTTTCTTGGTTGTAGGTGTTTTCATTGCTATGACTAGCAATGTAGGCCGGGAGGGTGTGATTAAAAGCTAAAAGTGCTCTTTTGAGGCCTATTCATCGTAGGTTTTAATGCAGGGCTCAAACTTGATTCCCTTGGGGTGAACACTGTACCAAAGAATTGATATGTATGGGTATGCGCTTCCTCAACCGATTTAATGCAAATGGCTCCAACCTTGACACTGGGTTAGAGCATTACCTATACCCACACTTTTTGTTCATACATACTTTCTTTTTCTTGGTCAGGTGTTTTCATTAAGCAAGGGACTAGCAATGTAGGTTAGTGGATTAGTGCTTAAAAAGGCTCTGAGGCCTATTCATCGAGGTTTGTGGCACTTTTAGTACTAATCATTCCAACCCAATTGGCATATTGATGTGTCCCTATTGGGTGTTACTAACAGCATTTTCAGAGGTGTTTTGGTAGTTTTGGTGTGCCAAACACTTCTCCATCTTAGGACCGGATCGAGGACGTAGCCGAACACGCCGATGAATCCAAGCCGAGTTCCTCAAAGCCATATTGCAACTTAGAAGTTAACGTATTTAAGAGGAACTGAAGAAGAATAGGAGCAGAAGAGGAATGAAAGAAGAAGAGCAATAAAATTGGTGCCAAAATCCGCAATATGTGAAAATTGGCAAAAATTGGCATTGGTGCCAATTTTGGCACTGGTGCCAATTTTGGCATTAATTTTGGCATTGGAGAAAAATTGGCATTGGTGTGGTGCAAGTTTGGCCGTGCAGGAAAATTGGCATTGGTGCCAATTTTGGCACCAACTTCATGCGAGATCCCCTCTCTCCTACTTTTTGATTTTCTTTTCTCTCTTTTTTTTCCATTTTTACCCTCTTCTGCCTAATGCTTTGAGGGCATAATGGTATTTTTACCCTAAGAAAACTCTATATAAGCTCCTTATGTTTTGGAGAATTAAATTTTTGAACTCTTTGGAATTTCGCTTAGTGGAAATACAAGAATCGTAAGTTCTCCGCTTTTCTTTTTCTACTTCATTTTCTTTCCTTTCTTTTGCTTTTCTTGTTACAAACACCCTTTGAGGATGACAACCAAGGGATGGTTGGCTAAACCGCTTTTCTCCTTGAAGAGAGGGCCATTGGCTAGGGTTTTTTTTAGGCAAATGACTCGCCATGTGTTTACTCCCAAGCATTTATGGGTATTTATGTTTCCATCTCTCATTCTAGGTTAAAATCTCTTAAATGTACCTTGACTAACCTGTATTTGGCAAGCTTTTAGGGTTCAATGGATGCTTATTATTAGATCCACTCGAGATTCATTACTGCCTTCTATTAGTTGCCACAATAGGGTAGATTTAGGGATATGTTTTATCGTCTCAGAGCATTTATGCTCATTAAATGCCATATTTCAAAAGGAAAAATTATTAGGGTTCAGTTTAGATAGCCAAATGAAGATCCGGTTCGGGAAATGACTATATGTCATCCTCCCCAACGCGAGGAAAAGGACCCGAGGACCTCTCATTTACCTTGTGAACTCAACCCCAGTAGCCCGATGCTTCAAGGAGTTCTTTTTCATATTTTACTTCATTTTATTTTCAGTCTATAAATCACCAACTCTCACTGTTTCTATTAAAACCCCAAATCCAAATTGAATTCACCAATTTTGAACTCAACCGCACTTCTCATTTCACGAAGAAAACCCATCCCCCGCGGTTCGACCCTAGACCGCTATATCGCAAGAGTCTTCAAGTACGGCCAGAATATCCCAAATTATACCATACGCTTTATAACATGTTTTAGTATAATAAACGCAGAAAAGGTATATTTATTCGAATAAAATAAAGATAAAAACAAAAGTAGAAATATGCATAAGTTAAATTACAAATAATAAAGAAGATTTGAGGCTATTGTAAAATATTATAAATTGATTTGGTAACATTATAAAGAGTCGCACACCAAAGTAAAATAACAAGCGATAAGATCAATGAAGGATAAGACCAAAAGAAATATCTTATTTTGGTCTTGGAGAAAAGTGAGAGCCAAATACGGCCAGTTGTACAAGATTATGTGTATTTAATTTGAGTAAGGGTACCCGATACATGTCTTTACGCGAAACTACTAAATTTGAATATGGATACATGTCTGGGGTTTGGAAACTCCCAATCTCATTTCTTGTCAGGATTAAGTTGAGAAGAGCCTCAAGGATCCTAGATATGTGTTTTAAGAAGGGTCTAGTTACAAGTTGAACCTGCAAATTTCCTATTTTCGATCATATGCAGTAGCTGATCTTAGAAATCCAGTTTTTAGGTCAGAAGTAAAGGGAATATGGAAGCAAGTCCTTCTGATAAATTGTAGCCACATCACTAACTTGATGTTAGGCTTTTGAATTTTCGATTTGGACCTCTGTAGACCAAGTTATAGTCCCTTTTACGGAGGTCAGCCCAGCTAAATCTGGTAGGGGTCAGTTCCGCCAATTCGGGTCAACTAGCCGGACATTAGAAATCGAGTTTTTGAACCACAGAAATAAGAGAATTTGGAATTAAGTCCTTCTTAGAAATTGTAGCCACATCAATGAACTTGATGTTAGGCTTTTTGAATTTCTTAATTGACTCCGGTAGACCAAGTTATGGTCTTTTAATCTGAAATACCAAATGGGGTCGCCAGCACCGGAAGAGGTCGTCCTCAGTAGAGGCCGCTCGCGCCGTAGAGGTCGCCAGTCCTCAAGAGGTCGTCTCAGAGGTCGTCGACACCGAGGTCGCCGTGGCCCCGAAGAGGTCGCCCCCAGGAGAGGTCGTCGTCCGCAGGCTGTCGACCCGTAGGGTCGTCGATCCTCGTGAGGTCGCCGACCTCGAAGAGCTCCTCGCCGTCAAGATCGACCGCGCATGACCTCCAACTAAGGTCATATCTCCTTCGCCCAACCTGATTTGGGTGTTCTCGACTCTGCGGAAAGCCTCCATTGAGTCAAGAATCCATCCATGCCTGAGGAGATTATTTTAGATGTCAGACCAAGGTGTCAGACCGAGCTCGTCACTTCGCTGCAGCTCGCCGTACCCGTGTCACTGTCAAGATCGATCGCATGACCTCCAACTTCGGAAGGTCATATCTCCTTCGTCTGAACTCCGATTTGGGTGTTCTTGGACTCTATGGAAAGCCCATTGAGTCAAGAATCCATCCATATGCCTGAGGAGATTATTAGATGTCAGACCAAGGTGTCAGACCGAGCTCGTCACTTCGCAGCTCGTCGTCCAGTCACTGCCAAGATCGATCAAGATGACCTCCAATCCGGAAGGTCATATCTCCTCGGCTCGAACTCGATTTGGTGTTCTTGGACTCCTATGGAAAGCCCAGGCTCTGAGTCAAGAATCCATCCATCCATATGCATGAGGAAGATATTAGATCGATCACAAAGCGGGATCGGAGCCTGTCACTAAAAACACACCCAGTCATTGCCAAGATCTATTCATGATCTCCCTCAATTCTGGGTATTCATATTTCCTGCTCGGGCCTTGAGCCTCGTACCTTCTTACCCACGGTTCATTATTTCATTAATCCAACTACATGCCTGAAGAAGATATTATATCAGACCAGCAGCAGACTGAGCTCGCCACTTCGCAGCCTCGTCACCCGTGCGTCGCCTGTTAAGATCGACCACGTGATGACCTCCAACTTAGCCATATCTCCTTCGCTTCAACTCCGATTTCGGGTGTTCTTGACTCTATGGAAAGCCCATTGAGTCAAGAATTCATCAATAGACAGCTTGGATAAGATTGGAACTCATATTAGTTCCAGAAAACACGGAAAAACAGTAGGCGCATAGGTAACCATAGTTATTTTGTATTATGAACGCCTATTATGAATTCATAAATAGCTCATAAGTATACAGTGTAAGAATAGTTATTTATGCATATAATGAAGTATGAAAAATGTAAAGATATGAATAACTGATTGTATATATATCTCATATGATTACCGAATGACAATAATTAATCTGAATACGGTATATATACCGAATATAAAATACATATCGATTGCCCCCGCTAGAACCTAAAGCAGAGGGATGGGGATGGGCATGCCTACTAGGAAGAATAAGTATGCAGCATATCAGTTATATCTCGAAATCTGGACCCCATTTGCTAATGACATAGATCCCGGTTTGACTGGGCTTCAAGGGTCCCGAAGGGTCGTACCACAACGCCTGGCCCTCATGGAATGTGTCACCGGCCTCTGACACCGACGATACCTTCGCATAATATATTACGTCGCCTACCAAGCCTCACGGATCAATGCTTCATACGCGAATATAGCACCTTCAGGTCCTCATGGATTATAGTATTCCTGTATCCACTCCTAAGGTTTATGCAGACATGAAACATAAAAGAAATGACAGGTATATGCAAAGGAAATGAAGAGAATATGGGAAGCATAGCACTGCTATGTGATGATAGTATACAGTTACAAGAACAAGAAGTAAAAGTACAAGATTACATGAAAAGTATCTAGAAGATGATATAAAACTTGTAAATCGGTTATGAAAAAGTATATATATATATATAGGCAGCAGTATATATATAGCAGTATATATATATATATATATATATATATATACGAGAAATGATAAGAACAGAATGTTATATGTGTTATATGCATTTGTATAAAAGTGTAGTGACTCTTAATAGAAGTCATATTCCCACTAAGCACAAAGCTTAGCACGTGTTCAATTCGTAGGTACGTAAGAGGAAATCGCAGAATGTGGTGGTCCATTATCAGCTAGCCAAAGGCCACACATCAATAAAGCCCACCGGAAGACCTTAGGTCTATTTTCAGATATGAAATTTTAAACTATCGTAAATATTGTAAATGTTGAACATTTCCGTATTTGGAGCTTGCATATATATTTTGTAATCCGTCGCTACGTAATGTAATACAAGCTAATTGTTTAACATTATATGAATATGCAAGTGTAAAGGTTATAAGTATGATAAAAAGAGGCGACCCTCACTGACATCCTATGCCGAGCCGGGCGTCGTCAGCCTTAGTGGTACCGTGAGCATCCCGACTTGGTTCGACCCGCCAATCCTGCCTGACGGAGAAAGGGTGTCACAAACGGCAAAGCAGACACCTAGGATACAAATTTTGTCGACTCCGCACTCTACCGCACACCTAATCGTGAGGCTCTTTGATACTCAATTCTCAGATGGCATTCATTCTCCGAGATAATTATCGACAAGGGTTTCGATGATTCTCATTAAGGGTTAGGCATTACTCATTCACAACCTTTTTGAAATACCATTTTTGTGAACATCATTTTGTTATCGTTTTATATGCTCTTCTTTTCTTTCTTTTCTTTCTTTCTTTCATCACATGGACCAGCAATGTGTCGTGTCAGTGTGGATTAGTGCTCAAAAAGTCTTATTTTGAACCTTGTTTATTTAAGGTTTTGAGCACTTTTTGTGTACTAATCAGCGTAATTAACCCAATTTGCACATTAAGGTCCATGTTATTCTACTGATCGTATTTTATGGCTAATTTTGTAGTTTTTGCAAGCTATTTATGCCGAAATTGTTGAGTCGATCCAAGCACGAAGAATTAGAGTCAAAATAAGCATTGCAAATCAGAGACCATAAGGAAAGAAGAGAAGAAAATACAAGGAAATTGGAGCACTCGTGAAATTCATTCCTGCTTGACACTATTCATGCATCCTGCTGACACTATTCATCCAAATTCGCCATCGTTCACTGCTGACGCTTGAGATTTTGTTACAATTTTTTGTTTCTTCCCATATATTGTCCCTTGTAAAAGCTTTTCGTTTTAGTTTTTGTAATTTCCTCGTTCGAGCGCATATAAGCCTCGCCTCAAGCCCCCACTATCAATCACGAGAATAAAGCTCGAAGACGCATAAGATTTCAACTTCTCCCATTTTTTCCATTTTCTCTCTCATTTTCTTTCATTTTCTTTCCACTTTTACAAGAGTTTTCTCAAACACCCTCCGACATGATGACAATCTCCTGAGGATGAGCGCCAAACCCTTTCTTCCTTGAAGAGTAAGGCTACTGGGCAAGGGAACTGGGCGTAACAGAGGGTTCTCATGCTTTCAACGCATGTATTCATTGTTATTTTTGGTTTTTCTCTTCACGCTAGGTTTAAATTCCTTGTATGTACCCTGAATGACCAGTACTGGGCACTCCTGTGGGTTCGAAGGATGTTTATCGCTAGATTCACCGATATTTGGTTAGTCAGTTTCTATGAGTCACTATAAGGTAGATCAAAGAGAAATGATTTTCACTGCCAAGGACCATGAATGATCGCAAATGTCAAGCTAAAAGGGAAAATTTTAAAGGTTTAATTTTTTAAAGCTAAATGTAAGATCCGGCTCGTAAATACTATAGGTCATCCTCCCCAACGCGTGAAATGAACCCGAGGACCCTCGGCCACCCAAACCTGGTCTGGCATCCTACCACATGAGATCACTTATTATTTCGATTTCTATTTATTATCAACCACTCGAACCCTTACTAAACCCCGAAATCCAAACGAAAATTCACCATTCAACCCTCACTCCAAATCATTTGCGCGAAGAAAACCCATCCTCGTGTTCAACCTTTCTAGAGCCATCATACTAATACAAAGAGATTTGCTACTAAGAAGAGGAATTTAGGTTATAAATTTTGTTGATTTCGATCACCCTACCGGTGACACGAATCGCTTCTCCCTAGTAGACTTATTTAAATAGATAAACTACCTACGGGCCATACCTAAAGTGTCTAACTCTCGAGTAAGGCTAGTATGTGATAGCTGAATTGCACGAAGGTATATGCAGAAATCACTCGAGGGGAAGAACACTAGCTCACCGGGCTCACACGCAGGGGTATTGCTGGCCAACTATGAAGTCGACATGTCGCCGACATAAATTCAAAAATGTGACCTAACGACAAAGCTCCATCTTGAAATCACCTGGGCAAGATTCGTCCCATCTCTGTACCAAGGGCCATTCGCCCAAAGGGGATTGATATCGGGGTCCGCCCCCACCGCACCGCCCAAAAGAAACTATTGTCGGGTCGCCACCGATTATTTTCAAAGCAGTGGGATGCAGGCCGACGCCGCCAATCAAAGATAGAGATGTTACCCTGCCTCATCCGAAAACATTGCTCGCCTAAGATAAAGATTCTCGAGATCAATCGTATCCGATAATGGGCCACAATTTGATAACCAGGTCTATCGGGACTTTTTCCAGGAATTGAAGATAAAAAACTTAGTACTTTACCCCCCGATATCCCTAAAGCAATGGCCAAGTTGAAGCCTCCAACAAAACCCTATTGACTGCCCTTAAAAAGCGGCTAGGACTCCGCTGGGGGCGGAAACGCCGATAACCCCACCCTGGGTGCTTCGCCTACAGACCACACTGAAGCCAACCGACATCTCTCCTTTCGCGCTTACCTACGGGATGGAAGCTATTATCCCTACTGAAATCGGTCTACCTACCATCCGGACAGCTACGTCCGAATCAAAAATGCGTAATCGCGGTCGAGAGTTAGACGCAGCGCGACGAGTCGCGGAAGCGGCAAGAACGGAGGCCGCCCTACCAACGCCGGGCTGCAAACTCTTATAACAAACGAGTGAAGCCTCGTGTTCCGGGGCCGGCATCTAGTCTTCGAAAAGCTTGGTGAATACCGCTGGACCCCCACGACAGAAAAATTCTAACCCAACCGAGGGACCTTATGTAGCTCACACTCCGCCAGTGCCCTGGGCTCCATGCCATGCACGTAAAAACAGATGGAACCCTATACCTAGAATGTGGAATGCCACGCACTTGAAAAGGTATCATCAACAAAAGAATGTCTTTATTATCTAATACCACATGTTCAGATATCTATACTTAATCCAAGGTCCATTTCAGTCCCGCGGCGCAGCCATCGATTTCTACGCCCAACATAGATAACGCCTAGGCCGGGTCGTAAATTATGTCCGCGGCGTAGTTCACCGACCGCCCGGCCCAGCATAACGCCCAGCCGGGTCGCAGGTCCCGGCACACATCGACCGCCTCGACCACATGGGAGCAACGCCACGGGTCAAATTATGTTCCCCGCGCTGCCAGCTTCACCGATCGGCCGTACCCGGAAGATGATAACGTCTAGCCGGGTCAAATTATGGTGCCCGCGGTACATCGAGCCGCTTCGCGCTCTTCAAAGATGTATAACGCCTAGCCGGTCAAATTATAGCCCGGCGGTAACATCGATTCCGCCTGACCCAAAGATAAATAACATCTAGCCGGGTCAAATTATAGAAACCGGGCGGGCGCAACAATCGACCCGCCCAACCCAACATATAACGCTCACCGATCAAATTATGTCCGGTGGAGCGCTTCATCGACTCCGCCTCTACCACATAGATAACGCTCTACCGTCAAATTATAAGTCCGTGGCGCAGCTTCACCGATCACCGCCTACCGAGCATATAACGCCTAGCCGGAAAAGTAAAATTATAGTCCGGTGGCGCAGCCACCACGCTGCCCGCCAAAGATATAACGCCTAGCCGGTCAAATTATAAGTTCGGTGGCGCAGCTTCACTAACCTCGCTCGCCCAAAGATAGATAATCGTCAAATTATAAGTCCGCGCGTAGACATCACCGGCTCGCCCAACATGATATCATCTACCGGGCCAAATTATGTCCGGGCGGCTAGCTTCACCGATTCCGCTGCCCCAACATAGATAACGCCTAGTTGGCTAAATTATAAGTCCGGGGTGGCTCGGTCGGCCACCTATCCGTACAACTCAAAGAATGACCCATCTCGCTCTCTATGCATGATTTCTCGTTTGCCAGCGATGCGTGCTCGAATGGTACGGCAAAAACGGGTAGAACCGCGTGGCACGCTGCCAAAGCGCGTACAAAAATGATATCAAACGAAAAATAACAAAGCAAGAAAGAAAGGCAAATTGCCTGTGCAAAAACTCCTCAACAAAACAAAGTCCCGCCTCAATAAGGCACTTAAACCCTACTCAAAGAACGATACATCCTATTCACGGAGATCCATCGGAAGAGTCGTCCGCTACGGCCAAGCAATCTTCTCAACGATCCTCCCTCGCTAACTAGCAACGGTTCAGCGCAGTGAGCACGGCGTTCGGGGGCATCTGTGATTAAATAAGAACTCCTGAGTCAATCTTAACTCGAAGGATTCGCATTCCATCCGAGATCCGAGGCTTGCTCACGTATGTTAGCGTAAACACACAACAACCATAGCCATAGCTGAACAAATGCGGTCGCCGCTGTATCAAACTCCTAGCCTCCATCGCCTCCTCCCTATCAACAATGGGCTTCTGGCGCACTTAAGTGTCCTTTATAGCCGTAGCCCATAATCAAGGCAAGTCTCTCGTCCGTCAAACGGTCGTTCTCTTCTTCCGCCTTCCTGCAAGCTTCCCCCGCTAGGGCCAACGCCTCCCGAGCGGCTCCATGCTCGGACTCCGCCCTCTAGCGGGCATTTTTCGCAAGCGCTAGGGCACGTTGAACCTGGGCAAGATCAGACTCTATCTCGTGTCTCTCCCGAGATTAACGGCGCCTCGGCTGCCAACTCGCCATCGCCATCTCATGGCATGCCGCGATCTCTCTTAGCCTCAGCCCTGGGCGTTTCACAGACATTCCTTAACCTCCACCAAAGGACGACACACCAACTCGATCTTCTTTAATGAGGCGTCTCGCATCTCCTCTGCTTCCTACTATTCCCGAACGAACATATAATCGTAGTCGTTTCTATGTTCTACCGAGCTTAAACTCGTGATGTTGAAGAGAGCCATAAATTGCATTAGTAGCAACGGCTTGCAAAGAAACCTATTAGCAACTAAGAAAACAAGCAATAACATTAATACCACCCGACGAACTTCTATCTTACCGCTTCCTGGCCAACTCGGATGAAGCCGCTGCCCGAACCCATATCTCATCAAGCCGACACTGCGTAAAATCCTCCTTCGAGGTAGAAGCAGGGAGGGTCACCGTATAATCCTCGCGAAGACCCAGGCCTTGAGCGACTACCGACACCCAATATATATGCGGATACAAATTGCCTAGCCGATCGGCCGTGGACGCTCCACGATGGAAAGGCTCCCAGTGACGCAATATATTCTTCACCTCCTCTACCCTAAGGGTTGACACCTCCTCTCTGGTAGGGGCTCTACCACAAGTGGAGGAAGGTACCGTCTGCTATTACCCGGTCCGACGGTGGGGCCCTCCCGGGCAGTCCCGGATCGCATATACTGACCCGCTGTCGCTCCGTCCCAACCGAAGGCGGGATTACTTAGAGTGCACTGAGCCGATCATCCTCGCTCGACTCGATCACGCTCAGCCCCGGTTCGCTCGACCAGAGGCCCCACCGGGAGAGCAGGATGATAATGGGCCCGTCCCCGAACTTCCGTCGCGCGGGCTACCATCGTAGCTGGTCGCTCAGTCCCGTAGCTCAGACAGTGGGCTGTTTGGCTCACCGCCGGAAATCACTTCGTCACTTCCTCGTGGGCGGCATGTAGCGATCGAGTTAAGTCTCTTATCATTCTCTCCTCCCGCTCTTCTTCCTCCAAATCCCGGACCTTCCGCGGTGCCATAGAACCCAAGGTACGAATCCTCCCCTCGATCCCCAAGACGTTCCGATGCTCGGGACGCCCTTCTCGGCTTGACCTTACCACTCTGGGGCAGTCCCGCCACTTGCATGGGCGGGAGGAGGCGTCGGATCTCGGCCATACTCCCTAGTTCTCCTACCCTCAGAGCAGGAGGAGACGAACTAGAACCCCGGGCTGGTGAAGCCGATGACCCGATGTGCTCCGCCTCAGACCGACTGATGCCTCGACATCGGACCCTGAGGAGCTTCAGCGCCGGCGAAACCAGACGCCTCACAAATCGCCGGGATCACAGTGCCTCCCTTCCACGATCGCAAAGGCAATGGTCAGGGAATGACCGGAGGGTATATGAGCTTCCGGGTCATGTCTCACGACATATATGTTCTCTGCAGTAGCAGAGCTCCTAAGCAGCGACATTCCCGCCTGAAATCTCCAAAGCCGACGGATCTTCTCAGAATGCTCGACTTCTCCACCTAGTTCACCAGCCTTCCTCGCCAAGCCTTTCCTGCATGAATAACCCACGGTTAATGCATCATAACACAACAAACGTCGGGGTATGGGCTGACAATCCAGATCCGGCCCAACTACACATTTGGGAAGCTGGCCGAGGATCGTTAACATTTAAACAAAGAAATCTAGGGAACTCGTGGTCTCATCACGTGGACCCTCACTAGCAACGCCCCTTTCGCCTTTGTCTTAGGCGAGTCGTGAGCTCCATTTTACCCATTTTCGTACCGGCTCAAAACCCATATGGTCATCCTGATCACCCCAAGACTATGCTAGAAAGTAAATCATGAAAAGCTCCGGCCAACGAAGATCGTTGCATGTATGTTGCCAATACCGCCGACAGATGCTTAATCACGCCAGTGGATATGGCCCGGGCCGGTAAAATGCAAAAATCGCGACCGCCGCCGGTCGCATTTTCGGAAAACGCGGCAGCCGGGCCGCTAGATGCTCCCCTCGGTGGGTACGACACTGTTAGATTTCCCTCCACCCACGGTGGGACGTCGCCTTCCCTCGACCACCCTGAAGTCGGAGCGGTTATCGTGTACCCGCACAAGCTCTTAATTCCTCCATTCTCGGGGTGGATGAAATGATGCCGCCGCAGCGCCGGCCGGCGCCCTCGCAACACCATGGAAGCTTCTTCCCACCCCCTCGCCTCATTCTACAAGAAGATCGCGAGAAGAAACCGACATTAGACTCAGCCATATACCAATCAAGTGCTTACAGCATACTTCCCGAGCCCGGCACAAGTGTTAAACCACGTCCCCTCCCTTTTAGGCCTTTAACAACCGTAAACCGGGCCACCAAGAGTAATAACATTACTAAGGAGCGATGGATAGTTACCTCAGGAACTAAGAGCACGAAAAGCCCCGCAACAATGGCTCACCTAATCCAACGCAGGTTAGACCCAGGCCTGGCTCGGCAGCCAGCCGCGCCAAGAGGCAGATAAACTCGTGTCAACACCTGAAGAAAAGGCAACTAATGATGCTTATCTATATGAGAGCTCGCTGTGTGGCCTCAAAAGTACGCATTTAACACGATGACCGATCGCTCGGCTCGAGATCTCAACCATCACGATCAACAGGTGCTTCAGTGGCACTATGGATCGAGGTGGGCCGTCAGGCCTTCTCTCGGACGATTAAACCGGCCCGTTAACAAGTTTTATAATGTTCAATCAACCTCAATTAGATAGAATATCCACACACAATTGCAATAAGGCACAAAAATGTTAAAAAATCACAATTTTATTAATCACCGTGCGGTGTTCGACATTACATGCTGTGGATGCTTGTCGCGGCCAATCAAGTATCACAACACACAAACTAGTATTCATAACATTCAAATACAAAAAAAGAAAATGCAAGGATCCGCTTCCGAATCCGCATGAAAGAGGCCACCGCTGTAAGAAGAAGCGAAAAGATCTGAGACGGGCCGAAAGAAGCCACCGCGAAGCCAAGAAGCAGGTGGACAAGATGGAGACGGGGCTCGCAGCTAAGAAAGAGGAAAATGAGAGGATAAGGCTGGAGGGGAAAGCTAGGGCGATCCTCAGGAGAATCAAGAAGGGAGTCCTGACTATCTGCCCTACTCACTCCAAAGTCCTCGTGACACCCGACCGCCAAAAACCATACAATCTCTCTCGGAAGGTCCAAACCAATGATCATGGGCGCCAAATGATCGCAACACTCCATCATCTTTCATCCAAGAATCCAGTGGCCTGAAAGAACATTCACTATCCTTCTCTCACTTAAGGAACGGATGTAACCAAGAAGACAACCAATCTAATTCTTCATCCACTGTACTTTTTATACCGGGCCGAAATCTCGGGATCAACTCAAACAACCCAATGGCATCTAATGCAGTTTCAAAAAAGTTACAAAATTTACGTTGAAAATTACGCAGCATTGATGGTAGTATGTTCCCTATAATATGATGGCCAAGCTTGTTCCTTTTTTTTTCCAACCGGGGATGATCTTTCTCCCCGGCAGGAAAAGGGGGGCATTGTGGGTACCATGGGCCCAAGCCCGGTTCCCCTAGTTAGTCGGCCCAGCCCAAGAGCCCCAAAGGGACTAGGCCCGAAAGCCAGCCTACCAGAACGCCCTGCTGATCCTCCGCCTGCACCCGGGAAATGGACAGCCCAAAAGGGCTATTCCAAACGCCCAGTAATCCTCCGCCCGGTGCCTCATATCCTGACGCTTACTCAGTGCTTACTTTCCCGATCGGAAACTCCACCAAATGAAGCTGCCAACCGGCTCTTCATGTTACAAGTGTAGGTTCTCCCATGAACCGACCTCCTCGCCTCTAACAGAATAGGAAAGCGCCCTAGCGGTGAACCCATCTGTGAAGGTGAAGTTATGTGTATGGAAGAATAAGTCATCCTTCCCGAAATAAGAGTTTCTCACCTTCCCCCTATCATTACGGGAAGAAATTCCAAGGCTCACTCTTCGAGAAAGATCTAATCCCTTTCTCCTTCCATAAAAGAGAAGCCGTCACACCAAACGAGTACGAGATTCTTAATCGAGATACTTGTCGGCCGGTTTAAATCTTTCGGTAAAAGACTAACCCTTTACATCTGAGGGGCGACTAACACCACCGGGCCGCCTCTTATTTTTTTCAGTCAGCAGCCTAATCGTGAATGCTCTGACGATCCACTAACTCTGAGAATTCAGGAGACTACATAAATGGTATCAAAAAATGATATCAAACCTTGATTTTAAAAGATTATTGAAATGGAAGACTTTGAACGGTGTAGAAATTATATAGAAACTATAGATTTAGTAAAAAATACTTTACAAACATTTAAAAGAAATTTAGAAATTAAACAAAATAAATTAAACTATTTAATGTTTACTGGAGTTGTTACAAAAGTAATTCGTCAAAGATTAGACGAAATAGAACAAGATAGGATTATATTAGACGGAATGATTAGAACTCTTGTTTCTATATATACAAATTATGGAGATCATTTAATGAATGATCATGATGATGAAGACGAATTTAAAAATGCACCCTATAAAGAATTACCCCAAAGTAATAACGCATTTAATAAAAAGCTTAAAATAATTTAGGACACAAGAAATATTACGTGGAAATGATTAGAGAACGCGTAAATAAGTATACTAAAAATTAAAATCTAAGATAGAAAGAGTAGAGAAAACTCCAAATAATCCAAAACATACTATATTTGATAACCTGAAAAATGATTTTCTAGTGTTGAAATTAAAAAATTCTTTAAGAATAACTAATGGATTTAGAATCAGCAGAGAATTCCAACTAATGGATTTTAAAAAAAATCTTTAAGAGTAACCCAATGGTAGATTTGTTGTACAAGATTATCCTAAATCCTCAACTACTGAAAGATTTATGCGACTTAGATATACTAGAACTCCAATAGCAAGAGGAGCTGCTTCTGTATTTAGAGCAGTAAAAGAAGAAAATAATTCACCTATAGATAAATTAAGACCTGAAGGCATAAATCCTTTTGGAATATATCTTGATTTAGATTGTAATCCAGATATATCTTCTACTCTTGATAGATGGGAAACTTCGATAAGTTAGTCATCACAGTCAATAGGATGACTAAGGATGATAGAAAAAGATATATAGGTATGGCAATGATTAAATCCACTTCACAATTCTGGTAGAATCTAAACCCAGAAACAAAAGCTAGTGCTCTTGAAGGAGAAAGTCTTACAAACATATTAACAAAAGTTGTGTAGTTCCTGTGTTCGTTCAAAAAACAGAAACCATGTATTCATGTTCGTTCAAAAAAAAAAAAAAAAAAAAAACCAAAAAAAATATGAAGGAAACAACTCGCAAAGGCGAACAAAACAATTAGAAAGCATGTGCGATCCGAGCCCAAAGAAAAACGCCGTGTCCCAAGAGACCCAATTTGGCCCCTTAATTTGTACCGAGGATAGTGGACAATCGTCTCCTAGGATAGAACAGATCTCGTTCCTCCGATGTGGTACGTAGTCGGAGGATCCCGACGAACTCAACTTGCAGAACAATTGCACACAAAATGATAGTGATGAAGTGAGGAGAATTATTTTTGTTATTTTAAAAAAATGGGAAAAACAGGAGTATAAATAAGCCAGGAAGTGTCTCCAAGAACAAACATGTCTGTTCGAAAAAGTATGAACCAAACAATGTGTCTATTGAATCGAACCGAGTCGAGCCGGTCGACGGATATACAAGTACAAGACGCCGTGGGGAAACCGACCTAGCTCGGGCATAGGTCCTCTCCCTTTCACAAAAGTGGGTGCCCCTCAGCTCCAAACCCATTTGAGAGGCTCAACTATTTAAACCCATCTCCCTTCTTGTTTTCATTCGATGTGGGACAACACTTTTTCATTCAAATATGGGTTTTGTGGATTCAAAGTCCCAACAATCCCCCACATGAATGAAAAGTTCTTATATCAATACTCTCCGTGTATACATGAGATACAAAGTGCGATTATTCCATGAGAAAACGCAGACGGATAAGTAGTCTCGAGACTTCAACTTTCCTTAGTGAAACTCCATCGGGCTTACTCCTGGCCAATCAAGACTTGATGTCCTCAACCGCCGCACCCTTTCCCCGTAGCTTCCAGACAATAGAAATCACACAACTTTTTCTCGAACAAAATCGTTCTCACCGCTAGGTGTCGCCGCTATGAACACCGCCGGCCTCACGAGTGTTTTGTAGAATTCGGCCTTGCAATTCACGTATGCCCCCACTCTCACACTCACATAGGTGATTTCCCGAATATATAGTTTTCATAATCATTAAAAGCTTTTTCTTAACCTTCACATATTAATGTTTTTTATCCCAGAATGGGTACTCAAATACAAGACTCTACACTATCTTCATAATCTCTGGCTTGTCCCTTGAACCTAGATCCCGATCTCCATCAACCAGGTAGGGTGTCCGCTATGATGACTTGTTTAGAGGCCTTAAACCTATATTCTTGATGTTTTTGCAACCATCTCTCTAGTTAGGCCTTTTGTCAATGGATCCGCAATATTATATTTTGACTTCACATAGTCAATGGTGATAATTCCACTAGAAAGAAGTTGTCTTACTGTGTCATGTCTTCGACGTATGTGTCGAGACTTACTGCTATACATGACATTCCTGCTCCCCTTCCTATTGCCGCTGATCACACAATGTATACATACACCGGGCACGGGCTAGCCAATTAGAATATCTTTCCAAGAAATTTCAAGCCACTCTAGCTTCACCCAGCTTATCCAAAGCAATAAATTCTCGATTCCATAGTGGATCTAGCAATACAAGTTTGTTTAGATGATTTCCAAGACATCGCTCGCCCCACCGCGTGAATACATATCCACTTGTTGATTTTGTGTCTTTGCTGCTCAAGTATCCAATTTTTGCATCACAAAGATCTCAAGTACGTCGAATATTCTGCGGTAATGCAAAAGCACACCCGAGTATGCTTTAAGTAGCCCAATAAACGCTTTCCAAGTAGCTTCAATGATTCTCATTTGGATTAATCAGAAATCGATTCTAGCTTGCTAACCGCACAAGCCATGCCCGCCCAAGATAGTTCATGACATTAAACTCCGCTCTAGTATACTAGCATACTCATTTTGAGCTTTTGTTTTCACTCCCAAGATTCTAAGAAAGCATGTAAATTAACATCTATCTGTGAGTCTTTATCGGGTACAATATCTAGACTTGCACTTTCCAAGAATCGCTTCAATATAATGGGATTGTGATAGAGCTAATCCTCCGTATGTCTTATGGATTTTAACTCCTAAAATAACATCACGACTTCATATCTTTCATTTCAAATTTACAGGCAAGCATTTGATTTTCTTAACGCCTCACCATCACGCTCGTTATAAGCATCTCGCTCACATATAGACATAAAATGGCAAAGCAATTATGGTAGTCTGTTTCACATGTCGCGGCAGATTTACTCATCATTGTTTTGAAACTGATGCCCAATGCCGTTGACTCGGCCGGTTTAAGTACGCCATTGAGCTAAGTTTGCCTCAATCCATAGAGTGACTCGATAAGTCGACATACTTTCTTCTCGCTTCATTCTCGAACAATGAACCTTCGAGTTGTTCAAATATATTTCTTTCTTCCAAATCTCCGCTGCTTAAGAAGTTGTCAACAAGTTTCCACATCCACATTTGATGGATTTCAAGCTTATACACCGCCGTATAGCAATTAGCATCCTTATAGATGTAATTCTAGTAACAGGTGAATAAGTATCAAAATAATCAAGACCTTCTCATTGCTTGTATCCTTTAACTACAAGCCTAGCCTTATATTTATCAATAGCACCATTCGCTTTCATTTTCCTCTTGAAAACCCACTTACATTGTAGTGGTTTATTACCAGGAGGAAGGTCAACCAATTTCCATGTATGATTTGACAAGATGGATTCAACTTCACTATTGATAGCTTCTTTCCAGAACGGGGCTTCTGGCGAAGTCACAGCTTCTTTGAATGTCCGAGGCTCATTTTCCAACATATACGTTAAGAAATCAGGTCCAAAAGACGTGGAAGTCCTTTGTCTTTTACTACGTCTATGTTCATCCTCCATTGGATCACTTCTAGATATAGTATCTCGAGACCTCTTATTATTATCAATTGACTCATATACTATGTTATATGGAAATATATTTTCAAAGAACGGTTATCCCTTTGATTCAACGATCGTGGACGACATGTATATTTGGGATCTCTGACTTGTGAACAAGAAAATGATATGCATTGCTATTCTGAGCATATCCGATAAAAACACAAGAACAGTCTGGGTCCTACCTAATCCTTAGGCTTAGGAAATCAACCTTAGCCAAACACCCCCACACTCCTTAGATATTCAAGTTAGGCATTCGCCTTTCCATTTCTCATATGGAGTTTACTGTGGTCTTTTCTCGTGGGGCAATTTTTTATTTAAAATAAAATTCGCCGTCAAAACAGCCTTCCTACAAATTCCTTGCGGGTAAAACCGTAACTATTCAACAATGCATTCATTTGCTTCCTTTTAAAAGACTGATTTTCCTTTCCGCCGACCATTAGATCGCGGGTGTATAAGGAAGCGCCATTCGTGAACGATACTAAACTCCTAGCACAAATTTCCTAAAATGGAAATTCATATTCACCTCCTCTCACACTTATGATTTTAATTCTCTGCTCAACCGAGTTTCAACTTCTACTTATAAGTTTTAAAAGTATTCACAAATTTCATCTTTGCTACTACAAGTAAACATAACAATACCAAGGAAAGCAATCATCTATAAAATAATAAAATACTTATTACCACCTCTCGATCCGCATTGATTTCATATCGTATATATCCGTGCGTGCATTAAATCTAGCATGCTCGAAACCCCTATTACCTGCGCAGTGGAAAGGGGGCTTAGAAAATTTAGATTCAACACATACTTGGCATTTCACTGACGTAAATAAACTTCTAAGAATAATCCCATATCATTAATTTCTTTTATCGACTTATAGTTAACGTGTCCTAGTCTAGCATGTCAAATGTTAGAAGACTCAAGCACATAAGAAACAACTTATTCAAATCATCCTTGGTTACAAATACCATTACATTTAGCTTAACAAACCATCACTCGATAACCCTTTCCTACATACATCTCATTTTTTGAAAGACAAACTCACGACAAAACCAAACTTGAAGCCATTCTTGCTAAGGAGAGAGCCTGACATTAAATTCTTGCGAACATCCGCACATGCATTAATTAGTGTCACAATCTTTTCCGTGATGTCATCTTTGTGAGCAATCTTTCCGACACCTTCAACCTGTGAGGTCGATGAATTACCCATGTTTTTTCATCACCCCACACGGTCGTGTAGGATGAAAAACATCGACCAAGGTACGATGTGACGAAAGGCTCCAATATCAATATCCACCACTCGGTTTCCCACCATATTACACTCCTGGATATCACAGCCAGCGATTGATATCATCAACACCATCGAGATCTTTTCCACCCACATGCCCGTGTTTTCTCGCCTTTCGCTCTCGCAGCTCTTGGCTCGATGTCCGTGACTCACACGCTTGAAGCACTTGCCAATGAACTTTTTCAGCTCTCATTGAATCCTCTCGAGACTTGCCAGGCATTTTCCTCTTCGCTGGGTTTTGATCCTTCTTCAACAACACGGGCTAAAACTTCTGTGATTCTTCTCCTAACTTTCTTTCCTCAGACAACCTATCAAGCCTCTCCTCAATCCGCAACCGAACAATCAAGTCTTCAAGTGATAATTCCTTTCTCTTGTGTTTGAGATAATTTTTGAAATCCCCTCCGCAGATGGTGGCGCGCCAATGAATGCACCACTGGAATGCCTCACTTAGAGTCATTCCTTCTCAAGATGAATATCATGCACAACCGTAACCTCGACTTAAGATTTTGCCCGAATCAACCATCTAAGTCCGTAAATTTACCGAAAAATGAATTTCTTCAAATCCCCTAAGATCTTCTGCTTCTTGTCCGGTGATCATCCCATAACTCCCAGTCAAGCTCAAATGGATTCATTCATAGACGTTATAGAGAGTATTTTTCCAGATCGTTGAGGGACATAGTTGCGCATACGTATGCCGAGTGATTCCATGCATTCACAAAGAACCAACTTTTCTTTATCCGTCTCTCCAACGTCCAATTTGGGGACCATCCTCATTGAGTGAATCTTGCTGCCTCATGTCGTGAGATAGAACATCTTTTGTTGCCATCTCTTGAAATCGGTACCATTGAACCTTTCTGGCTTTTCTCCATGATTCGGAATCAAGTTAACCGGAGTCGAAGGCAAAACCATTTTTGTAACAAATATTTGAATATAAATATGTAACAAATATTTTGAATGTAAAACTGCAGTACAAAAACGAAAAATATTTGAATACAGAAACAATATTTTAATACAACAACGGAAAAACTACAGTCTTCAAAAATTTGAATACAATAGAAACTGGAATAACTGCAGTCTTCAAAATTTGAAAATAACATAAACGAAAGACTGCAATGCAAATACGAAACGAAAAGAATGTAACCCTCAAAAAAAAATGTGTAACAATAGAAGCCGTTCATTCCACGTAAATGAACAGATAAACAATACTGCAAGATATATATATAGAGTATATATATATATATATATATATATATATATATATATGGTATATATATATATAGCAGTATATATATATATATATATATATATATATGTTATATATAACGGATACGAATAGAACAAATGCACAAATTGAATCAGTGTCCGTGATTTAAATGTAGCGCACAAAAAACGAAAAAAATTCAGAACGAACATAACTAAATTCGTGAACGAAAAAATCTGTAGAAGCAATACAAAAACGAAAAAAAAATCTGTAAACGAACACAACGAAATTCGTCTTAAGAAGTTGTTCATCTACTAAGAACTGAATTCTTAGGAGAAGGGTACATCGATAGAGATTCACCTCAATACGTTGAAAAATATGTACATGCTTTATTAAAGTTGGAACTAAATGATATCGATGTTCACGATAAATATATATGCGTATTCCAAGATTTTCATTACTATCACATATACGAAAAATTGGTACATATACCATGTATCTTAATATAGCTCTTATTCCCAAGATACCAAACCCATGGGGATCCGCTTTGGACAGATGTAATATCTTTTGTGCCAGTTCCTCGACAATATTAGAAGGCTAGTTAATTTTTTTTTTAAAAGAAAAATTAAGTCATTGGTGTCATCAAACATATTTAATTAAAAAATCTAAAATAATCAGAAGAGATAATGTATTATGTTGTAAAGGAAATGATTTAATAACTGTTATTAGAGATCTAAAGAAGAAAGGTTATAAAAAACAAAAGAGATTTAGATAGCCTTAAAAGATTTTTAACAAAAAATATAAATCCAAGAAAATTTTTTGTTAAAAAGAAAAACCAAGATACTATAAAAGAAAACCTTGGATTAATAAAAAACAACCTATTTATAAAAGAAACACTAGTAAGGCCAAAGAATGCAGCTGTTATTCTTGTAATGAATATGGACATTATGCTAATGAATGTCCAAAAATATTTAACCAAAAGAAAATTGAATTAAATAATGAAATTGAAAAAATGATAGATCAAAAGAATTTATTCAAATAAATAGACTTGAAGATTTGATGAAATTCTCCTCGAGAAAATCCTATTCAAATAGAAATCGAAGAATATTACTGCTCAAGAAGATTCGTAAGAATGATATCACATAATCAAATAGAAGAATCAGGAGATTTTTCTCAATATCTATTAATTGATAGTAATTTATTTAAGAAAATCAAAAGGCATTATAGTATAAATTGTATCATTCGTGGATTTAATAAAAGCTTTGGGAAAATTCAGATTAAAATCTAGAAAACATATTATGTATTATGGGCCCGCCCAACGTAAAAGCCTTAAACATCGGAAAATAACATCTAATAAAATTGAAATCTTTTATTGGAAAAAGATAATTATTAAAAGAATTTCAAAATTAATGAAAAAAGAAAGATATAAAAATTGACGGATTTATCGATCTATACAAATGATAATAATTGCAACCTGTGAGAAGCGAATGTATACCCTAATAGATTTAGCACTTTTAGATAATAGAATTACGGATAAAAAAGAAGCAATTTTAGGTATTGTTAGAGAAAATTTAAAATACCAAAAATTGATAGTTCAAAATTTGCCTATAATATAGGAGACAAAGATTTTGACAGAACTCTTAATTTGATAAAGGATTTCAAAAGAAAATATTTTATGAGAGTAGATAATAAGCCTTATTCTATAACTTATAAAATTGCTTATGATTTATCTAACACACATCATATTGAATATTTCGCCCATAAATATTATATCGACTTACCATTATTATTTCAAGATATTGGTAGAATTTACCCCCTGAAAATTCAAGTATTAGTTTTAATGAAGATTTCCTATTGGATATAGGAGACAAACCAAACTTTATAGAACATAGACTATCTTGCTCAAGTTTATCTATTACAGATAATAAGATTCATCTTAATAATATAATTACATTTAAAAATCTTGAAAAAAGTAAAAGAATTACAAATTACAAAATTAAAGGAGAATTTTTTGATGGCATTGAATGGAAAATGATTGATATCTTAATTGATATTGCAGTAGCTTCCAGTTATATATTAAAAAGTCTAACATTTATGTTAGAACTAGAAGATTTAACAAAACGCGAAACATATAAATTTTAATGGTAGTTAATTAGAAAACAAAATTCTATATTGTATTAATTAGATTATCAAACCAAGAAATATAGTTACCTTTAATGGTAAAAGATGAAGGAAAAAAATGATACTATAAGCATTATATTAGGAATGACATTTCTTGAAAAATGTAATCCATGGCGTATTACTTCACAAAATTTGGTTATCACTATAGATATAAATAAATAATTATTCCAAAATGACTAGTCCTTATTCAATATATATTCTTATTGGATTAACCTATCCTGATTATAAAGTAAAAAACTTTGTTGCTTATATTGATTCGGCATCGCCTATGTTTTGCTAAAGAAGATTGTTTCCTAAACAATATCATGAGATTCTTACCTAGTGTAAGAGGAAAGATATATCAAATGATACTATTACTTACAAAGAGGAATAAGAAACCCAAAGATTATTATTGACAAATATACAAATTACCCTCTTTTTTTATTTTCTTTCTCTCATATCACAGATCGCGGATATTATACTAGGAAATAATTTTCTTTAACAGTTTCAACTGATTATTCAAAATAATCTTTATCACTACCTGTGATTTAAAACTCCTTGTAATCATTAGATTATCGCTCCTCGATTAAAACGGGCTTTTGCCCGCAAAATCCCTATTCCTTTTACACCTCGCAGCTAGCGTGTTGATTTTCTACCTAGTACAAATTTCAATTACAAAGATTTTGATCAACCCCTATTAGTTTTTGAAACCCTATTGTTACATAAATTAGATTTATGTGCCAATATTCGCCAAAAATTAGAATTTCCATATGTTGATAACCCATTACAATTTTGGGACACTAATAAAACTTTAGAGTTAAAAGACCCAAATAAGATTATCAAAGTTCGACCTATGCGTCATAATGAACTTGGCGTAAAAGAATTTCAACAATAGATAAAAGAATTGTTAGATTTAAAGTTAATAAGACCCTCTAAAAACCCACATAGTAGTACAACTTTTATGGTTCGAAATAGAAATGAGATTAATAGAGAAAAAACTAGAATGGTGGTAAATTATAAACAATTAAATGATAATACGATTTTTGATGGGTACTTCTTACCCAATAAAGAAACTAATATACATAAAACTAGAAGTAAGAAAATACATTCAAAGTTTGATTGTAAATCAGGTTTCTATCAAATTAAGATGGCTGAAAGCTCTAAGCCACTAACTGCATTTAGTACTCCACAAGGACATTATGAATGGAATGTCTTACCATTTTGATTAAAAAAAAAAAAATGCCCTCAAATCTTCCAAAGAAAATGGAGGACATATTTAAAGAATATGATTTATACATGTTTAGTGTTGATGATATGTTTATATCTTCTAAAAACCTCGACCAACATCTTAAAACACAGAAAAACCATGTATCTATGTATAAGTAATGGAATTGATTATTTAGAAGAAAAACAATATAGGAGAACCTAAGATTGATTTGAAGCTTGATTATAGATTACAATAAATAGAATTTACAAACTCATATTATAAAAATTAAAAACTTTTCAGAAAAATTCCATGGAAAAGCAATTACAAAGATTTTTAGGAATATTAAACTATGCTTAAGGATTTATAGAAAACTTGGCAGAACTAAGAAAACCATTAAGAAAATTAACAAGTGAAAAACAAATATTTGAGTTCACTAAGGAACATGAAAATCAAATAAAATATATATAAAATTAAAATGTAATAGTTTGCCAAAATTAAAACTACCATTAGATAATGATGATTTAATATTAGAAACAGATTCATCTAAAAGCATTTCCTTCTCTCTCTCATGCCAGCACTAAACGATTGGAAATGGAAAGAAGAATTATGTAGATATGGCTTCTTGTGGTGGAACCTTTACTTCCTACGTAAGAAAAATATCATATCAATGAAAAAGAATTCTTAGCCGGCATGTGATTGAAAAAATTCTCTTATTTTCTGTATTACCAAAAAAGCTTTACTCAAACTATAATATAATAAGTAAAAGACATAAAAATAATTTTAATAATTAAAACTGAGTATAAAAGATTAATTAGATAGCAAACTTATTGCTCTGAATATATCTTTGATATTGATATAATTCGATCTGACAAAAATAGTGTTGTAGATTTTCTTACTCGAGATGACTTAGATGAGCAAAAAGCCAAGATTGAGATGGTGGATAACCTCCCGGAGATGTCAAAATTTTTTGATTGGATTATTTCTTTAATCGATTGTTTGGATTGACTTGTCGAAACCGAGACTTTACTTGAAAAAGCTAAAGCTACTGTAAAAAGCTTTATCGTCAATATAGAAAGGGTAGTAAAAAACTATACTTCTTACGAAATGAATTTAGTATCTCTTCTAAAAGATGATACGATTGATTTTTTAAAACTTGAAATTTCAAAAAACACTTCAAAAGATTCAAATCCAATGAATACTGATGTATCGCTCTCACAGACAGGAGCATCTACAAGTGTTTCATTTAGACCGCAGACTTCAAAGACTCAAACAATTTTTGAAAAATTATCTATAACTCCAGACCGAGAAATTATGAAATTACATGGTGATACCATGGAAAGATTGTTTGGATTAACATGATACAAAAGAAATGATTGTGGATAAATCTAGTATTTACCCAAGGATTCATTTCCTTTAAGGAGCAAATCCTGATGAAATACATGATTGATATGATTTTGGTAGCATAGCCACCATATACATGATATCTCCTAATTTTTCTGAAATTGAAAGATTACTAGGATGGATTAAGGAGGGTGTAAAAGATAATTTTGGGAACAACCCAATGATAAAGATTAATGATGTCATCAAGACTTTCGATTTTTTCATCACAGTTCAGATTTTGATTTAAAATCAACCATCCCGTTTGGCATTTTATAAAATGCAAAAATACGATATGAAAACTTCAATTTCGAAGAAGAGAAGATTTTCAAATATACCAAGATAATGTTCATTATCAAAGGTTTTTTGAGACTTATTGGTTGCTGCGCCAAGAACTTGTAACGCGCGCCTCTAAAAGCCTTTCGGTTACAGTTTCTTGACAGATTAGTACATCCGTACTCATTTTAATTGACACAAAATTCACTCCGCATTCAACCAAAAGATTTCTCGTTAAAAGATAGTATGACAAAGCAGGTATAACTCATCGCGCCCTGGACAGGAAAAAGATTGATGGAAGACGACGCCAACCAAAGTATGGCCCATCGAACGTGACAAAACCTAAAAAGCAAAGTAAGACGATTAAACAGTTTCGCGCTCCCTTGCTTTAAAACTACCCACAAATTTGAAAACCAACCCATAGATTTACGTAGATAAGATTATGTCATTCTAAAAGTCCGGTGTTTCATATCCATTTCTTTCGTGATAAATATGAGTGTTGTATCGTAAGTAGAGGCAAGCGAAGTTGAATATCTCTTTTCTATCAATAAGAGAATCCGCTGTTATGAAGTAAAACACTATCCTCTAATTTTTCATTTGATTATTCATTTCTTTTCCCTTTCTCTTTCTCATCGATTATTCTTTAATCAATCACAGGAACCCTTTAGATTCACAACAAGACATTGGCAATAAGTTCCAAAATCCAAAATCTAAATAAACCAATTAACAAGTTCACTAAGATTCGCTTCAATAAAAAAAACATAGAAAGGCAAGATGGCATGCAAAATAGTTTTTAAGAAATAAGTAATCATTCCAATTATGAAAACATGTTTCCAAAACTTCTGCAAGAAAGTTATATCTAAAAATTGACTCTAACAATATATCACTTCTGAAAAACAAATTGAAGGTAATTTTAATTATTTTTATACATAATTTTTAATATATAGTATCCAGTATTTTTATTTATTTTTTAAAATATTTTTGTATTTGAGTTTTCAAACAGATTTTGTTTCTTGAAAGTAAGAAAAAATTGTTTTTGAGCAAAAACATTGTCAAAAGAGAGCTGCAAGAGTGTCAACATAACACTGAACCGGGAATTCAGGAATCAGGACGAATGAAGAGAGGGGAGAAATGTCAGAACAGAGAGTCTAAATAGTAAACTTAGCATGTTGTTTCCACATTTTCTGCGACTCCAGAGGTTTGGGAAGCAATCAAAACCATCAAAATTCCACGATTCTCACTCTCATTCTTTAATTCCCAACCGCCTTCAATCCTCCAGAGCAATCATCACCTGAAAATTGGAAAACCAAAAAGGAAAAAGGAAAATCCGAGAAAATTTCACCATCTTTTTTGTTTTCATTTTTGCCTGGTTCTGACTCAATCATCCAGGTAAAATCTGTGAATGCATGAACCCCCATTAATGATCAGCAATGGCGTAGGCTCACACCCATAAGATCACGTAAAAAAGACCTCGCAAAGTCTTTGTTTCTTCTTTTTCTGGGCGCGTACAGGGAAACACATCCTCCTGGTCTCCAAGTTTTCCCCCTGTTTTCCTGTACGCCAAACACCACCAACTTCTCTCTGTAGCCATGCCCATCAACACCCACGTTTTCCTTCCTCTTCTCTGTTTGTTGTCTATTGCTTTGAATTTTCACGATGCGGCTAGCGCGCACTCCTGGTCGTTGTTGCGGCCCGGCGGTACACGCGCCGACGGAAGAAAATGGGTAACAGACACTCCACTACCTTGTTCCAGATAAATCAATTCTCTCCCACCACAGCCGGATCTCAAGATCCTTCACTTCTTCCCCAATACCTACATGACTGGGCGCGATTTTCGGCCGAATCTTCGTACAAATTTCCGGTTAAGACCGATCAGCGTTACTGGCTTAGACTCCATTTTTATCCATCATCTTACAGCTCCCTTAATCCTTCAGACTCCTATTTCTCAGTTGTCGCAAATGGGATTACGCTGATGACCAATTTTAGTGCTTCAATCACGGCTCAAGCTCTCACACAGGCCTACATTATCAGAGAATACTCTCTGGCTCCCATGGATTCCGAGATTCTCAATGTCACCTTCAAGCCTTCTGATGAGCATAAAGAGTCTTACGCTTTCGTTAATGGAATTGAGCTGGTTCCAATCCCGAATTTATTCGACAAGGCATCAATGGTGGGTTTTTCCGACCAATCTATGGACGTCGGGATGGCAAATTTGCAGACAATGTTCAGATTAAACGTTGGCGGGCAGTACATTGCGGCGACTAACGACTCGGGTCTTACCAGACTTGGGTACATGATGATTCGCCATAATGCAGTACGGGAGCTGCTTTTGGGGTCACCTCCGCGGCTTCTGATAACGTGAAAATCCAGTACCAGGGTATAGAAGATGATATCGCTCCAGAAGATGTTTACAGAACAGCAAGATCAATGGGTCCAGATCCGAAACTCAACCAGAATTTCAATCTAACATGGCTCTTGCAAGTTGATGCTAACTTCACTTACTTTGTAAGGCTCCATTTCTGCGAGTACATACACAATAAGATCAACCAGAGAGTGTTTAACATCTATATCAACAATCAAACGGCGATGGACTCCGCCGACGTGATCGCCTGACAGGGACCAAAGGCCGTCCTGACCACAAGGATTGAGCTCCCAACATATGTGCAGCGATTTTGCACAGGAGACGACGAGCTTTGGGTAGCTCTTCATCCCTCCACCACAATGAAGCCTGAATACTACGATTCACTTCTTAACGGCTTGGAAGTATTCAAGATCAGCAACTCAGATAAAAGCTTGGCCGGCCCCAACCCTACCCCGTCGGAGATGATGGTTAAGGCCGAGGAAGCAAGGGCTTTTGCTTCAGATACTACCAAGAGCAGCACTAGCGTCATCGGAGTATCAGCCGGCGGAGTAGCTGCCGCAGGCATAGCAGCTGCGATCTTCCTAGTTCTGTACCAGAGGAAAAACAGGGTGTCAAGAACAGAGGCCCGCACGAACAGCTGGCTGCCGCTGTACGGGAACTCCCATTCTACGAGTAAGTCGACAATTTCAGGCCCAAGCACTAGCAGCCATGTATCAACCATGGCAGCGAGTCTCTGCCGCCACTTCTCCTTGCCGGAGATAAAGAACGCCACCAAGAACTTCGATGAAAACCTAGTGATCGGAGTGGGAGGATTCGGGAAAGTGTACAAGGGAATCATCGACAGAGGGACTAAAGTGGCGATCAAAAGATCGAATCCGTCATCAGACCAAGGAGTTAACGAGTTCCAGACGGAAATAGAGATGCTTTCCAAGCTGAGGCACCGGCATTTGGTATCTCTGATAGGATACTGTGAGGAAGACGGTGAAATGGCATTGGTATATGACTATATGGCGCATGGAACATTGAGGGAGCATTTGTATAATAAGAGCAACAAGCCTCACTTATCATGGAAACAAAGGCTTGAAATTTGTATTGGGGCTGCAAGAGGACTTCACTATCTTCACACTGGGGCAAAATACACCATCATCCACAGAGATGTCAAGACTACAAACATTCTTGTAGATGAGAACTGGGTCGCCAAGGTTTCGGATTTCGGGCTATCGAAAACCGGTCCTGATATCAATCACAACCATGTTAGTACAGTGGTGAAGGGCAGCTTCGGATACTTAGATCCAGAATACTTCAAGAGACAACAACTGACTGAGAAATCTGATGTTTACCATTTAAGTTATGCCTGGCTTGAGGTCCCAGTGGAAGACTTCAGCTCTCAACGCCAGCCTTCCGAAAGAACAAAGTCGCAGCCTAGCAGACTGGGCTTAAGCATTGCCAGAAGAAGGGAATTCTGAGGAAATCACTGATCCCATCTCAAGGGGAAGATCAATCCGAGTGCTTGAAGAAATATGCAGACACGGCTGAGAAGTGCTTATCAGATCATGGGCTTGACAGACCCTCCATGGGAGATATCTTGTGGACCCTCGAGTTTGCTCTGCAGCTGCAAGAAAACCCAGAGGGAGCAAAAGCAGTTTCAGAGCGAGATGATGCTGAAGATGTAATGGGGAAGCATAGAAACATGCTGAGTCTTGGAAATGAATTTGACATCAAAGAGGAATCAGATGGTAGTGATGTCTTCTCACAGATTGCCCAACCCAGAGGCCGATGAATGAATCGAATCCCATTTCGCTTTTACTCTCTCTCCTGACATCTGTGGCTGCTGATCGGATGGATGCAAGGAATTCGTGAAAAGATTAAAAAAAAAAAAAAAAAAACAGATTTTTGGTTAATACAGAGAGAGGATGCTTTGTATTGTTTGTATTGGGTTTGCGTCCCTTCTTCTCTACTGCTGCTGCTCACTCTCTAGTAATATTCACAGGACAGGCTTTGAGACAACAAGCAATCCTTAGTTCATTTTAAGGAGTTCAGACAAAAATATTTGGCTTCAGCCCTGCCTGGTATTCTATATTATTAATGTACTATAGTTTTGATTACTGGATTAGAAAATTTTCTTTTTCTCCAACACACACATTTTCTCATGGCAAGTTGCTTATAGGAAATGGTTTTGAATGATTTTTGTTAATTTTATTTGTTTTAGCTTTCAGTAACGATATGATTCTACAATAAAAAAAAGTTCTCTTCGCACTTTTTTCATTAGATGTGGCCTTTTTATTTATTTATTTATTATATTTGGTTTTTTTATACCATATATTTAATCGTAAGACAAAATTAAGTGATATTATAAATATTTCATATCCTTTCTAGAGGTAAAAATGTTATTAAAAAAGTACTAAAGAAATAAAGAACACTAAAAAAATTGGTTGTCTAATAGAAAATTAAAAATAGATAAAATTACTTAAAAGCTTATAAATTTTAAAATTATTTAATCTTTATATTGATGAATTAAGATAAACAAAATGAGTTTGAAGTAGTAAATAATTATAATATATTGGATTTATCTATTTTTTTATTTTCCTTAGAATTTTCTGAGTATGTTAATCCTCTTTATTTTCTTTCCCGGCAACCAAACATAGCATTAGACAATCCCTCTATATTTTGTTCCGTTCAGATCCATTGCCACGGTTCAGCCCCGCATCATATAAGGTATTAATCATAACAACCAAAGTCAGATGCAACTCCATAAACTGATGAGTTATAACTAAAGGGACAGCAATTTTTAGAAGTTGCTGCCTCTATGAACCGTGCTGATTGCAGATTCACAAAAAGAAAAAGATCAAGAAGTTCTAGGTGATGTTTGTTTTTTTTAAGTTTTTTTTTTTCACTTAAACGCTGAATAAAACATTTAATTGTTTATTTTTTTCTAAAAAATTTAATTAGAAAGAAACAGATGATAAGAGTTTTTATATTATAATATCTAATTTTTATTAATAGAAAAAGCATTTTAGGGATTGGCTACTTACCCATTTAGTGACTTTGGCACTAAACATTCCCAAAATAGGTACTATAGATAAAAAAACAAAGAGCCAAATATTTTGAATTTTTTAATTCAGTCAACAATTTAAAAAATTCAGCAAGAAATCCTGAAAAAGTTAAAAAACAAACTGAATACAGCCTTTTAGCAAAAGGCAAAAAAACAAATGTCACCTTAGTCAACTGACAGTCTTTGATCTATTCGGGGCAAACACTTCGAAGCAAATTCTTGAGCTCACTGTCCGTTTTAATATCATCTTCCTTCATCCTCTTCCGCATCTGGTGCTGTTCTGCCAGCAGCTACGTAAGTTTGAAGCAGTAGTTGGTAGGCATTTGAATCAAGACCACCAAAGTTCTTTAAGATCTTGCAGAAACTTCTCAAAGCACCTCCACACATCTTTTCTTTCTTCCTCAAAAATACTAAAAAAATGTTGTTACCCGTTTTGGGGCTGGCTGCCATTCGTTGTTCTTTACTTCAGAAGCAGCTTCTTCCATGTATCTCAGAGCCTTATCAATTTTCCGGTCCTTCAGGTAGTGAGCCATGAACATGTCCAGTGCAGTAAAAAAGGGTCCTGAAGATCTCTCGACAGCCTCATGCAGGGTTGATTCAGCATCTTTGATCATACCCCATCCCAGGAAAGCATTAATTGCAATATTTGCTATTCTCACATCAAAACTGGAGCAACTTGACTTCCATTCCTTAAAACATATGTCAAATCCACCCACATCATTCAGATTAACAAGAGCCTTAAACATAATGAGATAGCTCATATTAATAGTTTTTGGAAAAGCTGACTTCAAAGAATTCCATACCCGATTAACCTCATTTAGATCATTAGTGCCAGCATATAAACTAATAAGAAAATGGTAAGCTTGACGGTCATGTGAACCCATCTCTTCCTCTAGCTTTTTAAGAGCTAATTTCGCTTTCTCAAAAAGTCTAGCCTTGACATAAACTACAGCAAGGTTACTATAAGTTGTCCAATTGAGCTTGTCTTTATTCTCCCTTGTCAACTCGTCTAAAACTCTCTCTGCACCATCAATATCATTTAAACGTGCATAGCTCTGCATCCAGATATTATAAGTAAATGTGTCTGGAGAGATGCTTCTCTTCTTCATTTCATCTACTAGGGGCGGAACTTTCTCGGGCTTGCCCAATCTGATAAAGAGGGACATTATATTATTGTATGCCAAATAAGTAGAAGCAAATTTCATGCCATCCATCTCCTGAAAGAGAGCCAGTGCCTTCTCTTCCATATTTTCTTTGCAATAGCAGTTTAGAAGACTTCCATAAGTAGCTCGGGTCTTTGCTGAGGGTGAGAGGTTGTTGAAGTAATCCTCAGCTGCAGCTAACCCCTTGGTTTTTGATAAAAGATCCAGTCGTGATGCATAATCAGCATAGGTGAAAAGATCTTTCCTATTCTCCATCCATTCCATTATCTGCATCAAATCAAGAAACAGTGGGCGTTTAAGATTAATTTCCTGAGAACAAAGATGGTGGGCATATGCCATATAGAAATATTATCAAGAGTGTAAATGTTTCTTAAAAAATAATCACAAACAGAAGGTCGTGATCGTTACAGGGAAATTCTCTTCCTTCATCACTGGGGGTTCTTGAAATGACTTGAATTCGAGAATGGGGTAAAATAATCTCAAGGCCATGATGACTACAGCAGTGTGTACCCACACAGGTTTCATTTCTATGTTTCACTTATATGAACTATGATTTAGTCAGAATATCACAATACTAAATAGGTATCAGTTCTCCATTGACCATGAAAGGGATCAATGCATTATACTCTATTAAGGGCTTTAGTTTACCCAGAAAATTTTTCTTCTTCTAATTTGATTCGCAATGTTATTCAGATGCCAATTAGAATTCAATGATAGTGATAAATTTTAGCATATATAAAATCCCCCAACATAGGTAAGGAAAAGCAAGTTTTACACAAATTTCAATCCATATCCATGACCATTCACGAAATACCATGACAGATGCAAACAACATGTTCCCAATCAATCACCCTATCTTTGATTTGGTTTCCAACCCCCCCTTTGGTTGGCAAGAAAGGGGATGAAAATAAAGGAAGAAACAAGATTAAAAATTTATCAATAATTTCATTTTCTCGGCAACCAAATTAGAGAAAATGCATAGAGAGACAACCTCAAGTGCATGCTGGAACTTATGGTACTTCCGCAGCTCCTTGATGCAAGTAGTGAGCTCACGCTGACAACCTTTCCTTCATTGACGTACTCGTTTAACGTATCTGCCGCACTCCCGCCGGTGGCTCCCAAAGCTGACAACCGACGATAGAGCCGCGGCTGTTTCATACTTCGGCTCGCCGCCTGCGCCACAACCTCCTCAGGCACCGTTGCCGATGCCGCAGTACAAAGCCTTCTCGCGAGCAAAGCTCCAGCAGAGATCAAACGGCTAGGGTTCTTTGCCATTGTCTTTCCCGGTCTTTCCTCAATAGGGCCTTGTTAGGTTTGAGAAAAACAGAGCATAAGAGAGTACGAGAACCAGATATGAAGAAATATATATATATATATATATATATATATATATATATATATAACACTTAGGTTTTCCCAAATACCCATTTACAACTCAAACTTTTTTTTTTTTTCAACCAAAAGGTTCTTCTTTTTCAATTCGTAACTCAAATTAAATTTCAAGGTCATAACTTCAGAACGATAAATGTTAAAAAACAACATTACATTAAGTATTAAACTACCATGCATTTAGCAGCGTGGACAATTTTGTTCTAATTACATTTAAAACTTGAGGAGCTTCTAATTAGGGGAAATCAAAAGCTCTAATTTCATCTCTACAAATTTCTTCCAAAATACAACATTTTGGCCAAAGACAATCCTAGGTTTTACTTCGATTCTTCATTCCTTTATGGTTTTGCTTCGATCTTCCTTTCCTTCCTCTCCGATTTTGCTTGGACCCTCATTTCCTTTGTTTCCTTCATCCATGGCTAGAACCTTTCTTCAAGTTCTTCAAGTAGACAACACAACAAAGCTTTCGAATGTGACGACCATGCCGTAGTGTGTGATTGTGGTTTCAAAGCTTCATTATTAACGACTTGGAAGGAGACAGATCCAAGGAGGGGATTCTACTCATGCCCAAAATATCATGTAAGTAGATGATTATCAAAAAACTTGTTTGTTTTCTTTTGTTGAAGATTGATTAATTTGTATGTTTGTTGGTTGTCTCTGTTTTAGTCGTGGGAAAACAGATGTCATTTTTTTGTGACATGATCCAGAGATGACACCGAAGGCAAAGGTTGTTATCAATCAATTGAGGTAGGAAAAGGAGTTGCTCCAAAAGAAGATTAAGGAAATGTCGAAAATAAGGGACAAAAATGATAGAAATTGTGAAGAAGCTGATGAGCTGAACAATTTTTACCAACATAATTCATTGAAGGCCTAAGATTGGTTAGGAATCGATGAGATGAATGATTTGAAGATGAATGAATTGAAGAAAAGTTTAAATTATTTTGAAGACATCATTCAAATGGAACAAGCTCGCTTCTAAAAGCATGCTGCACCCGCTTTGTGTTTGTTTATTCTTTGTCATATTCATTTTAATGTGAATGTAAAACATTTGAAGGAATGAAAGCTGGAATTTTGTGATTGTATAACAATGCAATAAAGGATGATGTATTTCAACTTGTTGAATTAATGAAAGTTGTTTTTAAAGTGTAGTGCACTGTTTTGTGTCTGTTTATCCTTTGTCATATTCATTTTAATGTGGATGTAAAATAGTTAAGGGAATGAAAGCTAGAAATTATGTGATTATATAACAATGCAATGAAGGTTGATGTATGTTAGTTCAATTGGCTATGTTCTATTATGTTGCATGAATGAATTAAATCAACACTTGGAAAACATATCTAACCAATTAAATCAATTGGCTATTGAATTGAAGTAAATCAACACTTCAAGTAAACATTTTACCAAATATCTCATAAGCATTTCAACCTTCATAATGTTTACAAACTTTTTGTTATAAACCATCCGAAGTAGATGTTTATAAAATTAGGGACAAGCTGTTCAAACCATAATCTTTAAAATGGGGGATAAGTTGTGAGCTCTAAAATGTTTACAAAATGGTATAAACCAATAGACAAAACCCAATACATAATGTTCATTGATTCCAATGTAGGTGATTCCATGCTTCCCCTTACTTGCAACTCTAGCATCCCTTTTTGCAAGAAATTGGCTTGAAGTTACAAAGCTTCTGCCCATTCACTACAAATTAACCAAATGATAGAAAAGGCAAGCTAGACATGTCAACATGTCCACCATCACCTTTAGCAACTATTCTTCTACTGGCACTTAAAGTTGTTCTTCTATGAGCTTTCTTTAATATATTTTGAGCTTCATTATGTATTTCAAATCCAAAGGTTGTATCTAGAACTTTTTAGCTCACTTGATGAACAATTGTTGAGGTTGTGCCACTCTACATTTCATTTGTTGATTATAGATTTACTAAATGAAAGAACTCAAGAAGTTTTGTTTTGGAGGTGTACCCATTGATTGGTCACTGATCTATTAAGTAAAACACCAAGCACCTCGAGCTCACCACCGGCTCCATTTCAATATTATCTTCACTCATTCTTGTAACACTCCAAAATATACCATAACAATTTTATAACATGTTTAGGGTATAAAATAAGTTGTTGTATTCGTTCGAAAAACGACATTTTTATGAAAAAATGGCAAAACTGGTAATTTTGTCGCTAAAATTCTCGAAAATTTCTGTATCTTGATGACGAAACGGATCGCGCCAAGTACTTTGTCTCTCGAGAAATCTAAATACCTGCAAAGTTTCGCCGCATTCCTCGGCATTTCTAATATTTGATCATTTTCGGGTGATAAGCTCCGCCACGATTAGTGACTAGATTTTTACGAAAAATCTCAGTTCGTAAACGAATTGTACCAAGCTCATCAAATGCTGAAAATGAAAAGAAATAAAAAATTTTGGGGTAAAAAAAAGGACCCGAATAAGGCTAATGAACTATGTATCCAAATAAAAATAAAAAAAAAAAAAAAAAAAGATAAAAATCAATTTGGACACGACAAGGGGAGATGCGCGGAAAACTGGGAGGTAGAGTAGATTTTTATTTTATTTTATTCTTCTCTTCTCTCTTCGATTTACTGAGTTTCTCGATCATTTGAATTCATTCAGCCAAGAACGAAAAGTTCATCTACTCGACGAAATCGGGCAGAAGCACATCAAAAAACACGATTTCGCCGGCATCTGGGTGCTAGTTAAGTTCTGAAAATCCCAGTTTCTCGGAGAACACTTTAGATCTACCACGTTCGACTACGTATCTGGTCGACTAAGCAGGATGGGCTGATACACGATCGCAGCCACGCCGCCGCATCAAATCTTGAAGCCACTAAACTCCACGAGGTAAGGAATTTTCTCACGGAATAAAAGTCATGTAATGGCATAAAGCTGTTTCGAGGTTTGGAATAGCCGGTGATTTAGTGCAAAGATTTTGGGACTCGAATATTGAAAATTTTCTGGACTGGATTTCCGAGCGCTCCTGATCAGACAAGGATATAAATTAGATAAAGAGAATAGCGAATATATAAGAATATATGATATGATATAAATTATATGAATAATATAATATAGAAATATATGAAATTAATATATGATAGAATCATATAAGATTAGGAAGTATACGATTAGACAATTTTCAACATATGTTAAATGCACAAATGATAGGGAAAATAGTTACATATGGTAAAGAATTTATGAATACAAGAATTGAAGTTAAAAGATATACATGAAAAATGCAAGATACAAATATATGGTTGTAAATATCGCATATGATTACCGAATAATAATTATCGAGAATATGAGATACTGCATCGAACATAAAATACATAATGAATTGTCCGGCTTAGAACCTAGTAGAGATGATAGGCATGCCTATAGGGGATATAGTTGTCACAAGATACAAGGCATATTATCGAGGCCCTTTGTCGATGACATAGATCCCGCTTCGACACATAACGCCCCATTTCGGCCATAGCGATAGAGATTTTCTCCTATTGTTCAGATAATGATAGTACCTTCGGTACATACAATTATGCTTCGTATCTCGTCCTCTAAGGTTTATGCGCATAAGGAAACATAAAAATATGATGCTATGGCAAGCAGAAATAAGGTGTCAATGATACTTAAATGTATACGACGATAATATGAAAAGTACGGGGTGATATGAAAAGCACGCAGATATGAAAATCATAAGACAATATAAGATATGAAAAGTACAAGATGAAAAATAGGAATGACAAACACGCATTTTGCAGGTGTATTCCTCTCAATCGCCATAACGCTAATTCTATACCGTGTTTTTAAAAGGCAATGTAAAGTATATGACAATATAAGATCGAGGTTGAAAATATATGATAAAACAATAAGTGTAAGAAATGAATAGTGAGCTAGCATGGGCTGCAGTAGCCACTACATGAAAGGAGTACATGATATAGGTACATGATAAGAAATGATATATGTAATAGTACATGTAATGTAATAAGTCATAGAATTGAAAGATGAAAAGACTAAAAACAGTGAAAGACGTGATGAAAGCATACAAAAAGTACCAGATATGAAAAGTATAAGAATGTAGATAAAAGTATAGGACAAGATAAGATAAAGTTATATGAAAGTATTCGAGATATGAAAGTATATGATATGCACAAGATAATGAATATGAAAGGAAACAGAACATGAAAGCAGAGAAACTCGCGAAGAACATGATACAAGAAATAATATGAAATAGATCAAGTATACGATATAAGCAAATGACAAGAAATAGGCAAATATATGTGATAGATAAGGAATGATATACATATGCACATGTTTTTGAACCACATGAAAGACATTAGACAAGATGATGAGTGTTAGAAGCCATAAGTATATGATCTCGGTATGCGAGTATAAGAATGTATTCGATTGCTTCTTGGCGGACGCATCAATGTTATCGGGTCGGCCATGTATATGTGTTTTCCCACTAAACGTAAAGCTTAGCACGAGTTTTTAATCCGTAGGTACGTATGTAATATCAAGGATAGAGGATGTGACATCCCACATCGCCAAAGACAAAGACCCCCGGTAGATAAAGTGCCACCATTGCCACATTCTCGAATCCCGGCCCGACCCGGGACATGATCCGAACCGAGTCTCGGGACGCGAGACCAACACCGGGACTCTTACCCGATTTTTTTTAAAAGCCAACGGTACTGCGGGTATGGCCCACATCCTATAACAACAAAAATCAAAATATTATATACATATAATCGAAGTCCCATTTACAAATACAAAACTTTACTTTTACATTTACAAATCGTAGCACGTGAACCTACATGTAGTGCAACCTTCCCGTGTGTCGGGCCCGCCAGCGATGTTTGTCGATGTCTTCCCGTACCTACATCTGACATTAAACCCGTGCTAAGCTTTTTACTTTAGCTGGGAAACATTTCTTATACATAAACATAAATACAGATAACAGATTCATTATACGGAAGTAACCATAGTTACCATCGGACTTATACTTATTCGCCCTCCCGTAGGAGTTGGGCGCAGTTCTTCTTATGCGTAACTTATGCTTATAACAAACTTTATGTTTATTCGGGACTCCCGTAGGAGTTGGCGTAACTTATACTAATTGCATTTATGTTTATTCCAGACTTCGTAGGAGTTACGTAACTTATACTTATCTCGTAACTTATACTTAATGCATTTTATGCTTATTCAAATTCTCGTAGGGAGTTACGTAACTTATACTTAATGCATTTATGTTATCTCAGACTTCGTAGAGTTGGCGTAACTTAAGGCTTCACCGGTATTCTATATTTATTCGCAGACCCGTAGCCACGTAACTTAGACTTAACCAACTTATGTTTATTCAGGACTCCCGTAGGAGTTACAGAACTTATTCTTATACAGGACTTACACTAGTTCGGAGGTACCCGTAGGTATCACAGAGATTACGGAACGTGTACTGGTATTGCGGAACTTATTCTTATACGTATACTTCAGGCACACACTTATAATCGGTATCAGATCTTACTCGTACTACTTGTGTTAAGCATATTCGTATTTCTCGGATCTTATCCTGGTATTACGGAGCATATACATGTATTTCGGATTTTATACATGTATTACAGAACTTATACATGCATTTCAGATCTTATAAATGCATTTCAGATCTTATACATGACTTACAGAGTATATACTTGTCTTACAGACTTGTCTTGGTCTTAGACTTATACGATCTTACAGACTATCTTTTGGTATTATTCTGAACTTATCTTGGTCTTATGGAGCATATACTTATCTTACGGATCTTTTATCCTTGTGTGAAGTACTTGCATTAAGTACAATAATCGGAACTGCATAATCTATCACATACGAGTTGTGGATGGGGTGTGCGGATACATCGGGTATGGACATTTAGTCCTTAGCAGTACAGATCATAGGATACATATACTTATTTCACAGCTCACAGTACCCTTGGGGGTACTCTTTGGACTTATACTTGTTTGCGTGGAGTACGTAGGTACTCTGATTTAATCGAGATAAGAGTACCCACTGGTACTGAAGCTTGATGAAATCTGTGCAGTAGGTACTCACGGGAGCTTGTCGAAGCGAGACCGGAGGCAATCGATACGGGAGTACCATTAGGTCTTCTGAGAATATCGGATCTGAGGACGGAACTTATCGAGATACGAAGTACGTAGGTACTATAGGACTTATTCGGATCTACAGGACTTGCTCCCGAATCTGAGAGTGTGGGTACTACGGGACTTGTTCGAATCTGAGGACTTATTAGATGCGAGTACGTAGAGGTACTCTGAGACTTGTTCGGATCTGAACTTATCGAATCACGGAGATGCAGTAGATGCTACGGACTTGTTCAGATACAGGACTTATTAGATACATGAGTACCCGTAGGTACTACAGGACTTATTCAAATACAGGAGTACCCTTAGGTACTACGGAACTTATCAGATCAGGACTTATTCAGAGACAGGAGTACCCATAGGTACTACAGAACTAAATCAGAGACAGAACAGAACTTAATTAAATACAGGAGTACCCGTAGGTACTACAGAACATTTTCAGATACAGGAGTGCCGTAGGTCTTCACGAGGCTTAATTAGAGACGAGTGCGTGAGTCTTTGGACTATATTCGACGAAATTGCCCGTAGGTGCTCACAGACAGTCTGAGAGGTACATTCGGATCTTTATTCTTATTCTACATTAAGAGTCTTATCATATAATTGTTTGACTTCCTAGACCCGATGTCTGAATGAGTAGGACCTATATGATAAATTGAAATCTTATCTGATGCGGAGTCTGCAGTAGCCTTAGTCGTAGGGTGCCTTAGCGCAACGGGGCCCGATCTTAGTAGCACTAATCGAGAGCAGTCTTAGTGTCGGGAAATGCAAAAATTACTGTCGGGGTAAGACACTAATCGAGTCTCAGAAGTACTAATCGAGTCTTGGGAGCCTTGTCGAAGTCTGAAATTGCTAATCGGGAGTCTTAGGACATGTCAGTCTGGAAGTACTAATCGAGTCTTGGATATTGTCAATCTTAAGTCTTGGTCGGGCCAGTGCGAAGCACTAACGAGTCAGAAGTACTATTCGGGTTGAGTAGTCTTTGTGTCGTTTAATAGCGGTCTTAGGGTGGTTTACAATTATATGAGAATTCGGTAACTTACTATCTATAATAGGGCATTCTTAGCCCCTTAGGTGTTCATGACGGATCGTCTTCATATCTTGTGGAGTATGATGCGTATGTAATCACACCTTATTCATGGATTCTGTTCTTATGGTTACTTTGCAGAGAGTTGGAATCCTCGATCGGATCATCTGGCTGAAGTTATGGCATTTTCATGCTTGACTAGTCATCCTACTTAGATTTTGCAGAGGATAGTTTGAGATACTCCTTTTTTTCCGGGGTCTTAACTTCATATTTGTATCCCTTTGAACTCTTTTTAAATCTGGGTTACAGGGTTACATTCAAATGGAATGCGATCAGACAGAAACTCGGGTTACGTCGAAACAACCGGACTACTCTAAGTTCAAAATTTGGAACGAATTTGGCTTGCACATGGCCCTTTGAGTGAATTTTCAGTTTTAGGATCAGAATTGGCAGAGGCCTATTCTTTAAGTTTTTTCTCCTTGAGAGTCTCTTTACGTAGCCACTTGAATCTCAAATCGGATAAATGACGAGAGTTATGCGGCCAAAATCTGGCTGTTCGAAGCAGGAAAAGCGAGCAGGGTGTGCGGTACACCTCTAAAGTGTACCGGTACACTTTGGCCAAAAACAACCAGAACCGAAAGTGTACCCAGTACACACTTTCAAAATTATCTGCAGTACAAGTCACGAAATGCCTAAATGTGTGTTTTCTCACATTTTTCCATACTTTTGATACTCAAATCAATTCTACACTTCAAACACACATCAAAACCATTTCCAATTCACCTTGGAATCTCTTTTCTATTCAAATCATCTTTCAATTCTTATCATTCCTCAAAACTCTTTCATGAATTTCCCCCAACACAACTCTAATATGGGTCACAACCCATACATAATTCAAACTCAAGGATTTGGTAGGGTTTATTCTAAACCTAGCTCAGTCTGTCATTTAACCTTGAATCCAATCTAAAGGGAATTCTATAACCATCATGACACCATATGGAATTTTACCCACCTTAATTTCCATAATTTTTGGGTTAGATGAACCTTTAGCAAAGCTTATGTTTGGGGACAAACTACTAACCAACCAAGCATGGAAATTCATACATAATCACATAGAATTCATAATCAAGGTGAGTTTCCATACAAAATTCAAAGTTCCATACCTTTTTGGCTTGATCTTGGCTTGAATCCTCCTTCCTCTTCTCTTCTTCCTCTTCTTCTCCCCTTCTTTCTTCTCTACGGGTTCTCTCCCAATTTGAGACCAAATTGGTCTTTAAATCCCATGGATTTGATAAGGCCATGTTTGGCCCTTAAATAAAACCCATTTTTGGGTTAGCTTTCTCTAATTGCAAAATAGTCCTTCAATTCTTGGCCATTTATAGTTCAATTTCCTTTTATTTTATTTTGGCCTCTAGTCTTTTCTGTTAGGACTTTTAAAGCCCTTTTTGGATAATTACAAAATTGTCCTTAAGTTTGTAACTTTTCAGGATCTCTTGTTTCCAATTTCGCATTTAACTCACGAAACATTCAAAATTAGGCTTACAAAATACCTAAACATGTCGAAAGCGACTAGGGTATATTCGAGGGAATATTCTGGCCTTTGTTCGCAATCGATTTTATATGTACAGTTTTGTAATAGTGAAATTGTAATAGTACAAGTAAAGGGACTTAAGTATATGTGTATAGAATATAATGAATGACACTATGGTGGTATGTATAACGTATATGTAAAAGAATTTTTGTTATTACAAAAATTGTGCATATGAATGAGAAAACGAGGGGACATGCGGCTACGAGAAAGAAAGGTTAAAAGAGTCTCAGTCACGAAGTGTGACACCCTCGCTTGACACCCCTTCGGGTGTCAGGTTTGGGGCGTTACAATTCTCTTCTGCATCTCGAGTGTTGCTATGCCAGTAGCTATGTAAGTTTGAAGCAGTAGTTGGTAGGCATATGAATCAAGACCACCAAAGTTATTTAAGATCTTGTAGAACTTCTCAGCACCCTCCACAATTTTCTTTTCCTCAAAATACTTCCAAAATTCTGTTACCTGTTTTGGGGCTAACTACCATTCGTTGTTCTTTACTTCAGAAGCAAGTTTTTCCATGTATCTCAGAGCCATATCAATTTTACGGTCCTTCAAGTAGTGAGCCATGAACATGTCCATTGTAGTAAAAAAGGGTCATTGTGAGTACCATGGCCTTTGGGCCCAGACCCACTACTCAACAGGCCCATCACTCCCATAGGCCCACCATCTGGCCCGCCTCGTGATACGGCCCAAGACAACTCACTATCTTAAAACCACATGGGAACCAACAAGACGGTAGAATCATATAACCCGTCTGGGATCTCGAGTCCCCCAATCGGCCATTCTACAACGTATGGAAAGGGTATTATGGATAACTATATTAGGGAGGAAATCGCTCGTAAGATATTGATCCATGGATCTCCTAGTGTCCAAATCTCATATGTTCCAAAAACATTAATCATCGATAAGGAAGAACTAGCCCTTAATAAGGAAAAAGAGATTTCATCACCAAAATCACGAGATTATATTTCCTAAAATCAAGGAGAAATTTGAATATAAAACAGAGACACTCCCCTCGAGGGAAAAGTATGCAACTCTAACTGCTCTAACTCCCTTTCTCCTTTTCTCCACCCCTTTTGCTGACTTAATCATCGGAGAGGTGATCGGTGCACCCCCTTTGTGTTTTGTAGGTTTACATCGCTCCGCTAATGCCCCAAAGGTCAGACGATCTAGGTAACAACAATTGACGTCATCTGTGGGAATAGAATAAAAAGTCTCATCGACGACGTGCTAGGGCTTAACTTCGATAGCTATCCAGTAGCCCTTTGCCACCGGTAGCTCCAACGGTTCCCATACCTACATTTGATTCGTGCAGCGCAGGTCTGATGACCCGGCGGCAGATGATCGATCGGCTTGAATCGATTTCTTCATTAAGCTTTAAGACATGGAGAAGGAAATAGGAAGAGCAAGCAAGGCGGATATGAGGAATGCGGATGCGATTGAACATCTGTAGCGGGAAAACGACTATTTGCGGGGCTAGGTTGAAAAAAAGTGCCATCTTGGCAAAACAGACGTGCAAGATAACAACCAAGCAAAGTACCCAACCACCCGTACTAAAGGAAAAGAGCCCATCGTCCTTGACAACATAGATACATGGTAGGATAATGAGGTTATTAAGGCGACTTGCCGGGCCTTTCCTGGCTAGCGACGAGCCGAGGTCAGCCAAAGACACTCACATCGCTGACATTCCATGGCGCCGATGGTGGCACATTCGGTAGGGTGAGAAGAGAAGCGGTCGGGCGAGTAGCCAAACGAATGCCTGGAGCGCGCTTGTATTACACATGGGCGTAGTCTTGTCAATGCCCTAATATGCAAGCTTAGGGCGAGTGCATGCTCTACATACGTAGAAACTGCGGCGGTCCAGTCAGACGACATGCTCTCTTCTCCCATAGGGCACATCCTTGATTACGAGCCACCACGAGGGTTCGTCATGCCAACCTTTGCTATGTTCGATGGCTTTAGTGACCCTTATGATCACATGCTCCATTACAACCAGGCAATGACTCTAAATGCCAAAAATGATAATTTGTTATGAAAAGTCTTCTCGGCCAGCCTCCAAGGGCTTGCGTTAGCTTGTTCCACAAGCTCCCGCATAATTCAATAAATTCGTTCAACGAGCTCTGGACCGTATTTGTCTCTTAGTACCTTTGTTTAGTATGACAAAAAATGAATATTGGTTCTTTGTAAATTAGAATAAAGCAAGAAGATGAAACCATACGAGACTTCACCCGGGAGGATTAGATGGCCAAATCCCAGTAGAGTAGAGGTTTCACGACATGGGCCATGATCCTTCATAACTTTAGGAGAAGCTTTGTGCCATCTACCCCTTTCTTCCACTCACTATCTTTAGACCCGTCGGCTATAATGGAAGAATTGTATAGACGAGCAAATAGATATTCAACGTTGGAAGATAACATCCGTGCAGCGACTCAAACTATCATGATCACAAGCAAGCCAGAGGGGAAGAAGCCGCCTGAGCTAGAGGAAGGTCGGGCAAAAATCGGAAGCGACCTTGAGATTAGCCATAGAAAAAGAGGGAGCCCCCACAATTCACTCCCTTGAATATCACTATGAAATTCTTACCCCTCATTCATGACTTGCGGATTTCAAATAACCCGTACCAATCAGCGAACCCCTCATAGAAACGATAAAGTACGATGTGATTATCACAGAGATCACGGGTATGAGACCAATAGGTGCCAAAGCTTAAAATTCATGGTGGAAAGACTAATTAAAGTGGGGCACCTCAGAAGATATATCAAAGAAGTTAATTGTGGGGAGGAATTTGCACCTATAGCGAGACAGGAACCACATTGCGTAACCGCACCTCAGTGGGCGGTATAAGCGTATGCAGGAATGGATTAGATGATTAGTACCAATCAAAACGCCAATAGAAGAAGCTTCTGAGAGTAGCCACGGTCAAAGCCTAGGTAAACGCTATCCACCTGAGGGTGGCCCAGGAAGAACTAAACCTATAAAGCGGCCCCATATCCTTTCCCCCGATGGCTGAACAAACGTCATTGTGCCCCATTATGATGCACTTGTCACCCTTTGTATTAAAGGTTTGATGTGCCTGAGTGTTGGTGATCACCGCGTGCGAGTAGGCTTGTTCTTATTGCACGCTCAACGGATGAGAGCTTCCCTCACAAAGATTTTGAACTCGTGGGATGAATCCTCTCTCTGGTTTCAGCGACCACAAACAACCACGACAACGGGAGACATCACTTCTTTGTGTCTGGCGGGCAGTCTGTGAGTTTGTTCTTAGTAAATCGAAGACACAGGGGCCTTATAATTGCATAATGGTACAGGTTTGGCTGCACTTGATGAAGGTTGTCCTTTCAACATATCATCGGATGGTTAGTTATTTGACCAGTGAGGGGTAGGTTGACAGCACCCCTTGCCCCCATACCTTAGCGGCTAGTTGGCGCACGGCGATTTTAATTATCAGTGGCAGAACGAGAAAAAGAAAAAGGGTTAAGATAGTCTTCCCTTCAAGGATCACGTTCCCTTGTAGCAACTATAGTTCGCCGCCCAAGTCAGGGCTGAAAAAAAGAGTCCTTTGGTGCCGGACCTTTGACGATGGTCTTGAAACGAGGCGGGAGAAGTTCACTATGTCGGCACCACATTATCCGGCGAAAAGAAAGAAGCGGCTACGACGTATGTGGAAACATAGATGTATTAAGCTGGAGTCACTCGAGACACCATTTGAAATTGACCCAGGCGTTGGCCTCTCATAAGTAAAGCATTATTGCCCGCCAGTGATCGGTTCAAGCGAAGATAAGGCGTTTCCACCCGAATTGCCATCAAATTATTCAGATAGAGGTAGACAATCTTTTGAGTGCAGGTTTTATCAGAGAGGTGAAGTATCCTGAATGGTTTGCCAACATATAAGTGGTTATTTGAAGAGGGCGGTAAATGGAGGTATCGTGGGCTACGAACCTCCATTTGAAGCGTGCCCCAGATAGCTTCCCCCTATCGCGAATAGATTAGATCATTAATGCCTCTACCGGGCATGTGATGTGTCATTTTTGGACGCCTTCTCAGAAATTTACCACTTTGGTCAGTACACACTTTGATGCGGAGAAGCTGACCTTCCTTACACCATAAGGTTATCTTTGCTACAACATGATGCCTTTTTAGTTTTGGCAAACAACTATTAAATTGGTAGACCAGATAATTTGTTACTAATGGGTAGGACAATGGAAATTACATATCGACTGATATGCTTGTCGAGTCGAAAAGCCGCTCCAGATCATTCACGAGAAACTTTTGAGGTTGCTATGCGTAGAGCGGTATGAAACTCCGATCCCTTTGAAAGGTGTGCATTGGTCAGTTCAGGTAAGTTCCTAGGCTTTATGGTGACATAGAGGGGGATTGAGGCTAATCCTATTCAACTCAGGGCAATTATGGAATCTCAGGACTCTACTTGCCCAGAAAGGAGTGCGACGGCGGCGGCTTGTTGGCGGCTTTGGAAGCGATTCATCTCTTTGTTTTTCTGAGGTAGATTAAAATTAGTTTTTACCACTTTCTAAAAGTCGACAGACCAATTGGAATAAAGAATCGCATTAGGCCCTCATGGCAATCAGCTTGATATCTCACGAACCACCAGTCCGGCTAGCCACGAGATAGGTGGGGCGCTCTATCTTTACATAGGCATTTTCTTATGTTTCAATAAGTGCGACTTTATTGAAGACAACCAGGAAACGGAGGTCCATATTCTTTATAATGATCCACTTGTCAGAGGTAGAAGCGGGATATATACCCATCTCGACGGGCGACAGTGGCCCTCGGGTGCTCTCAAAACTTCGGGTCTACTTCGGTGCATCCTATTCTTGTACTCTGACCTCGCTGAGAAGCACTATACATATGCAGACTGTCATGGCCAGATGGCTCGTTAGGCGTCAGTAATGGTTGGTATTCAATTGAAACCTCAGCAGGCGTTAGGAAGGGACAGTCTTTGGTTGACTGCGAAATTCCTCAATAAATGGAACCATATGGCTTAGTTGGTGGACTCGAATATGGATGGCGCTTCCACGACGGATGGGGCTGGGTTGGGGTTCTACAAACTTAAAGCTCAGACGGAAGAAATTATAGAGTGAGCCATCGTTTGGATTTCCCACTTCTAGCAACGGTAGAATACGACGATCTTGCGGATCGACCTTGCAATTCTTTTGTCAGCAGAAAAAATAATGATAGAAGTGACTCTCAACAGTGGTGGTAGAGCGGATAAATGGAGAATGAAGCGAGGGACAGCACATGGCCAAAGTAGTAAAGTGGTCACCCCTATGTCTAAGGAAAATTCATGGCTTGCGGTCGAGCATGTCTTAGAGATTAAACGAAAAGCGGACTCTTTGGCCGGTTGTGGTACGCACATCCTGCCAATAAAAGCAATAGTGCTCTTTCCCGTCTACTACCAGCAAGAGTCGTTGATTACTACTAACGGGGTAAATGAAGTAGACGAAGCGTGTCCTTCTTGGATGACTCCAATAGTTCTCTATTTGAGCCCGGGCGAACTGCCGGATGATAAGGCTAAGGCCTATGATGAGTCTTAAACTCATATTTTTAATCCATTTTTCTGGCTTGTTTTTAGTATTTTTAGAGCTATTTTAATACCAAATTATGAAATATTTACAAACTTTGTGTTTTGCAGGAGTTAATTCAAAAATGAGAGATTTCCAGCAAGAAAGAAGAGAAAAACAGCAATTACAACAATCTTTGTCGTGACAGAGTTCAATGTGTTGCGACAAATGTCTAAGAAAATGGCTAGAGAACTATGTTGCAACAATATTTTATGTGTCGCAACACAAGATCTAAAAATTGGTAGATGGTATGTCATAGCAAAGCTGACATGTCAAGTCGGAAATGGAAGAAGATAGGCGGGAGACAGATCGGTTATGTTGCGACATAATGAAGATCGAGAGAAGGCCCGGAATCATGTCGCGACGAGGAATCTACTTTATCACGACACTGGCTCTTGAAACATGGAGGAGCTGGTTGAGACAGAAGAGAGTACTGAAAGAAGAAGTTCAGTCGCAACAAGAAAATTTATGTCGCGACTGGTGACTCCTACTTGTTCGGTGGCGGTCACGACAAAGGAATGACGTTGCAACATACTTGAGCTAAGGAGATAAGTCATGTCGCGACATGGATCTTATCGCGACAAAAATAAAGTGAGCGAGAGAAGCGGTCGCGACAGGACTTTTTCTAGGTCGCGACAAGGTTTCAACACAATGCAAAGAAGTTACGATTTGCGACTGGCTCTTTGCATTCGCAACATCAAATATGAAAACTGGGTCGCGACATCAAATATTGCGACATGAAAACTGGGTCGCGACATCAAATATTGACAACACCAAGAAGTCATGTCGCAACATCAAAACAAAGGCTGCGTGAAGTCAAGCTCGGTGACCGCGAAGCCTGCATCGCGTGATTTTGCGAATTACGACGGGGAAATGCGATGTCTGAGACGATATTTGCGACATAACACGAGCAGGAGATCTTTGTGCAACGCGAAAGCAGGTCCGCGACGCGATTTAAAAGGTACGCCTTGAAGCGTATTTGCGACATGATTATCGATGTTGCGACGCGTGCGCTGGCGGGGAATGCACGAAATGTGTTGACAAACGAAGGAAACTGCAATGGCGACGGAGTTTATCATCTAGAAAGAAGAGAGTGTACGCAACAAAATACGTTAATACATGTTTGACGAAGAACATAAGATCTTCAAGTCGTGACGGGACGGTACACTATTTCATGAGCACACAGCAAAACTCACTTCCATGCGACTCAAAGGCCAACACAGGGCCATAATTTTTTAAGTTCACACATAGCCTCGATTTTAAGACAAACTTTAATGACTCCCATAAATAGAAACATTCTGACGATCACGGTCGATCCCGACATCGGACGAACAGTACTTGGGGGCGAGGAGTCTTTTGTATTTTATATATATATATATATATATTCTTTTATTTTTCTTATTTTTATTTTCTTCGTAGATTAGATTTAAGCGTGGGGTAGCAATTTGTTTCTTTGGATGCGAAGCGATAAATTGTTAAGTTTTGAAGTTGAATTTAAATCCACGAAATTCATTACGATTCTTGTTTGAATTCAATGAACTCGGACAAAAATGGAACTCATTTCTTGATTCACGATTCACGAGTGGAATTTTTACGTCGATATTTTAGTGTATCTTTGTAATCGAGTTTTCGAAACACAACTTATCTTTGGAAGAATCGATGTTAGTTATGGTCTTTTCCTGATGAAGAAATTTTTTGAATTTATTTGGATGGTGATCTTGTGAATTAATTGTTCCCAATCTTAGTAGCTAATACCCAAGTAAAGCGGGCCATTATCCGACTCGAGCAGAGTCTCGGAGCACAACACGTGAGATGAAGATTCGAGATATGTAATCGCTTACTGGGGGTATGCTAGACTCAATATCAAGAACCAATGAGCTCAGAAAGGTTACTAGATAAACTTCAATTTACTCATGGTTTGAGAAGGGTTGAGTGGATATGTATCAATTTAATCAATTAGAGATCTCTCCTCGGGTTTGGAAGAATGATCTTGGATCTCAGGTTAGAATGAGATCTAATCAAGGAAAGTGGAAAAACTTTAACTTAAACATGAGGCAGACATCATTCATTTTGTAGAAATCTAACAATTGCCTTGTCTTGGGAAGCAAGAAATTGCACATAAGAAATGGGCATGGAAGTAGCTGGTAAAAGAAAATACCCGCATCTTATAGAGAAATTTAATTAAGGTATAATTTCATTAGAATCATCATGATCCAATGAACATTAATCTCTACCGCGAAAAGTATGGTTAGGAGGATAACCAAACTATACTACTTGCCTCTGGACAAATCTATATTCCAACCTGTGAGAAAATAGAATTATATTATGATGCAAATTGATAATTTCACAAATGTGTTGAAATCTTACATTGCCCATTTCAAAGAATAATCTGTTCACCGGGCTTATATTTAAGGATTTAAAATTGTCCCTTTATTTTAAATGTAGGGTTTCAGTTATTAAAATTCTTATTAGGTTACTAAATTTTCTTTGAAATGGACGTTTAAATAGTGTTGAACTTGAGTAGTTGGGGTAGTTGAAGTTTAAATTCTTTTAAATCTTTAATTGAGTTCAGTGACAAAATTATTCTTCTTATGAGCATACAAGTTATATTTGGTTTTAACAAATTTTTGGCGTCGTTGTCGGGGATTTTAGTTAGTCTAGTTAGTAATCTTTTGGTAGTAGTGCCATAAATTTGTATATATATCAGTTGGGGTCTTAACAAGTTTTTTTGGTGCCGTTGTCGGGGATTAATTTTAGTCTTAGTAATATTTTAGCAATTTGAATTAGCGCAACAATCACTAAAAATGGCCAGTTTTTGACATCTTTAACTATAGTGGTCCCCAGGCAAAGAGGTTGTAGATTGTATACATGCCAAATGGTTTTAATAAGTTTTTACGCCAAGAAATGGGGATTGAAGAATTTAAAAATCAATATTCCGACAAAAGAGAGAAATGCTATAATTTGGACATTTTCTTTGTTTTACCAAAATATCGAAAATCAATAAAAAACAAGCTTTTAATGAGGGTCATCAAGTTACTGATCTTTTGGAAGCTTAATAGATATAATTTTTGTTAACATAATTCTATTTGATCCGTATCATTTTTACAGTAGAAGGTATTAAATGCACAAAAAAATTAAGCAAGAATCAAGGCTCTAGATACAGAAATTGGAAGAACCTTGAAAATTCTAAGAAAAGCTACTAGTGTTGAAGATAGAAGTATGACTAATCAAATAGAAAGGTTGCAAACTATTCCAGAAGAAGAAGAAGAAGCAGAGAGACCATAGAGGCCTAACACAATGGAGGAATTTTGGAGGCCCATAATCCAAGAAGAATACTCTGCTGTGAGACACAACCCCCTATTGAAGCAAACAATTTTGAGCTGAGGCTAGCTTTGATTACAATGGTTTAGCAACACCAGTTCACTAGCCACCCTTTAGAAGATCCAAATGCGCACCTGGGAGATTATGAGAAGGCAAACATCAGAAACTGACAACAAACGTGGAGTAAGACTAGATGTGATGAGAAAGCTCAACTCTTCCCATTTTGATTGAGAGACGGGTACTACATGGTTTGGACTCACTACCACCGGGATTAGTGAATACTGGGAAGAACGTGGAGGCATTCCATGAGCAGATTTTTCCCCTCCATCTCTTACCGTCGAGAGAAGAGGGAGAAACTCAGATTCAAGCAAGGAGGATGAGAGTCTCTACATTGTACGGGAGAGGTTCAAAAGATTGTCAAGAGGTGCCCAATGCATGGAATATCCGACAACTCGCATGGACATTTTCATCATGCCATGAATTATGCCCTTAAAGGGGATAATCGATGCATCCTCGGGCCGTGGAGGTTTTAAAAAGAAGAAGTGTGAAGAGGCGCAAGTGTTATGAAGACCTTGCCAAATGCAACTATAAGACTCCATCTGAATCTTCAAGGAGTAGTAGCAGGATGAGGGGAAATGTTCTGATTGGATTGGATAGAACTACAACCATATAAGCCGTTTCGATGCAAGCAGAACAAGCCGAGTAACAATGAGAGGAGGATGCAATAACGCATACAGTTAGAGCGTTGAGAGAAGGGAGGAGAAATAGTGCCGAGGGTAAGGAGGAAGAAGAGCCCTACCGTTGAGGGTGAAAAACAAAGAATATAAAAGAGCAAAGAAGCGTCACTTCTGCCTAACCTCAATTTGCCAACACACTACACTCCAAAGACCGCGGAACCACGAGCTTTTCGTATATGGGGGCACAACAAGGCCCCAGACATGGAATAAAACTACTATTATTGAGAGAGATCAGCCTAGGTTCCAATAGCGTTAGCTGAATAACAAAGAGCAAAGAACAAATAACAACATAGGGACAACAAAGGAGAGTATCAATGGTAGAAAAGAACTCAAACCTTTGAAGATCAAGTGCTGCAGTTCATGGTAGAAAACAAAAACATCCTGAATGTGCATGAGAAAAAATTTGTTGAACTTGAGAATTTCCAAGCTAACACAACTGTGTTTCAAACAAATATCAATGCTACATTGAGAAACTTGAGACTAAGTAGTGCGCCTGGCCCTATCCTGCAAAGCCAACTAAAAATAAGTTTCCCGCAGTACTAAGAGATCAATCCTAAAGATCTCACACTAACCGCAGAATGAGAGGTAGTGATGAATGTATGGAAGCAAAAATGTAGACAAAGCATGCATGGAGATCGAATTGTGAAGAATAAATGCATCATTAGGAGTGAGTACAAGCAAAAGACAAGCAAAAGAGAAGACAATACAACAAATGTTTGCTTTAGGGACACTAAACCGAGTGCCTTCGGGAGGCAAAACCTTAATCGAATTCTTTTCTTTACTTTTTTTGTTTTTGTTTAGTCTGGTTATTTAGTAGAATTTTGAGTATTTGATGTTTCAGTTTAATCTGTTAATAGTTTTATTTTATTTGTTGTTGCTTTTTAGGAAAATGAAGAAAAAATTCAAAGAAGAACCATTTTAAGAAGCAAATTGTTTCCAAAAGAAAAATATGCAAATGGGACTTTGGCAGGGAGTAATCTACCCTAAACCCGCTTTTTAAGGATAATGGTTATTCAAATGTTGAATAATTGTTATGTTGTTAATAAAAACATACCACATTCGCAAGGTATTGAATTATAATAAGAAAGAAAATACAAAGATCATAAATACATGAATTTTAAGGCGAGGAATATCGAAGCAAAGATTTAATCGCTTAAACATCGTTTTCTTGAAGCATGTAGGTTCAAATCCAAGTATGATGAAATATAGGTTGTTTTTAAATGTTTTATGAGAGAAAACATGAGAAAGATGTAATTTCTCGTAAAAACTCGTAGTGTCGTGAACATACTCCTTTCTTCGCGGTCGCCACGCTGGATTAGGCAATTGAAAAGAAAATTATGTCGTAACATAAGTCTGTTATGTCGCGACATAAATTCAAATTGCCCTGAAAGAAATGTTGCAACATACTCTACTGTGTCGCGACATTTGACAGCAGAGTATACAAATAATGTTGAAACTCTGTCACGATAGATTTTCTGTATTTCGCAATAGAGAACCAAATAGGACATGCACTCGAGCAATATTTGTCAGGATATCGTAATGGCACATAATGAATCAGTTGGTTTATAAATGAAAATTTTTTTTGAAAACTAAATAGCCACCTTTCTCATAAACTCTCACCCGTCTTAGCTTCTTTACTCAAGTCTCTCTCATCTCACTCCCTAAAACCCTAGAGTTCAGAAACTCTAACATTACCATATTTGATCATGCCTCACCCGATTCCAAAACCTCCACGGTCGTGAAGAGTACACTGAGCTAGAGAATCAAACAGAGCAAGGTTTTGAAGCAACAACTAGGCAAGTTGAGGAAATGGAAGATGAGAACGAAGAGAATCACCAGACAGTGGATGAACCAAGAAAAAGAAAAAGGGGAGCTTGGATGTGTTTAGAGCAAGGAACTTAATTGCAAGTAAACATGATGGAAGGAAGTTTGAAAATGTAGGCTTCATTGCTGAAAGAGGGTCTGAAAAACACATTCTCCTTTGGCCGAGGTGTTGGAAGCGGAGAGAATGGATGCTTGATGCATGGAACACAGCGAACTGGCCAGGCTTCCTCAGGTGAAAGAATTCCTATGCAAACATGGTGAGCCAAGGAAAGAGTATATGTCAGAGGCTAATGGGTAGAGTTCAATAGAGAAAAGATAAACAAATTGTTCAATCAGGAGGCGTAAAAGGATGGTTCAAGTTCAAGAAATGTTTAAAGGAACCGTAACACTAGAAAATAGTAGACCTACCACTAGAGGAAAAGGCTAATTGAGAGGGCAAAAAAGATAAATCGCTTTTATATCCATTGCCGAGGAGACCTAACTGGGCTAAGCTAAAAGGTATGTTCTACTTTACTGAATTCTGTCCTAAGGCCATCTAAGCATCTAAGGTTGGGGCTGGAAGAGAGGAGGGGCAATCCTCCTCTCTACGTGATTGCTAAAGGGTTACAAGATAAATGTGGTAAATTATTTGTGTACCCATTCAATATTTCAGTGCTAAATGCAGGGATGATTCCACACCCAACAATAAATAACTAGCCTTCAGATCCAAGGGGGAGTTATGAAGGAATGGGGATCAGGAAACTTATTTCCCAGAGCTCTCCGAATTTTAACAGCAACAAAGGACCAAAGACTGTAGGAAGGCAAAGGAAAAAGAAACAAAAGAAGGAAAAGGAAGGAAGGTTTCACCGAAAGCTAGAACAATGGAAGCCCAAATTCAAATGCAAACCAGAATCCCGAAGTCAAACCCATTCTTGGCAAAACCTGTGAGCTAAGACAAACACACCAAGAACAAGTTGAAAGTTTTAGGCAAAATTGCAATCAATCAAAATTGATAAAATTGCTGATGTCTATGTGGCAGGAGATGAAGGAGAGAGATGACCAAGCAAGACACAAATCAGCTTAGGGATGAGTATTTTCATGTAGCTCAAAAGCATGATCCAAAATTCAGAAGACGGTATCACAAAAAAAGGAGAAGATGAGTGGAGAGCAAGTAACAGAAAAAAGGGAAGCTAGAGTGGAGAATGCTCAGAGATAGAGATAATGCTCCTGTAAGGCAGCATGGACTATAAGAGGTATAGCAATTTCATGAATGGGGCTTCAGACACTCGCAAACAAAGTTTTCGCGCTGCTGAGCTTTCGAGATAATAAACAACAAGACACTTCGAATTCTGCTAGCAATGTGGGTAGCGAGTAACCAGAGCAATGCTAAGATCTTAGACTAAAGCAGTGAAGACAAAGTGTCCAAGAAGAAGAAGATACCTGCCGTATATGAATCTCGCACTGAGACCCTGTGCTTATCAGGATTTCCTCAAATGGTGTGACAGAACCATCTATACCCTATCCTAATCCAGATTCAATTGGAGTACCCCCTTGTGCACCTTATAAAGAAACATAAAAAGATAAACCACCCAGTACATCAGACAAGAAGGAACTTACCCCAGTAGAAGAGGTGGAAGAATATCTCAGGATGGAAGCACCAGGAAAGAGCTTCGAAAGGAATAAAAAATGAAACAATACCCTACTCGTTTCATCCTGTAGAAAATCTAGTCATCGAATGATCAAATAAAGAACTCTTGGAAAATTTTTGTTAATTGTGTTTATGATTGATCGTGTGCTTTGATTAAATTTCTTTGCTTCATGCTATTATATTTACATATATTCATAAAGAAGAAAAACAAATCACTCCTGATCTAATCACATTAGTCGCAAAGATGTCTGCTGAAATGAATTGATTACAAACTGTTGATGTCGATTGTTTGTTTCTTAATTCGTGATGATCAAATGAACCTTTTACTTGATTAGGAACAACACAACAAACCTTTAACCAAACAAACCTTTTACACTTGAAATTGTGGTAGCCTCAACATCGAATAGAAAAGGAAGTTGTATAAGCTAGAATGAAGTTTAAGGTTCGCATTCAGGAAGATGTATTAAATGTATTAAATTACAAATAAGACTTTTGAAATTGTTGTATAAACAATAAGGTTAGTGAAAGTCCTGAAAAACAATGCAAATGGTCAAAATGTTCCTTAACAAATGTTAGATTATTAGTCAAGGTGAAATCCTAGGCAATACCAATTTTTCACCAGAAGTGACATAGCCATCCCTGAAGTTTGAGCCTTTCTGCCTACTCCTCATAATATGCATATTTGAGCTACTTTAATTCCGTGATTTGAGCCAAATTGTCTAGTTATTCATCAATTAATAATTAGAGTTTCCCAAACCCTTCCTTTATTCTAATCCTACAAAGAAGAACCCTTGCCGGCCTGTGCTTCAGACAAGAACTTCAAAATATAGAAAAGACAAGTTTTTAGGATGTTATGTTGATTTGAAAGGAAACAAGAATGAATGATGGAAAAAGAAAAGAACAAATGAAGAAATGGAAAAGTGAATGCAAGAGAAGAAGCCAAAATTGTAAATTGTCAAATGGGATTAAGTTTGTCTCAGGATCTTCCTCTTCGAACAATTAAGTTCTTTGTGGGTGTTTCAACACCTGGGCACCCTAATGCCAACTCGGTATGGGAGTTGCTAACCCAAATTTCTAAGAGAAAGCCTAAGAAGACAAGACATTGCACTAATCTAAGAATTTTTGATGAAGTAAAGAAAAGCAAAAAAGGGACTTCTCTAAAAGATGTAAGTGAGAATATGCGGTATGATACATCAGGACAAGTTTGGGGAATATATTTTGAGACATTAGTAGAAAGAAAGGATGAGGATAGAGGCAAAGATGCACACTTGGATAGTGGAATTTGGGTAAATTTTAGCCTAAATTCTCCACTTATCTCCCCAATTACCCAAGCCCAGGCTATGAGCCTAAAAGACCTAATTGATCTTGAAGAATTGGTACTTGCCTACATTAGCGGAGACAATATGAAAAACAAGCATATGGGACTTTGAAGAGCTAAAAGAAATTGCGAGTCAGCTGTGTGGGAGTCCCGGAAGATTAGGTAATCTGCGAGGAGGAGGAAAACCATCACACACCGAGATCGGGATTAATTAACTAAATTGTTTACATTTCGAATTCATTAGTTTGTTTGTGACAATAAATTGAAAATTTTTCTTAAGTGCGAGCTAAACTAAATTTGAAATTAAAAGTGCAATGACTAGTTTCAATTCAAGTTCTTGATTTAAAAAAAAAAGAAAAAAGAAAATTGCGATTGCAAAAATAAAATGTCATGCTTGCAAAGCTAAATTGTTTGAGGACAAACAAAATATTCTTTTCTTTTCTTAGGGACGAAGCAAAACTTTAAGTTTGAAATTTGATGAGTCTTAAACTCATTATATTTTTAATCCATTTTGGCTTGTTTTAGTATTTTAATTTGTTTTAATGCCAAATTATGGAATATTTATAAACTTTGTGTTTTGTGAGAGTTAATTAAAGGAGAGATTTTTCGTGAAAGAAGAAAAACGACAATTCTGGCGGAGTCTACAGTCGCGATAGAGTTCGGTGTGTCGCGACAAACGTCTAAGCAAATGGCTAGAGAATTGTGTCGCAATAATATTTTATGTGTTGCAACTAAGGAACAAAATTTCCGAAATTTCGGCCGATATATCGGTTATCGGTGGAGATCGATAAGATATCTCCATCGATATTCGGTTATACCAAATTTCCCCTATTTTTTCCGATTTGTTGGCGAAATTTATGATTTTTTTTCCCTCATTTTGTTCCTTGTTTGCAAATACGAAAAAAAATGCTTTGGGAGTTTGAACCACTTGATGTGCATGGAAGTGGCACCCTCTAGCCACCAAGCCACAATTGCACTTATTATATATAGTGCAAACTTTTTTATATTATCTTATTATTTAGTTGTTCATAATTCCTTCCATCTAATTATAATATTTTATTTTATTTTATTTTACATTATAACTTATAATATTTTAAATAAAATATTAATTTGAAAAGGAAAAATAAAATAATATCATTTAAAATTTAAAATTATGATATCTGATATTTTGAATCTCCTCATTATCTACATAATATTTATAATAATACTTGAAAACAAACAAATAATATATCTTTAACATAATAATATACGAATAATATATTAAATATAACATATTTGTTAATAATTACTAATCCATTTGATTTTAATCTACCTTAATTAAGATATGAATAATTTCTCATCATCTATATAATTAAAATATGAAATTTTAATCTACCTTAATTAAGATATGAATCATTTCTCATCATCTATATAATTAAAATATGAAAAAATTTGTCGAACCAATAATTTTGTAAAAATATCCATCGATATTTTAAATATTTCCGATATTTCCAAATATTTTAAGTAAAATCCGATTTTATATATTCGTGTTTATTGATATTTTGATAGTAGTTTGAAACACAAGATCTAAAGTGGCGGATGAAATTTATGTACGCAACAAAAAACTGGCATGTCGCGACGAGGGAAATGGGAAAAGCGGTGAGACAAAGATCGATTATGTTGCGACATAATGAAAGAAGGCACTCACGGTGTCGCGACAATCGAATTTTGTACATGGAGGGAGTTCGGGTTGAGATGTATACAGAAGACCGGTGCAAGTAAGTCAGCTTAGAACAGCAAAATTTATGTCGCGATCGGTGACGCTTTGTTGAACTGGTCCGTCGCAACGAAGGAACCCCAACGCTGCAAACATACTTCAAGCCGAGATAAGTCTATGCTCGGGCCATGATCTTAATGTCGCAAATACGTAAATAAGTCAACAGAGAAATGAGGTAGTGATGTACTTTTCTGTGTCGCGATAAAGGTTTCAACACATACACATTCTGAAAAGTTCTATCGTGATATAATAAGGCCCAGGTGCGACAGAACGAGTAAGCTGAACACAGAAGAGTCTTGTCGCGACATGAAAATTGAGTGCATAATGGCAAATGTGACAACAGAAGTCATGTGTGACTTGTCGAGAACAAGTGCGAAGTCAAGCTCGGTGGCAACAAACCAGCTGTGCGGCAGACTTTGGGTTGCGTGAAATGCGAGATAATACAAGGCGATTGTTGCAACACTAGCCTGAGATAGTGATGCTGTCACGACATGAAAACTTGGGTCGCTACACCAACTTGCAGAAGCTGCATTGAAACTGTGTTGCGACATGATTATCGATGTTGCGACATAACTGCTTGAGGAATGCACAAAATATTGTTGCGACAAAGGAAACTCTATCGCGATAGAGTTATCCATGCGAAGAGAGGCGTAGTAGCTCATCTACTATATAACTAAAACAGAAGGAGCATAAGATCTTCAAGTCGTGTTATTTTATGCAATGCAACAAGACCTGAAGAGCTGCAGGTGCGACCACTGACTTCTGTGTGACAGGAGGCGAAAGGAAATCTAGACGGAGATTTTTGGGGTTCACATAGCCTCGATTTTAGGAATAACCAAGCTTTGGCACATAAATGTAGAAACGATTGCGGAAGCGTGGAGTCGGGTCACCATGGTGAGACTAGAGTACTTGGGGGCGATTACTCTTTCTGTATTATTTTTTTTTTTTCTTTTCTTTTCTTTTCTTATTTTTCTTTTTCTTCGTAGATTAGATTTAAGCGTGGGAGGCGCAATTTGTTCTTGGATCTGAAACATTAGAAGTTTGAAATTTAATTTAAATCCACGAAATTCATTCACAGTGCTGTTTGGATTCAATGAACTCCAGGACAAGAAAATTTGGAACTCATTTCTTCGGGTTGATTGCGATTACAGTGAAATTTTCTGATCAATATTTAAATTGTATACTTTACTGTCTAGTTTTCGAACACAACTACTGCTAGGAAAGATATGATGTTAGTTATGGTCTTTTCTGCTAATGAGGAAAGAAATTTCTGAGTTGAGGTTTTTAGAATTTATTTGGATGGCGATGTTGTGAGTGGTATTCCCCCGATCTTAGTAGCTGGTATATGAAGGACTATTTGACAAACAGTTCCACGAAGGCTCTCGGTGACGACACGAGAGATGGAGATTCTTGAGGCATAAAGCCAGTTACTTGGGGGTATGCTAGGCTAATGATGAAGAACTAATGAGCTCGAAGGAGTTACTTAGATAAATCCTCAATTTACTCATGGTTTGAGAAGGGTTGGTGATGTATCAATTTAATCGATTAGATATCTCTCAGTGCGGAAGAATGATCTTGATCTTGTGTTAGCATGAGATCTAATCAAGGAAAGGGAAAACTATTTCAGATCTTAACGATGAGACATTGATAGGCCGAAAGTGTGATGTGTAAAATGTGTATGCCTATGTGCGCAAGTGCATGCGTCGTATCAAGTAATATAGTGTACTTAAGTAAGGATATCGATCCACGGGGAGAAGTGCGTTGACTACTGAAATTGTTTCCTTGCAAGCTAATATCTGGACTTAAACTCTCTGAATTTCTATCTAGCTAATGTGTGTGATTGGACAGTTGGCATTGGCCACTGCTGCGATGGCGACTAGGGTTGCTTGTGTTGTTTATATAGATTACTATTAGGTCTATTAATGACTTCTGGAAGTAATGGGTGATCGTGCCTCACAGTCTCCCTTTCTCGAGGTATATCCGCTTATCTCGCCAGTAGGGTTGGGTGCATCTCTGCCCCGACCAAATACCCCGAAACGCTTAAATGTTCAAACCCTAATCGCCACACTCGGAATCAGGATATCTCTATTTACCGATTTAACAGAGGGTCGCTCTATTCAAATTCTTGGGAGTCCTTATCTCTCGATCTTGGATACCCAGCCGGACCATGCTAATGTTGGCCAGACATTACCATGTATTGAAATCACAGATATAGAGACGATCGATGCGAATCATAAATAAACTGAATAATATATGTTTAAACCTTAATCCATTCAATTGTATTGAGTTCAACAAACCTAGATAGAAATCTAGAACATGTTGGAGCGAATATACCTGGAAATCAATCTATAAATCATCAGTTTATCAGAAAGAAGAAATACAAAAGAAAAGTGCTCGCAATGATCCGAAAGTCGGGCCGCCGCTTCGCTTCCGCCAAGTCCACGCTCTTCGACGCCTCGAAATTCAGTCTCACTCGCTTTTATGACTCGGCGGTAAAATCATAGTGACGTCGCGACGTTGAGGCGTCGCGATGTTGAGGTGTCGCGACGCTGGAGGCGCGCGGCTGAGCAGCGTCGCGACGCTTGAGGCGTCAGCGACGCCGTAGGCGTCAGCGCGGTCGGTGAAGCGCCGCTGAACGCCGGGTCACGGTCGACTTTCTCGTTGACCAAAGGCCGCTGACGCTGGGACGTCATGACCTTGTGACTCACGACAACTTTGCCAGTGTTTCTAGTTCTTCTGCTCAAATCTAAACAATCAAAACCACCCTCTTGACCTCGCACCACAAAAACTCAAGAAATCAGATCTTGGGCTATAATGCGCTTATTTAAATATAAAATCAACTAAAAACATAAAGTGGATGCGGGTATAATATGAGTATTTTAGGCACTCATCACACCCGCAAACTTAGCCTCTTGCTTGTCCCCAAGCGAGAAATCGACTCCAAACTCAATACACAAGAACCTAACATACTAAACCTCGCATTTTCATGATCAGGATGCCCATGTCAAGTAGAAGAAGGATCAAAATGGACTTGACTTAATAAATTCGCTTTTCACCACTTCGAGGATCCATAAGGATGTTTAACTTTCAAAGGAACTCAGCTGAACATGATTCAGTTGACAAGTGACTCAACCTCCTCCTAAATCTTCAATAGCCATTCCTAAGGAGCCTATGCATTTGATACGGATCCTAGCGCAGCAACTTATTCGATACTTAAAACTTGAATTCAACTCACCTGTTTGGAAGCGTCTAACTATAGAAGGATAAGAAAGCACCATTTGTATTCACTTAACATACCTACTCCTGAAAGAAAAACTAGTGCCCGTAAGTTTATGTTGAGGTTCCTCAGAGCTGGGACTGGCTGTGCTCCCCACCGCGGTTATGGGCACCCGGCATTTAGTTCCCCTAACTCACCCCAAACACTCAACTAAACCTAAGGGCCTCAAGCTGTGGCAAATCTCCATCTTCCGTCCCATGTAACGGGTGAAGTCAATGGCCTCGGCCGCTGGCTCAGTGGCATTAGGCTTGAAAGGCCCCTGACCGGCCCGAGATTCCGATTATAAGATCCCACTTATTCTGTTCATATTTGTTTTTTTTTTTTTTTTTTTGCACCTGGGGCCTGAAGGCAACTTCTTTTTCTATGGCGTCTCACTTTAGTGTTTAGAAGCCCCCCAAGGTTTGTTGAACCTTAGTAAGCTCCGCCGAGCTCAGCACACTCCTCCTTATTATCATTCGTGTGCGGGTGCAGTTAGAAGTCGAATTGCTCAATATCCCGTGAGAAAGATTCAATTTTACTCCCTACCTATCCAACATGAAATTCCCGAGCATCTAACGACCTACGGATCTCTCTGGATTTATACTATGTTTTTCTAAAAAGATTTTTGAAGTGGTCCATAGAGATCCTTGAATAGCATCATGCGCATAACTACCAAAACAATCCTACAACCTAAATAAACCAAAACCAGGAACTCCCAGTGAACCGAAACAGAAAAATGCCCTACGAATAGACAGATAACAGACGACACTACGATAATCATCACACAAACCCTAAATAAGACACATGTAACTAAACACAAGACTCAACATACTAAAATAGCAACGCAAAAAAAAAAAAACACAAATATAACCCAAAAACGAACCAAACAAACATCAAAACAACCCAACATCACCAAACCCGATCACCCACACCCCCCAAACAAATGTGGACATTGTCCCCAATGTCTATGAAAGAATGAGAGATGGTGGAAACTCCTCGTGATCGGCCTGATCATCGCGCGCGGAGGCTGGGTGGGTCGAGGAGGGTGAGAATCTCGGTGCCGGTCTCAGAGTGGGATTACCGATCATGGGAGGATGGTCAGCCTCTGTCACACTATGCGCAAGGTCACTTGGCTGGCCTCCACATCCTAGATGATGAGGACTTTGGTGTTCTGTCTCATCCAGCCCTAAAACGAGCAACAGGTGGCTTAGCATCTGGGTCCCCAGATGGTGGAAGTTGACCCATCGGATCCTCCTCTCACCCGGGCTGTGGCGTGCGGACGGGAGGATAGGAGGAGGCTTATTTAGCGTCTCCCTGGGGGTCGACTGGGAGGCCAAACCGGGCCTGATACTCTCGAAAGCTCATCCTCATCCGAGGGTTCATTGCTCGAGTCATACATCGCTATCAGGGTGGTACACTCATTACTGGCGCTTGACCATAATGGTTTTAATTGGGTGTATCCACACTCATTGCCCTTTAAGGGCACCCCGAAGCTTGCTTGCATAGCCGAATGAGAAAGGGGTGCCCAGTTCATTTTCACATCCCAGTTATGGAGGATGGCATCCTCTATAACTTTCCCTACATCAAAAGGGGATGTCCCGTGGTGATGGCATAATTAGTAGGCACGTTAGTCGCCACTTCACACACATTCGTCAGCCGGAACGACGGATTTGTGATGAAGTGATGCCGACTGGGACGTAGCAACGCTGCCTGGAAGTGCACTACGTGCCCTTCACCATTGAGTTTCCACTCACCTTGCTTGTTGGTTAGGACCCGAATGACCTCAGGGTAGTTGGGCTGCACATGGAGCCGATCAAAGGGCTCAGGGGGAACCGGGTCAAGGTTATAATACTGGTTGATAGACTTTGCGCTGAAGTCTACCAATACCCCACTCACCCGAACCTTTTTCGCAACATGGGAGGCGAGATTGACATAAAATTCTCGTACCACACTAGTCATAACCTGATGAGGTACGCATGTGGCTTCGCACCTTATTCGCAATCGCTTTGCGAAGAAACCCTGGCAGGAAACCCCTTTCCTTTGCACAATCTATTCGTTAGATGGCTCGAACCCTCCTACTACTGCCGCTGGCTAAACTCAGTTCCATCGTAAGTCACGAGGTTCCTCACTCTAGGTGACCTCTCGAGTGTCGCTTTGCCTTTCTCCCCGACATTCGCTTATGGTGGGAGTGTGATGAGACGGTACCAAGGGTTTGCCTCGCCTCCATGGGGTCTCTAAACCCGCTCGACAACCAAGTAGGGCAAGGAGATCATGGCTCTAATGAAACCACCCAAGCTCACTTAGACAATTTATCAAGCACCCATCAGGCACAATGGGACGGAAGCGTCAGGTTCTGACAATGGGATGGCCATCAACCCTAGACACACCTAAGGTCCCCTGATTATTCCCAATGAGACCCAAAAGTCAAGATGATAGAACTGCCCGACTCCTCGAGCTGATCCGAACCTCTCGGGACCCGAATGGAATCTGGACTAGGGCACCAACCGTGTTCACGCGAGGGATGGAGGCTTTATGGAGGGCCGGTAAGGTGTGTACGCCCCAAATCGGCAAGGCCATAATGGTGGCCTAACTTCAGAACAACGGAGAGTTTTGAGAGCTTAAGAGGTTCAGCGTGGGGAAGAAGAATGAAGGTTGATGTTCATAAATTAGGGGTAACGTCGCGAAGTTCGGGCTTAATGTCGCGGACGCTCTGTGGAGGTCGTTTAACGTCGCGCGACGCTTCGTGGCGGGGTGAGACGCCGCGACGCCAGATCCAACGCCGCGACGTGACGCAGACCCATAAACCCAATGCCGCGACGTTAGAGATCCAACGCCGCGACGCTTCAGAGCGTGTCAAACGACGCCGCGACATTCCGTGGAGGTAATAAACAGATAGCCACCGCCTTCTGGATTGAAATCTAACGTCGTGATGTGACATTCCAGGGAGGTGGTCAAAATAGGGATAACCAACGTCGTGACGTTGAAATCCAATGTCGCGATGTGACCGAGGCTTGATTTTTCATGATTCATTCAACGTCGTGACGTGACAGAGAAGGTCAAATTGAAAATTTTTCAAAATTTTTCTAAGTTTTGAGAAACCCTCGAATGAAATTCGAATTCCTTCGACTTTTGAAATGATCTTCCCAAATTTATCTCCCCGGCCTATCGCTTCGGGCCCCGCTAAAACAAACAATCAAATAACGCCCCGACACGAAAAGAGATCGACAAAATATGCTAAAAACTAAAAACACGCAGTTAGACTACGAAAAGAAAGATTTCCAAAAAGCTTTGGTCAGTTTCTCGCAGGTTTTGTTTAATGTCGCATACCCGACTTCCTCGGGTCTCAATGTTTGCGGTTTTAGGACTCCGCGCACTCCCTACCCAAGTAATACTTCCGGGTACGCTTTAGCGGAATGGTTCGTTTATTCTGCATGGATCTCGCCCCTGGCATGGCTTCAACTGCTGTGTTTAACCTTGAACGCCTTTCTCTCAGTGGTGCATAATCTTTGCTCCTCCACAGGAAAGAGTTTGAGTCAGAATTGAATAAGAGGACCTTCCGACCGCCCTAACTCTCTTTCCGCACGATATGTTTGTCATGTCAGGCTTTCGTCTTTTCCTTATATATTCGAGCATTCTCGTACACCTCATTGCGGAATTCATCCAATTCACTTAGCTGTAGCATCCGCTTCTCTCCGGCCACTTTATCGTCCATAACAAGATTCGAGTCGCCTAGTAGGCTCTATGCTCCACCTCCACCGGTGTGTGGCATGCTTTCCCATAAACTATTCGAATGGTGACATACCCAATGGTGTTTAATGTCGGGCTTATGCCTGCAGTGCATGCTCAATCTTTTTCGACCAATCCTTCCTTGAGCTGTTGACTGTTTTCTCTAGAATGGACTTGATCTCTCGATTCCACACCTCTGCTTGCCCATTTCGTCGTGGATGGTATGTGGAGATGGCTTTTCGCAAAAGTAAGACACTCCATACTTTCGCAAGACTTGCCAACCATTCACAAAATGAGTACCTCCATCTGTGATTAGTGCTCGTGGAGTGCCGAACCGTGTAAATATGTGGCTGCGAAGGAACTTGGCTACCACACTAGCGTCATTAGTGCGTGTCGGTATTGCTTCTACCCATTTAGAGACGTAATCTACTGCAAGCAAGATGTACAAGTTACTAAATGAGGGAGGAAATGGGCCCATGAAATCCATCTCACAAATCAAATAGCTCAACTTCCGCACTGTGCTCATGGGCATTCATCCTTTCTAGAATTACTCCCATTTCTCCGGCATTTGTCAGAAGTGGATACGAACCGGGTGAGCATCCTCAATAAGCTAAAGCAAGAGAAACTCCGAACAAGTACCTCGCTGTTCTCGGCTCGAAAAAGCCCCCCACATAAAGTGTGGCAAGGTCTGGGACATTCGACCATTTCATCTTCTCGGGTACACATCGCCTTATCATTTGGTCCAAGACAAGGCTCAGATAGAATGGGTTCCTCCCAAGAGTAAGAGCCAAATGTGCTAAGAACCTCTTCTTATGTTGGTAAGCAAACCTAGAGGGATCACCTTGGCTACTAAATAATTCACAGTCGCAAACCATGGAACCGGCTTTTTATTCAATAGCTAAGAGAGCCGCTTTATCCGGGAAATCATCATTCACATATACCTCATACCTCGCCCCTTCTAACCCGTGATGCATGGCTCCCAACTAGGTTCTCTCGTTCCCTTATCGCCTTTAATCTCAAGTCAAATTTTGGCAAATGTGCACCCACCGTATTAGTCTCGCTTTGCATCCTTAGTCATTAGTACTTCTATGGTCGAGTGGTCGCTGTGCACTATTACCTTATTGCTAATCATCAAATAGGGCCTAAATTTGTCAAAGGCAAAGACAATGGCCACCGCCTTTTAGTGCGGCATAGTTTAATTGGGCATCATTCAAGGTCCCATAGCATAGTAGATAACCTCGAATATTCTTTTCGCTTTCTCGCCTAAAGACCGCTCTAATCGCATAGTCACTACATTAGCTCGTAAAACGGGAGGTCCTAACTGGGTGCTACTGGCCAGAAGCCGAAACCAATTTATTTTTCAAGATTGAAAATGCTCGCACACACTACTCATCAAACTCGAATGGTATCCCTTGACCCTCAAAGAATTGTGACAACCACTTTGTATCCGAGAAAGTCTTTATGAAACGCCTATAGAACCTCAAGGTGGCCCAAAATGCTTCTTATGCCTTACATGAGGTTGGAGGAAGTTTCTCTATCGTCACTTGCTTTGTCTACCTTATTCCTCTCTTGTAGTAAATGCTACGGTGCTCAAGCACTATGCCTTCTTATACCATAAAATGGCACTTCTCCCACTAAGTACAAGATTGATTTCTATTCAATCAACACCGATCTCAAGTTTCCAAAAATCATACAAATGGTCCCCAATACAGTAAAATCATCCATGAACACCCACTGTCTTTTCAACCATATATGAATATGGCCATCATAATAAATACGGAATGTAAATGGTGTATTGCACACCAAGGGCATTAGCCTCGAATGCTACGTACCATAGGGGCATGTGAATGTTGTCTTCTCCTGATCTTCAGGAGCTATAGCAATCTGATTGTAACCGGAATACCCATCCAAGAAACAATAGTATTCGTGTCCTGCTAGTCTATCAAAGTTTTTGATCCAGAAAACGGCAATGGAAAATGGTCTTTTCGAGTAGCTTTATTCAGTTTTTGGTAGTCAATACAAATCCTCCAACTTGTGACTGTTCTAGAAGATAGTAATGTGTTATTCTCTGTTCTTATCACTGTTGTTCCTCCATTTTTAGGCACAACTTGTACCGGACTTACCCATGGATTGTCATAAATAGGATAAATAACCCCGACATCTAGCCACTTTAGTACTTCCTTGCGGACTACCTCTTTGATAGTTGGATTTAGTCTCCTCTGTGCTTCCACTGAAGGCTTATGACCATCTTCTAGAAAAATTCGATGCATGCACATAGAAGGGCGATCCTTAAATCTCGCGTAGACCGTACCAAGCATCCTTGTGATCTCCGAAAATTCCCTCAATAGCTTATCTTCCTATACTGTTGTCGTGACGCTGAATAATCACCGGTATGTGGGAGGCATTCCCAGATAAGCATACCTCAAATGGCTATTAGGTAAAGGGCTTGCCTCCATCTTGGGTGGTTCAACGTATTAAGTACTAGCGCCAGTATATTTCACCCGGGAGGTTCATAATATTTCCTTCTATTGTGCTCAAACGAATCCATCCATTTTACATACCCTCTAATTCTCTTCTCCCAATTTTCAATTTACTTCACTGTGCCAAATTTCAAAGGATCGTTGACCACTCTCGCTAGACACACTATAGCCTCCACGTGTCTCTACTATGAAGCACGTATCACTCTTCTCTCTCAGAGGGTGTCCTTGCAGCTTCCTCGAACACATTAAACTTAACTTCATCTTTCTCGCACTCTCACCCCCTCAAATTTCCCTCCTCAGACGTCAATCATCGCTCTTCCAAATATGGAGAAATGGTCTACACAATGTTATGGGTATTTCTTTATCTTCTTCCATATCTAATATAATGAAATCCGCTGGGAAGATGAATTTGTCGACCTTTACTAGAACGTTTTTCGTATCACCCCTTCTGATGCTTTAAGGACCTGCCACTAATCACAGATCAGGTCGGGCGAGCTTCACCTAATCCCAGGCGTCTTAATATGGATAAGGGCATGAGATTGATACTAGCTCTTAAGTCACACAAAGCTCTCTCAAAGATGGCGTTCCCGATGGTGCAGGGGTTAGTGAAACCGCCTCGTCTTAGCTACAGCACCTCTCAAGGATGTCACTACATTCTTCAAGTTGAGATTAACTGCCTGTAAATCCGACAATTTCTTCACAAGATGTCCTTCATAAATTTGACATAACTTGGCATTTGTTCCAGCATCAAGAAACAAATGCGAGTGTGTAGTTTCTGGAATACTTCAATAAACTTTGGTGAACCGCTTGGTCAGTTTATTTTTTCTTAGGCTGGGAATAATTGGGGCTTATGGTTCAATCGTGATCGGGATGATCCTTTTGCCTCGCTTTCTCTCCCAAACTTTTTCTCTGGGGCCGTCCCTTTTTTTTGTCTTATTATTTTAACGGTCCGATGACTTCCTCGCCTACCTCCCCTATCACCGGGCCGTCCCTCAGACAAGCACTCTCTCTACCATTCAAGGTGATTGCTTTTACATGTTCATTCCTTCGTCTCTGGGCCCACTGAGTTGTTTGGTAAGGAACCCTATTGCCTTCTAATAATAGATTGGCCATATTTGGCCCATCAAAGACTTAAATTCCTCAACCGTGACTACTGATTATTCAATCATGGTACTTGGTGTTGCATATTCGCCTTCGTCTCATCCATAAAGGCGGCGAGGTGAGCATCATAAGAAGGGCTTTTTCCAAGTCCACCTTTTTCTCGGGAGGTGGTTCGCTCACTTGGGGTGGTGGCATGTTGTTTTGATTGTTCCTCTATCCATAACCCTGATTGTTCTGATTATTCTGATTATTACGCCACCCTAAATTTCGAATTCTCGTTTTCGATAACATTGCCAAGCCCCATATCAATCATATATGGTCGATTCGATGAACCTCGACATATACTAGGCATGTTTCATCGCTTGTTATCCCAACTAACATTCCACATCAAGTAGGCCAGTTCCATAATTCACATAACTCCCATGGCCGGTTTCACGGCATTCGCTGCACTGCCATTTAGTAAGTCGCTTAGTGTCACATGCATACGAAAGTTACTAGATTGATGAGAACCCGTTATCCTCGTGGCTACCACAAATGCCCTTCACTGGAGTAATCCTATCTCTAGGCCACTGATTGGTATTAGTAGTAGCATCCTCCAGGATTTCATATGCTTGGTCCGTTGTCTTTTTCATTAGCGCACCTCCTGCCGAGGCATCAATCACTATTTTAGTCGCATTCCTCAGACCATTTTAGAAAGTATGGACTTGCATCCATCCGTCGCCCTCATGGTAAGGGGCACTTCCTCAACACCATGAAATCTATCCTAGCGCCTCTCGCAAGCTTTTTTTCTCTAGTTGTCCTGGTATTGATCTCTTCAGACCACTGGTGTGCAATTCTTCCTGCCGGAGTTAACTTTGTCGAAACTCAGACACTAGGTCGTTCATGAAGTAATAGAACTCGGGTGGGTCGACTTGTCAACTGGTTGAAGTCACCACCTAGTGAGGGAACACCTCTAGCCGAGTGCTCTTCGGGCTATAACTATTATACTTGACCGCCTACATACTTCATGAAGTCAGGTCTAGTGCATATTTGACTTTTATTCGCAACTGCGGAACAGATGCTCTAAGCATCCGTAAGGTCACCGACTTCACCAAGTTAATGGTTCAATAGGTGGCCTTCTGATAGCCGCTCGAACAACCTGTACGTGGTAGGGCAAACCTATAGCAACATGAATGGATCATCCGCATAAACGGCTCCGCGCCGATTCCTACCATTATTCCCATCACACCCTCAGGCTCGCCATTTTGGCCATGATCTTGCTCTACATCGCTCGCATGACGCTAGATTTCATGTCAGGCTTTGTTCTCTCTCGCGATAAACTATATAGTTCTTCCGTCAGATCAAACCTGATGTAGCTCAACTTTGACTCACTGAGATACACTCACAGAACCTTAATCGGCAATCACACACAAAACGCAAAGACCAAATTACTAGCACTTCTGTAAAAGCAAAAAATAAAATAAAAAGGAAAAATTTCAGAGTAATATATAATTGCATTTTTCACATCACTGATTAAAACTTTACTCCCAAGAACGACGCCAAAACTCTTGATAGCCGAAGCGTGATGTAAATGTATCACTATGTGCACAATGCACGCGGTCGGTATAAAGTAACATAAGCAGTACTTAAGTACCGATATCGATCCACCAGAAGTGTTGACTACCGAAATTGGTTCTTATAATATTATCTGACTTAAACTCGAATTTCTATCTTAACTAATGTGTGTGATTAAAAATAGCTAAATTAACTTGTAGAATTATCATAAAGACTAGTGGATTTGTCTCCCCCTACCACTTTTAATGAATTATTACCTATAAGAATTACTACTCAATTTATTAATGACTTCTCAATGACGGGGTGATCGTGCCTACGAGGTACCCTCTCTTGAGGTATATCCGCCTATCTTGCTAGTAGGGTTGGGTGCATCTCTGCCCCGACCCTATACTTCTAAACACTTAAATGTTCAAACCCTAATCGCTACACTCGGAATCGAGATATCTCTATTTACCGATTTAACCGAGGGTTGCTCCATTCAGATCCCTGGGAGTCCTTATCTCGATCCTGATACCCAAATGACCATGCCATCGTCGGGCGTACATTACCATGTATTTAAATCACAGATATAGGGACGATTGATGCGAATCATAAATAAACTGAATAATATATGTTTCAACCTTAATCCATTCAATTGTGACAGGGTTCAACAAAACCCTAGATAGAAATCTAGAACATGTTGGAATTGAATATACACATAATCGATCTATAAATCATTAGCAGTTTATCAGAAAAGAAGAAATACAAATAGAAAGTGTCTTCTCCAATGATCCGAGTCGTTGCTGCTTTGCTTCCTGCGCTCTAGTCCGCACGTTCTTCGATGCCTCAAAATTAGGTCTCACTCGCTTTTTATGATTATGAGGTAGAAATTGCGGTGAGACATTGCAACGCTGGTGAATACTAGTCATTTGTTAGGCCTTTCTATCGATCAGCATCATGACGCCGGATCGCCGACATTGCCGCCAAAGGTTTCTCCTGCCTCTTCGCTCAACTCCAAATTGTCAAAAACCACCCTCTTGACCTGCAATTCACAAAAACTCCAGAAATCAGATCTTGGGCTATAATGCGCTTATTTAAATGTAAAATCAACTAAAAACATAAAGCGGACATGGGTATAATATGAGTGTTTTAGGCACTCATTACATATCATTCATTTTGTAGAAATTCCAGTAATCGGGCTCTATCTTAGGAAGCAAGAAATCTGGCACTATAAGAAATGGGTATTAAGTAATGGGTTAAAATACCCAGATCTTATAGAGAAATTCTAATTACATGTAATTGATTAGAATCATGATTCACAAATGAACATGAATCTCTACTCAGTGAAAAGTATGGTTAGAAAAAGAATCCAAACTATACTACCTTGCCTGTTGACAAATTCAGATTCCAACTCAAGAGAAAACATAATTAGATTACGACAGAGGAACTGATAATTTCCACAAGAGCGAAATCCCAGTGTCTACTTCCAAGAATAACTGTCTACCCATGAGTATTTAGGATTTAAAATTCTCCCTTTATTTAAAATGTGATTCCGTATTAAAATTCCATTAGCAGATTCAGGCTACGCAGGTCGAGCGGAATCAACAAAATTTATATCCTGTTCTCCGCACTGTCGAGTCAAGCTGCACTGAAGATACGTCTGTGTATCGTAATTACCTGGACGGGGTTAACCAGAATGATTTGCATAAGTGTGAAAAATAAGTAAGGCTTTCTATTTGGATTTTGATTCGTTTAAAACAAGCAGAGTAGAAGTCAGAAAACCGAATAATCAGAAGATCGAAGTGATGTGTAGTATGGGTAACTTAAGATTTAGGTCACTAACTCCGATAACACAAAGGCTAAACAAGCTGCCCTGCGCTTTATCCTCGCACATGACAAAGAACTCCATAGTCCATGCCATAACCCACTGATCTTTGTTTAACTGAAGCAAAACCTAACCCTGTAATCACTCCTATTTGAGTCAACAATGTGTAACATGCATCTACAACCTCTTTCATTTGTAAACCCTAAGATTCAACATCATTTCGGCTCAAAGACCCATCAAAAAACCACAACAAGATCTAGTAATGTAAGATACACTTCCAGATCCTAAAGCATGGTAAGTATTGGCCACAAATTAATGATTACTAAATGATATTCAACCCTAGTTTGAGAAGATGGAGCCGACACACAAAGACTGCAGCATTCAAATTACATGAAGACAACTGTAACCCGCTCTGCAACCAAGCTAGCTACCTTCCTCTTCAAAAAGAGGCTTACCATACCCTGAGTTGTCATCCCTCAAGAGGGCTAAAACGGTAGCCTAGAAACAGAGAAAGAGGAGAGAGAAGAGAGAAAACAAACCCTAACTGAGTCAAGGGAGATATTTACATAAAATGAAAATCGCGGCCACAAGATTGCTTCCCCCAATTTCTTCCCTTAGGTTACAAAAACTACAGGGTTTATATAAAGCACCCATTATGTGAAACTACAACAAAGCCTAACATTTGGCTAAAATAAGGGACATATGAAGTAATAATCAAAATGAAGTCAGGTTTGCATTAATTACAAAAAGGATGACAAGGGTGACAATTTCAAGCAGACGTTAATTCTCGCTAGCAAATAAAAATTCGCTGGGTTTGTTTGGGCCATACTAGCTTAAAATTTTCGCTTAGGTAGCGAACAGACAGAGATAATAATCAGAGAATTTCGCTGGAAGCTCAGTACTCGCTTAGTTAGCTAAATTTCGCTAGCTTAGCGAAATTTTAGGTGATAATGAACCGCATTTTTTTGCTGCTAAGAATGCGGGTTAGCTTAAATTTTGTGTATAGCGAATTGTTATTCTAGGATTGCAATTTTCGCTATGATTATAATTTCGCATCCCAGCCAAATTTTCGCATCCAGCGTAAATTCCCTGGAATTGCCGGATCTCCACTGCACGGGCTCATCGTCCATCATCAACAACTTCATCACTAAGCTTCATTCTTTCTTTGATTTTTGGTATGTTTTGATGGTCGATGAATGTGGGTTCACCTTCATGGTTTAGCAGATGTGTCTCATATTGCACTCTCAAAGTACTCAAAACCAGAAAACAACCAAACTCTAAACGGCTAAGGCGATACTAAGAACACCGAACACTTCAATTGGCACTGCATGATTAGTGCGCGAAAAAGTGCCAAAACCCATTCCATATGGCTCAAAATAGCACTTTGGTACTCACCCAGCCACCCCCAACCGAACGCTGTTAGTCCCTTAGTTAAATGCAAAACAAAAAGGAGATGAGTGCTGATTCTCAAAAGTTTATGATGCAAAAAGGTTTATGCATAATAAACAAAGACCTTAAACCGAAAAATTGACACCAAGTTTGAAAACCGCCATGAAAGAGCCAAACCATACAAGAACAATTTCAGTCAATATTGGTTCCATGATTCAACTGGAATTTCCACCAAAGTCTACCGGTTCTTTATGTAACCGTGATCGAGCCAATAAATTGTAAATTGTCCGCCCCTCAACCTAGTAATCGGCATGACCTAAGTCGTTGAACAACCTAGATAAGGATAGTTACGCTTTTTCTTTCTCTTTATTCAACTACATTGTAGGGTGCAATGCTTAAAATTCGACCACCAGAAGTCCGTAACGGGGTCCACCGATGACTCCTAACCACTAAGGTTTAGGCATCAAGCCAAAAGGATCATCGACCACAAACTCTACAGTTTCAATTCCCGACCGAATGACTTCAAAAATCAAGCACCTACAAATCGTTAAACTCTCACCTATCCACCCACATAACGAACACTAAATCGATGACTCCCAACCAATTAAGGCTTAGGCATCTAAGCCAAAGGCTTTCGCCATACACCCCACGGACCGTGCTCGGGTTTCAAGGCAAGGCTTCACGACTTTATTTTTCTTTTTCTTTTTGGAAGACTACATTGGTCTTCAAATGTGGGTAACACAAACCTATCATGGGTTGCCAACATGCCTAAAGCCGGCTATGCAAAATGAAAGGAGGTTATCCAATTCACAGCCTATTGAAACAAATCCGTGTGCAAGTGTGTGAATTAGCTTAAGGAGAAATGTTCGCTACATGCCGAACTTCAACCGACCAAAATTATATCAAACATGGAATTTGTTCTTTACATAAAGGTGACAAATGTGGTTTCAAATTTTTCCATTTAAAGGCAATTAATTGTCCAATTGACAATCTAATTGTTCAATTAAAGCAATTCAATCGTTCAATCAAGCACCAATTTTCCAATTGAAGACAAAAACGATTACATAAGATGGAGGCACAAAACGTATATGCAAAGTGTATATATATACTCGAATAGCTTTGATATAGCCAAAATGGCTAGGTACATGCATACCAAAGCTTAAACATACAAAAATATCATCGCTACTACGGGCTAATACATGAATCCTAATCAAAATTGCAGCGCTGATAAAGCCGTAACTATACAAAATCACAAAGAAACCCAACCACCTCACCGGCCGCATGCAGGTCTCGTGATCGCTGGTCACGCGTACCAACACATCCAATGATGCGGATGTCACTGCCAGAGGGCCCTCCCTCCGATCCGAACACGAGGAAAGACCTGTGAGTCATAATCGTCATAAAGACGGAGTGACACCGGAAGTCGAACCTCTCTCGATCCCGGGTTGCTCGAGTAGTCGCTAATGAGCAAATAGCATCCATCACCTGAAATCTATCTCTCGAAGCCGGGCGGAACATACCGTGTGAAATGGGGTGCGTAGTAAGAGGGGCCAGCGTGATCGTCAAGAGTCACGATGTAGAATGTGATGGCGAGATGGAGGGGATGTGATGCGAGCCGATTCCTCCTCAGATCTCTGCTCGTGGCATGATATCGTCTCGGTGGAGTCTCACCACTGATCCGGCACTCCCGGTCCACGCTTGAGGAGGAAAGATACAGCATGGTCATCACCGCTTCCAAGGATGGTGTGTGCAGGACTTCCCACGCCACACTCTGTAGAGGGCACGTGACTCCTCCTCTCAATCCCGTCTCCGGAACCCAAATGCTCGAGAACCTCGCGCAGCAGTCTCAGATCAAGAAACGAAGACTCCCGCCGAACCAGCCCTCCTCGATGGACCTTTCCTCGGGAAGTCGCATCAAGGAGGTCATCACCAGCCTCAAAGAGGACTAACCCAAGATCCCCCTCGAGATCCCAGAAGAACCTCCAAGATGGCTCCCTCCGTCGTATATACGTTGCGTACGAATAAGCCGGTCCTCACTAGGTGGTCAATCACAAAGACTGAGGTACGTGAGCCGCTTTCCTAAAGAGTACGCCTCAGCCAGGATGTCTCGGCCGCATGCGAACCATCTCCCGCCGAGAGGGGTGGGTGGCCCAAGCTCGATAACCCTCTCGACTGGCCGCTGTGATACTTCAGCCTGCCGCTGAAGACCGCCTGAGGACTCGGGCGATCATCTATAGAGAACTAAGTCAAGGCGACCACCGCCTCGAGATGTCATCGGCGATAACCGCAGCACATTCACCCGGGTAATACACACCGTCTCGGGTCATGAAGGCCGCAGGAATAGTCCTCAATCAACCTCATAGAATCCTCGAACCCGGATCACCGCCGGCCGATCGCTGGCGTAGAATGACTCCTGATGAAAATCGAATGTAGTGCAAGATTCTCTAATGGGGCGCTACGAACACCCGCCTCGATCTCGGGAAGCAAAGACAACCGAGGCGATGATGTCGCCCAGAACACGGGCCGGGAGATGGCGGAGGCCGGGATGAGGACACCACCTGAGCCTGATAAAAGGGCTCGCTTGAGGCCGGCCCTCCTAGCTCGCTGTGGTACAGTGACTAGGGTCCTGTCCCATCCGTAATCGATATCGGCCGAACCCCGAGGCCCTCAGTACTTCCTGGGGACCTGATGGTACCGGAGCCGGACCTGAGCCGGGCCTTCTCGTGTACTGACCCCACCACGGGCGCTGGACCCACCCCTAGTACGAACCATAACTGAACTTAATAAAACACCGAAGAGGGCTCTCGGGCCGATGAAAATGTAATCCAGGCATCAGAGGACTGACCTGAGGCTTATCACGACAACCGAGTTACTCTAAAATAGAACATCGACAACTGTCGCCGCGATAACACACCACTTCAGAATAACCAAACAAGGCTCGCACGGCAAACGCCACAGGCGGCAAGGCTAGCCGAACCGGCAGCGCGAAAGTACGCGAGGCTCGGCGCTGGCTGGCGAGACTGGGCAGCTGAATAGACGACAAGGACGGCTACCGAGCTACGATGTGGCTCCGAGGTGCTTGCGGCGCAAGGGCTCAGCAGCGGTCAGGCGCCGTGACGCGGCTCGGGTCATACGGATCAACGCGTAGGGGCAATGGAGGCTCGGTGAAGCCAGCTTCGCCATGTGTAGCTGGGAATATGAATGACTAAATGATTAATCTCCCATCTTTTTATAGGACTAATGAGGCAGCCGAAGAGTCCAATTCCACCATTTTTCGTCATAGATAACACTGGGGCTCACCATCTCCTTCTCTCGCAATTCAAAAAATTTAGATTAAATAGTAATATATTAAATAAAAATTGTTGCTAATAAAATTTATTATATGATACTATAATTAAAAATTTAATACAAAGTACTATAATATACAGTTACTAAAAGGAAATCATAATTTAGGAAACTTTCTTAAAAAATAACTAAAATTATTGAAATCGACTAAATTAAAATAAAAATCCAAAATTTATCGAATCACTTGGTTTGTGAGAACACCAAATCGCCACTTCTCAAAATTTACTCAAGGGAGGGTCAAGGAGAATGATCTCTCAACCCCCCGCAGACTGGTCGACTCCACGGTGTCAAGCCCAATCGCTGACTCGTCCTCACCGATGGATTCGACTCAATAATCGCCTTGCAGCTGCGTCATGGCGTGACCAAAATCTCTTCTTCACCTGGTTGACTATTCCTGCAATTCCGACACTAAGCTTTCGTGATACCTAATTTACTCAAACAACTCATCGAAATTTGATTTTCATTTGCCAGCGCTTGTGTTTGTTGTTCGGGATGGAATATGTTCAACTCCAAGGTCATGTTACCGTTATATTAAGACTCCATTCCGCAACACATTTGATTATCGGCGTGAATATCTCTCAAGATGATCATACGATCGTCTATTTTGGTAATCGCTCAAGTATCAAGCACTGGGCAAAATCCACTGGGTAGTAGAATTTGTCTATTTTCACTAAGACATCCTCAACTATCCCCTTTGGGATTTTTACTGATCTATCGGCCAAAGATAATGTGATGTTAGTAGGTTTAAGTTCACCCAAACCCAATCACAGACACAGAATACTACAAGAGGTTCCATACCTCAAATTCTAAATCAAGCAATGATCATTTCATGCAATCTCACCAATATCGACCGAAATTGGGTGGGAGATCCCGATCCTCAGATTTGATGTGGTTCTGCTTCGATTACGGTGACCGACTCTGTTCAAAGGAGAAATGCCTTTTCTAATACCTAATCCCTTCTAATTGTGCAAAGATCTTCAAAAATTTTGCATAAAGTGTGCACTGCTTGATTATGTCCAAAAGAGGTATGGTCGACCTTCACCTGTCTGAAGACTCTCTACATAAATTCGCTCGAGGCCTTCTTCTTGCTTCTAAGTGCCTGTGGGAATGGAGGTGGCATGCAGTGCTTCATTGAATCCTCCTTCAGGAAAATATGTTATGGCTCCAATTCTTCTCCGTTCCTGGTTTCTTCAACAGGTTTGGGCATTACCATCAACCTCTTTTCCACTCCTCGTAGATTATACTCTCTCACCCCATCCATTCCGAATTGTTGGATGATCCCTAATTTCATGGATTCCCTTTGGTTTGGCACTGTTTGGGGAAGGGAACCTTCCTTCTTTCTTGTACCTGAAGAATTGTTGATCTTGGTGATCAACGCAGTCATCAATTTTCGGTCTGTGCCGCTTCCTCTAGCCCATCTATTCTCTGTTCCAGCGTACTTTCTATGAGATCAATCCTTTGTGCCAGTTGCACATTAATTCCTTTTTGCTCTTCCACAAAGTTGCCTACCACCTTACTCAAATTTAAAATGGCTTGTTCCATAGGAGATGAGGATGGTGGTGGTTGTGGTTGATATTGGGAACCAAACTGTGGCTCGGGCACCGAGGTACATGTGCAGGGGGAGGGCTTCCGTGAAAGGTTAGGGGTGATTCCTCCCAATTGGAATTGTAGGGTATTTCCATATAGCATTGGGTTGTGGTGGCTTGTATTGTCCTACAAGATTTAACATTTTGACATCAAATCCTTCATCAAGGGCCATAGACATCGTTTACCGGGATGCCGTACAGAGGATTGGAAATCGTGGTGATCAAGCTTTTGTGCAGATTTTCGCCACGCTGCACTTCATGGAGCCTTTTCCTTCAAGCCTCTCTACCTTCCTAGCTAAGGCTGAAATTCTAGCCATTTCTATGTCCTCCGGGCAAAGAAACCTCCCTGTGTGGTCAAGCCGAGGGCCCCATTGCTTCCATTTCCCTATAGTGGTTCGTCTTATCCCAACCCTTAGGGAAGTTTCAGCCATATAATTTAAAACTATGGCTTCGCCAGATGCTTACTTAGAGTCTCCCTCCACACATGGTTTCCAAAAAGTCGCCTCTCATATGAGACATACCACCATAGAAATGGTTTACCAAAGATCCATGTATCAAACCCACGTAAGGTGGGCATGCACCGATGGTCTCCATAAATCTCTCCCAACACCGATAAACCTCTCACCATCTTGAGCGTAAAGGTATAAATTTGTCTTTTCAAATTGTTAATCTTATGAGCACCGAAGAACTTTTAGAATTCCTCGTCAAGTAAAACAAATTTCAATTTCTGGGCTTATGTTCTAGCTCCTCGAGTTTAGCCATAAATTCGCCTCGTTTTTGTGGTCAAGAGAGAAATGCTTCTCACCCACAATCCATGTCCATCATTCCTTCCTAAAGGTAGTGCATACTTCTCAAAATCCTAATATGAGTGTATGGATTTCATTTTCCATACCATGATATGTGGGGAGTAAAGTGTCAAGTAAGGCCTCACCGCTACATCTTCATTAGGAGGTATAATGTGAGGGGGCACTAACCCTAGAGGGTGGATGTGATCCCTCATGGTTCTATACAGCATTGGATTCATCGGGGGCCCTTGCCGACTCGTCGTTCTTCGTAGTGATCCATGGTATCTGTGTGTACACTGACTTCACTGCTTTGGTCAATTTGTGTACTGATTCTCCGTACCACCAAGTGTCTCTTATCCCACTCGAGTATAAACACTGCTATAATAATTTCGTAGATAACAAAGAGCACCAACAAACTTGCAAAAGGTTAAGATTAGCTAAAAATAAAACTAACTGTATGATAAACAAAAATGCGTGAAGTTACCGCAAAGATGAAACTTGCGCTATCGCAACCGGTTACAAAAGAGTTGCAAGGTTACCTTTACTGTGATGTCGATCACAAGTACACTTCAACTCATCAAACGTAGTTTGGCACTATCCCCAAGTAACTGGCGCCATTTTGATTCTGGTGTGCCAATGAGTTGAGTTAACAAAATTTATATCTTATGCCTCCTTCCCATCGTCGTAGTCAAGCCACTGCAAAGATAGCGGTCTGTGTAGCTCGAACACCGGGACGGGTTTTCATCCTAGAATGACGGTATAAGTGTGAAAAGGTAAGACTTTCTATTTGATTTTTGGATTTGTTTCAAAAACAAGGTGAGTAGTTTGAAACTGAACTCAGAAAGACCAAAGTGATGAAAAGGGTAATCCTCAAGATTTGTGTCATTAACTTGATAACATGGTGGCAAACAAGTGTCCCTGCTTTATCCCCTCGCATTATGACAAGCAACCTATAGTCCAAGCCATAACCTGATCTTTGTTTAACTAGCAAACCTAACCCTAGAATCACTCCTATTTGAGTCAACACAAAATATGCATCTACAGCCCCTCTTCGCTTAAACCCACATTCAACATCATTTCAAAGGGCTCGTAAAGACCATCTAAAAACCACAAGGTATCTAGCACAAGTATACACTGTATCCTAAAGATGGTAGTGATTGCCAAATTAATGACATTAAAATGAGTTATTCAACCCTAGTTTGAGAAGATGGGAGCCTATAAATACAAGACTGTGAGCATTCAACACATGAAGACAACCCAGAATCGCTCTACAACCAAGCTTAGCCACCTTCCTCTTCAAAGAAGCAGGCTACCTGGCATCTCGAGTTGTCATCCTCAAGAGGGTTGTCTGCAGCTCAGAAAATGAGAAAGAGGAGAGAGAAGAGAGAAAACAAAACCCTAACTGAGTCATGGAGATATTTACATAAATGAAAAAATCGTGCACAAGATTGCTTCCCCCTCCCCCCTTCCCCAATTTCTTCCTAGTTACAAAAATCCATGGGGCTTATAGCTACCCATTATGTGAAACTTTACAATAAAGCCTCAACATTTTGGCTAAAATAAGGGACAAGGAAGCAATACACCAAAATGAAGCTCCAGCTTGCATCGATTACAAAGGATGACAAGGCACACTCGCTTAGACAGCCACACTTCGGGCTAGCAGCAACAAAATTCCTCGCTTAGCTACTAAAATTCCCCGCTTAGGGTAGCGAAATTGCACAGATAGCTTAAATCGTGAGAATCGCTAGGCACCGGCAATTTCTCTAGCTAGCGAAAATTCGCTAGCCTTAGCTAAATTTTTGTGTGATAAATAAATTGCATTTTTTCGCTAGGAACAAAGGGTTACGAAATTTTTGTGTCTAACAAATTTCACAATTTCGCAGATTATAGTCTCTTTCGCAACCCGCTGAAATTTTCGCAATCTTAGCGAAATTCTCGGAATTGCCGATCTCCACCGCATGGCCCGTCGCTTCAATACGCACCAACTTATCACTTGCCTTCATTCTTTCTTTGATTTTCGTATGTTCGATGGTCGATGAATGGGTTCAATCTTCACGTGTTTAGCATATGTCTCGACATATTGCACTCAAAGCACGAAAAACCCGCACAAATCAACCAAAAATAACCTCTAAACGACATAAGTGATACTAGAACACCCGAACACTTCAATCGGGTACACTGCATGATTAGTGCAAAGCACTCAAAACCTATCCGACATAGGCCCTAAAATAGCACTTTCGGGGTACTAATCATTAGGTTACTAAATTTTCTCCTCGAAACGGACGCTCAAATAGTGTAGAACTGGGAGTAGTTGGGGTAGTTGAAGCTAAATTCTTTTTCAATCACTGTGGGGAACAATAATATCCAGACTTATAGGTCCACTTATTACTCAGACGAATTCGTAGCACTTGCAATATTTAAGACCAAATTAAATCTTTAATTGAGTTCAATGACAAAATTATTCTTCTTATGAGTATACAAGTTATATTTGGTTTTAACAAGTTTTTGGCGCCGTTGCCGGGGATTTTAGTTAGTCTAGTTTATAATCATTTGGTAGTAGTGTCATAAATTTGTATATATATCAGTTGGGGTCTTAACAAGTTTTTTTTGGCATCGTTGTTGGGGATTAATTTTTATCTTCTAGTAATGGTTTCATAAATTTGAATATGCACAACTTATGGTCTTAACAAGTTTTTGGCCAAGTAGGGACTCCGAGTAAATTGTCAATGCGTAGTGCTCACGATTGTATACATGCAAAATGGTCTTAACACCCTAAGGTCATTTCACTCACGCCCGCTTAGAAAAAGCTACTACTTGTTGCCATCGATCATTTTTAGCAGATAGCCGCTTCCTTGTGTCCATCAAAGATAAAGAGGTTATTTAATTCGTATGGAAGAACATTGTGTGTAGGTTCGGAATACCCCAATTGATTGTAACTGATAATGGGCCACAATTTGATAGTCGGGTATACAGGAACTTCTACAGCGAATTGAAAATCAAAAACCTATACTCAACCCCACGGTACCCATAGAGCAATGACCACGCAGAAGCATTAAATACGACTCTCATATCAGCTCTGAAAAACGCCTACATAGCCAAAGGAAAATAGGTAGAGGAACTCCCAGGGGTTTTATGGGCCTATAGAACAACCAGCAGGAAACCGACTGGCATATCCCCATTCGCCCTCACATATGGGATGGAAGCCATCATCCCCATAAAAATCGGGATGCCCACTATACGAACAGAAATTCCTGGGAAAGCAAATGCCGAAGCCATAGCCAAAGACCTAGACACCACCAACGAACTCCAGGAAGCGACAGCTGTGCACATAGTGTCATATCAGCAGAGGCTAGCAAATTTGCACAATCGACGAGTAAAGTTGTGTACATTCCAGCCCGAAGATTTGGTCTTAAGATGGGTCTTTGAAAACATGGCCAACCTGGACGGAAATTCCGTACTCTAACCGGGTAAGGACCATACACTGTGAGTTCGAGTGGGGCCGCTTGATCTTATACGTTAAGTAGATCGTGACAGATTGTCACAGTGGCTCAAGACGTGGAACGCTACGCACTTAATAAGTATTATTTGAATGTTCTGAGCATTCTATCATCAATAAAGACTATCTCTTAGACATCTCCTCTGAAAGCCAATAATTGCTCATATCTAAAAGTCCAGACATGGTTGATGTCCTGCTGGCACATAAAAATTCTAGACATGGTTGATGTCCTACTGGCACATAAAAAAATCCATACATGGTTGATGTCTTGCTGGCATATAAAAAAATCCAGACATGGTTGACGTCTTACTGGCACATAAAAAAAATCCAGACATGGTTGATATCTTGCAGGCACATAAAAAAGTCCAGACATGGTTGACGTCCTGCTGGCACATAAAGTCCAAATATGGTTGTTGTCCTGCTGGCACTTAGAGAAAGTCTAGCTATGGTTGTTGTCCTATTGTCATTTTCAAAATAAAAGAAGGGGAGCCTGCATATGGTTGCTCTCATGTGATTTTTAGCAAACATAACTCATATTCTCGCTAGCGCACCTCCATATTTCATTAAAAATGTTATAAACAACTAATGATTACAAGAAATAATATGCATTATGGTGGCAAACTGCCTTACAAAAAATCTCCTAAAATAAATGAAACTAATATAGGGGAAAAAGTTAGCCTTACTCCTCTACAACGATGACCTCCACCCGATCCTTCGTTGTTTCAACCAGATGTACCTCCGCAACCATGGCTTTGATAGTCAAGCACTTCGGGGCACCCTAGATTCGCAAAACTCGGAGGAAGTGGCTCAGACCGCATGCCATCCACCTTTGGTCGTCACCGGTGATGCCATGTTCGAATCGCACAACATCCGTGACATAAGAGAAAAATTCCGCTGCAGCTTCGGTAGTCTTCCACTATGGCTTCCTTATCCTTGCCCGCCTGGGAATGAAGAGCAGACACCTCATCTCTGGATGCCTCGAGCCCTAGTAAGAGCGACGTTCGCTCAACCGTTAGGCTGGCAACCTTAGCCTCCAACCCACACCCGTCTTCCTCCACAGCCGCCAAGGCATCTCGGACCCTAATCAGGTCATCCTCTGCCCTTACCTTGGCCTCGCCACGACATGCTCCGCCAGACGAGCCACCTTAGTCTTCTTCGCTCATTCCTTTCTTCTTTCTTTTGCCTGCTCAATCTTCTCCGCACCTGTTTATTCTTTTCTCTCTTCCAACATTTCGATTTGGATTCCACCTTGGCCAAAGAAGTGTCCAAGGCCTGATGCTTAGAAACGACTGATTGGGCGTAAAGCCGCAATCTCTCGGCGTCATCTAGTTGGGACTGAAATTCCCTATGATGGAGGGCCATATTCCGGATAGTCGTCACAGCCTGTAAAAGAGAAGTTAGAATGAAATTACTACGTAGAAATAACAACCAAGTAAAGCAAGACGCACTGGCTTAATGACGATGAAAGTCATGGTCGCTGGCATGAACATCTCATCCCTACCACCGACCGGAAAGCCTCCTTACCATGTATTGTGGAATGAGATAGAGTATTGTTTCACGTGAGCTGCCACCGTACTGGAAGTACTAGGATGAGGTCACTGATATGTGTAATCGAGGTTCGCTGTTGTGGCTCACAGGATGATCTCCGAGCACCCTCTAAATCATAACCACTTTTACCTGGAGGTGTGGATCCTCTCTGGTGATGAGGAATGTACGTAAGCTTAACAACACCCCGGTCGCGGCCGACACTCTCCCCGTTGATACGGTATCCGTGAGGGCTCGGGCGGTATCTGAGCAAAGAATTCACCCTCGACGCGACCCCTCCCCACTTCGCCAACATCAGTGTCCCCTAACTCGGGATCCTCCCCATGCGCACCGACCTCACCGGGGAGCCTTTCCAAAATTACGATCACTGGTGGCTCAACGAGGAGTCCATTGGGATTATTATCCACTCTTCTAGGCCTTCATCCGCGAAGACCACTTTTGGACGTCCCATCGAGGCACAAAAGGACTCATCCTAAGTTCAGAATCTGCTTTTTGAAACTAAGTAAGGCAAACTCTACGGTAGGCATAAATATTTCCTCCTCCCCAGCTCACTAGCAAGTACATGCTTGTTCAACCCACAAAGCCCCAACCCACACTACTTTAGTCTGTCAGCCCTCTTCCTATCTTGTTTCATCTTTTCAGGCCGAGGGGCAGATGGTAGGCGTATTTGTGATATGTATTGAAAATATGCACTAAAATATGCGATGAGTGCCTATTCTGCGCAAATATACGCTTGTCAAGTAATAAAGTGTACCTGGCATGATATCGATCCACAGTGGAAAATGGGGATGCTAAGTACCAAAATTAGAACGCTCAATATTCAAACCCACAAAGATTGTTTAAGTAGAATTAAATTAAACTAAACTAAATAAAACCCTAATAGACTAACAAATTGTGCAACTATGGACTCCAAAAGATAATATATTTATAGGGTATTTGGTGCAATTGGACATTTCTATTATATCTAGATCAATATTCCATTCTATTGTCTCATGAAAATGCTATCCAAGGCAATTCTTATCTAATGTAATTATAGTCTTTCTCAAGGTCAAATACCTACCATTTATCACTAGTTTCTGCTTCTAGCTCAACCCCCAAGTGTTAAAGGTGCATTAAAATCAAAAGAACTATCAAGCCTCCTAATTATTGATAATCCCATATTATCAAATTTATTAGGTTAATCATCTATGTCTAATTTTCACTCCTCAAATCTCATGAGAAACCACTCTATATTGAGATTAGCTAGAAATCAATATGTAAATATCAACCAAGAAATAATTAATAGATATACAATCACAAAAATATAATAGAAATAGAAAATCAACCATTAGATATGCAAGATCCATGTCCAAATACAACCAAAACCTAGAAAACCAAAACTACCCATCAATAGGAAAGATAACCATATAGATAAGAGAAAACATGAAAAGGGAGAATAAATAGCCTAATGTGATGAATGAAGCCCAAATCTCCTCTTCAATCTTCATCTTCTTCAATCCATCTTCTTCCCCAAAGAGAACCATGCCTTAGGTGTTTCCCCCCTTCCAAACCTCCTAAAAACGTCTCACCCCTTAGGGTTTGAGCATTAAAACCCATAATTATGGGCTCAAAATGGGCTAAAAATTGACCCAAAATCAACCCTGAACAACGCGACGTTGTGCAGCAACGTCGTGACATCGGGATGCTATGTTTATGCACTTTCTGCAATGTCGTGACGTTAGTTCTCAACGATGTCGGGCCGCAGCCCCGTTGCACCAACTTTGTAAGACCATAACTGGCCATCCGAACTTCGATTTGGGTGTTCTGGTACCGTTGGAAAGATCTTGGAAGTGTAGAATCTATATATATTGAGTGAAATACACTTTAGAGATGATTATAAATACTGAATGTACAAAATGCTTCGACTGGTCACTTTTGAGCTCTCTTCTCTTCTTCCTTCAACTACCAAGAGTTATAACTTGATCATTTGAAGTCCAAATGGAGTGAATAAGTTCTATTTGGAAAGAATGAGAAGTCTCTTATCCATTTATATCAATATTGTAGCCATTGGGGATCATTGTGCAGCTGAAAACATAAAAAAAACTAGCTACTGCTATATGTGTAGTTTGTTGATTTTTGGACTTTATCCCCTTGTTTTTGCTCCATATTTGGCTCATGGTTGACCTAATCACAAATTAAACATTTACAACATTAGGTCCTTTATTTATATAATAAAACTACTAAAAATATAAGTAAACATAGGGATAAAATGAGTATAAAGTATACTCATCAGCAGACCGTGGACTTTGGGGGTTGGTGACCCGGGTAGACCTCACTAAGGCCCCTATGCCAGCCTTCGTTGGATCTTCCTGAGTAGCAACTACCCTAGAAGAGCTACACAGGCTGGACTTACAAAGGTCGGCGAGAACGAAATGCTCTCCCTCAATGAGCTCTACTGGAAACGAGCGGGGAACGACGGGGATGATGTAAGGAAAAGCACAGATGGCCAACTCTCACAAGTTCCTCAACCTCATGATCGCGCTTTGCCCCGGCGACCCCGTGAGTCATTTGATGTTTTCAGGCCAGTTTCTATCCAGCTTAACTGTAGTCGGCCGTCGCTGCCACCGGATAGCATAAGGAAAACCGGTGTGTGTCAAAACATGAATCATCTAGTAGAACATGATTGGAAACTGAACCAAGACTAACCTGGGAACTTGAGAGATTGATTCACATAAAAAGAAGTTCCAGAGCCGAGTGTCCGTACTACCCGCCCGACCGTGACAACCCCTTCTCGCTCTAGTCTTTGGGAAATCGTGGCTCGACATTAATCGTAGCCGGGGACTACGGCAAACATGGACAATGCACTCCCCCGGCCCCCAACTTCAACGGTGAGATTGAAACATATCTCTACCAGCGAAATATCCAACTAGTAGAGAAAGTTAAGCACACTACAACCCATTAAAATCCAAAAAACATTCGAATGAATAAGCGTAGGAGGAGCCCGAGTGACATGTAATAAATGCGTCACCAATGGCAAAATCGGGAAGTGAAATCTAGTTGCGAACTGCTCCTAGGTGAAGTAGACGACGTTATTCGCTTGTCCTACGGGAGCGAGCCACTGGCTCGATACTCTGCTACGCTGGGGACTCCTCATGACCCCGGGCCTCCACGGACATAGCCAATAAGGTCGCTGCGCAGGCGACCCGGCCTGACCCCTTCCCCGCAGCCTAACCCGACGCGGAAGTCTCCCCGAATTTCTCATCATTCTACAAAAGTGTAAAGAATCCGGGATCAACTCCAGGATCTCTCGCAAACAATAAGTAGACTCAAACCTGTAATTAAGGAGCTTGAAATTATTGGGACGCACCTGTGAATGGCATATCCCAAAAACTCCTCGTCGGCCCTATCGGCGACCGGGAAAGTTATCACATTCAAAACAATCTATACAAACAAGATTGAAAGCAAAACCCACTGAGACGAAATGGTCCGAAATCTTCAATGTGTCCTTCTACCAAAAAAATCTTCATGAGGGTCAGTAAACACTCCAAAGGATTCTCGCTAAAAAAGTCTTAGGCGAAAAGTTTCTGTATAATGACAAAGAAAATAACGCCTACACCCCTATCCCTATATAGGGTAAGGTGAGAATAGATGCATTAAATGCACCGACAGTCAACACACATCGTGAGATGCGCCTTCCTCTACACTTGATATTCAGTACAACACATTTCATCTCCAGACATCAAAGCGCCTCGCCCCTTTAGATCTATCGACCGGCTTCAAAGCTTTGTTTCCAGTCCGCTGATGTCAGCCCCATAATTTGCCTTTCAAGATGGCCCAGACCCATTATCCATGCGGAATACAATAGCTTGGGAAATCCGAAAACACATTCACAACCAAGAAAAAGCCATAAGCCATCCTCGATGGTCGCTCCCTGAATGATAGACAAAAGAATGAAAGATTGGAAAGTTCAAGTGCAAGTATGCCATTAACCAACTATTAAAATGCGCTATCAGCATCAATGCTATACAAAACGTAAAATGCCTAAACAAATCAAGATAACGATTACAACACGCTCATACAACCATACTGAATGACTATAAAAAAAAAAAAAAAAAAAAAAAAAGAGTCAAACGCATTGCTTGAAGGCTCTCCTTCTCTCAGCCTTACACCTTGACCGCTGCAACTCTAGAAGGCTGTGGACGTGCAGGGACAACCAGCCTCTAGTGAAGAGATCTCGAAAGCAAGATTTGGCACATCCAGCTGCCATATGGGACACTGAGCTTCAACGCAGCATCGCCGCCTTTTAGACACAATATCCATTAACTATAAATAGTCAGAGATCTTTGAAGCTTCCTCCATAACTTCTCCACCTTCGCCGGCTTATAGACGTGGGAGGAGGGAGAAATCACAATAGTAGAAAAAAGCTCTGTGTAATAGAAGAGAAATCTATTGGCAACTTCATAGGCTTTAGGGGCTCATCCCCATATATATATGGAGGTGGAACTTCCTCGAAGGCAAAGACGAATGCAACATCTGGGATCATGATAGACGATGGAACATATTACGCATTAATAATCTACAATTCTCCATATTTAGGGTCCTGAAACACAATATTTTTCCCCTACTAGAAGAGCATGATCCTCCAGTCGAGGAAAAAATGGGGCATTGTGAGTACCATGACCTTTCGGGGCCTGCACTCCACTAATTAACAAGCCCATCACTGCCAGAGGCCCACCATCACCTCCTTGTGAAGTGGCCCAAGATGGCTCACTATCCATTTATGGAACTCTTCTAAACTGCTATTGCAAAGAAAATATATAACGCCCCAAATTATACCCTGATAGTTTTATAACATGTTTAGGGTATAATAAAAGTAAATGTATATTTTTTCAGAATATAATAATGCTAAAAATAAAATAAGCAAAACCCGAAATTAATTTAAGGGTCAAGGGTAAATTAGTGATTTACCAATCCAGGACTTAAAGGTCATAAGATGAAAATACTATATGCTAAGTTAGAAATTAGATAAGTTGATTTGAGAATAAAAGGAAAATGAAGGACTAAGTTGCAAAAGCCAAAATTGGGATAAGACCAAACATGGTCTTAGAATTCCCATTTGGCTTAGAAAAGTTTAGGGAATTTACTATGGAAGAAGAAGAAGAGAGGAAGAAGAAGAAGAGAAGAAGAGAAGAAGAAGAAGAGAAGAAGAGAAGAAGAAGAAGGAAGAAGGAAGAAGAGAAGTTCAAGAATCAAGAATTTAAGGTATAGATACTAGTTAAGGAATTGTATGGAATATGTGTATGAATTTGTATGGAATTTATGTGGGGTTAGGAATTTTCCAACCTCTTTCTTTGTCTATATGTAGGATAGGAAAACCCTAAATTACAAATATGTTTAGTTTGGTTGTGGTCCTTAATGGAGGAAAATTTTGTATAGAGAAAATGTTGGGTTTTAGGGGAGATGTTGTCCATTTTTTTTAAACCCATGTTTTTGTTTTGGCCATAACTTGGTCATTTCTCATCCAAATTGAGTGATTCAAAATTCTGGGTAAACTAGACTTCTAGGAGAACAAATCTCCTTGAAATAAGTGTATTCAAATTTAGACCTTGTTGAACCTTAAAATTTGTCGCAAGACCAGCGGCCAATTCTAGTTCAAATTCTCTAATGCTCACTAACTTCTCTAATGCTCAGCTTGTCACTTAAACTATAACACTCATATAACAGTAATTTTTTTATTTACTATAAACTTGTTCATTCATATACTATTAAACATTAACTTGAAATATATTATGTAGCAATGGATTAGAAAATATATTCAAACTCCATAAATGGGAGTGTTGAACATATACAAACTTTACATTGTTTACAAAAAAAAAAAAAATACATATACAAAATAGACCATAGAGGTCTTCAGTGGGCACCTAGTATTGTGTTGACCTTGGTTGCTGATACGGAATGTCCGGGCTTCTAGTTTCTTCTTCTATACCTACACGAATGAAACACCCGTGCTAAACTTATAGCTTAGTGAGAATAATACTCATGGACAACGTCTAATAAGGATCATCACACTTTAGACACATGCATATACATATTTCATACATATCATTTTCATATGCTTATACATATCTCATACTTACTTATCATATCATGTTTCATTTCTTATCATTGTTCATATACATTTCAGATCATTTTACACTGGCTTTCTTACTTGTCACAAAGATGTAATTTATCATCACATGACAGTGCTATGCTTCTCATATCATATAATTTATCATATTAATGTCATTTGCATATTCTTGTCATTTGTTGTTATGTTTCATGCCTGCATATACCTTAGAAATGGATACGGGAAACTATAAGGGCTTGAAGGCGCTGTTATCATTGTACGAGACAATGACCTCTATAAGGGTCCAAAGGCGCTATAATAACCCAAACGGGGCCAACTGATCAATATGCTATAGACTTTTATCCCCAATAGACATGCCCATCTATCCCTCTACCAAGTTCTAAGCAGACAATCCATATTTATTTCATTTTCAGTACATATTTCATATCCTCGAATAACTATTGTTATCCGGTAATCATATGTGATTTTATGATCATTTACGCTTATCTTTGCATTTTCATGTATTTCAGTATACTATCAACTATTTCTTACAAACATAGCTCCCTTTTAGACAAATTTTCTAGGTCCAATGGGGTCCAAATTTGACGACACCTTTTCGCGAGATTTGTTATCCTAAGCCTAGTTTTCTAGAATTTCGAGTCACTCAAATCGGGATGAGTGCAAACTCAACTTACGGCCTAAGCAACTGTGACCACTTTAACGCGTCAAAACAGAACAACTGCCTCGCGCCATGCAACCTAGCTCCCCTTGGATGAATTAAAATGCAATCGGTCCAAATTTGCATACACCATCAGTGAGATTGTTCTCCTGAAAGTCTGGCGATCTTAATTTTGGAACAATTTGGATGAGTGATGGCTGCTGGTGGCCAAAACAACCAAACTAAACAATTCTATACCAAAGTTCCAAACACATATTTTTCATACACAAATTCTATACATATAATCCATAGTCCTATTCCATACCTTGATTTTTTTTTCTTCTTCTCTTCTTCCTTCTTTCTTCTTTCTTCTTTCTTTTTTTTTTTTTCTCTTCTCTCTTTCTCTTTCTTCTCTTCTTTCACCGTAGCTCTGTTCCTAACTCCAATGTGTCCCGTGTGATTCGAAACCTGCTCGATACCACACTTAATTGTCACCCAACTCCTCGCCTAAGCGAAGAGTGGGGACGCAGCATGGGACTGAGACTCTTTAACCTTGTTTTTCTATCATTGGTGGGCTCAATTTATATATATTTTCATAAAGAAATAAAACTTATAACATATACGTATAAAACAACCACCGTAGTGGTGTTCATAATATTTTGTACATATATATGAGTCTCATTTACTGGTTCTTATACAATTTTACTATTACAAAACTCTACATTTACATATACAAAAAACAAACTAAAACCTACTTGGGTGGGCTTCTATTGTCGTGTCGTCTCATGGATGCGAATGCCGTGAATGTCCCTCTTCGTACTCACGCATGAAACACCCGTGTTTATAATTTAGTGAGAAACATATAATATATAATAGGATCACTTAAAGGATCCTAATTTCAAGATGCATATACACAAATTATAAACATATACTTCTTTATATACTATATAATTTTCAGATTATTTGCATATTTCATGCCTTTTTCATGTGTCATGTTTATATTATCTTATATCATCTTCAGATCATCTTTTTTATGCCTATAGATTCAAAGATGTGATACTCGAGATAACCGTATATACCCTAAGGTATCATCACGCATCGAAACAAGGACCTATTCATTGTATGACCCAAATGGGTCAGATATACCCGGTTGCACATCACTCGTACGAGATAGTGACAGGTCGTCGTAATGACCCAAACTGGTCAGAATGACCAAACGAGGCCGCTTTAATGACCAAAACGGGCCAACTTATAACTTGTAATCCCTCGTAGACAATGCCTACTTGTCCATCCACTTTGGAATATATGCAGAACCTGTAGTTTATTAGGTTTTTTCGAAGTCAGTGATACATCATACTAGTCATTTACATGTTTGTATTACTGTTCATGTGTTCATATTTCATATACCAACCCTTCTTTTATTTATTTACTTCAAATATTTTATATTGAAATATTTCTTACAAACAACGTTTCACTTTAATGAATTTTGGACCTTAATAACCAAATTTGAATACACTATATTTTAAGGAAATTCTGTTCTCCTAAAAGTCTAGCTTACCTTAAATTTGAATAACTCCACTCTATTTGTTGAAACTCAACTTACGACTCAAATACCAAACCGGTTCAAACACCAAATTGTATCAAAACTCCAACCGCACTGGACTGAAAATGCAGTCTCACTTTGACGAATTTTCTGGGTTCAATGGGGTCTAAATTTGAATATACTTATTTGAAGGAGATTTGTTCTCCTAGAAATCTAGTTTATCTAGAATTTTGAATCACTCAATTTGGATGAGTGATGACCGTTACACCTAAACAAAACATGATTTAAAAAAGCGTGGACATCTCCTCTAAAACCCAACATTTTCTCTATACAAAATTTTCCTCTATTGAGGACCACAACCAAACCAAACACATTTGTAAGTTAGGGTTTTCCTAACCCCACATAAATTCCATACAAATCCATACACATATTCCATACAATTCCTTAACTAGTATCCATACCTTAAATTCTTGAACTTCTCTTCTTCCTTCTTCCTTCTTCTCTTCTTCTCTTCTTGTTCTTCCTCTCTTCTTCTCTTTCTTCCAATCGTAAATCTAAACTTTTCTGGGGCCAAATGAGAATTCCCAAGACCATGTTTGGTCTTATCTCATTTTTTTGGCTTAATTTTTTGGCTTTTGGCAATATAGTCCTTTCATTTTCCTTATTCTCAAATCAACTTATCTAATTTCTAACCTAGCATATAGTCTTTTTATTCCAGCGACCTTTAAAAGTCTTGAACAGAAATCAATAATTTACTCTGACCCTTTTAAATAATTTCTCAGTTTTACTTATTTTATTTTTGTATATTATTATATATTATTGAAAATATACATTGATTCCCTTTATTATATCCCAACATGTTATAAAACTTTTAGGATATAATTTAGGGTGTTATATATTTTCTCTACAATAGCAGTTTAGAAGAGTTCCGTAAGTAGTCAGGGTCTTTGCTGAGGGTGAGAGATTGTTGAAATAATCCTCAGCTGCGGCAAGCCCCTTGGTTCCTGATAAAAGATCCAGCCGTATTGCATAGAAGAAAAAATCTTCCTATGCTCCATCCATTCCGTTATCTGCATCAAATCGAGGAATAGTGTGTTAAAGATTAATCTCCTTAAAAAAATTATAAAATGATCAATTTCCTGTTAACAAAGATGCTGGGCATTAAAGGATAAATAGAAATATTATCAAGAATGTAAATGTTTCTTAAAAAATAAGCACAAAAATAATCACAAATAGAAGGTTGTGATCGTTACAGGGAAATTTTCTTCCTTCATCACTAGGGGTTCTTGAAATGACTTGAATTAGAGAAGGGCAAAATAATCTCTAGCTCATAAATATAGTAGTCTGTGCCCGCAACACAAGTTTCATTTCTATGTTATACTTATATGAACTATGATTTAGTCAGAAAATCACAATACAAAATAGGTATCAGTTCTCCATTGACAATGAAAGGGATCGATGCTTTCTCAGAAGTACCATTATGGTTAAATTTCGAACAGGTACAGGAACAAATTATATACTCTAGTAAGGGCTTTAGTTTACCCAGAAATGTTTTCTTCTTCAGATTTGATTCGCAATTATATTCAAGCGCCAATCAGCATTCAATGGTAGTGTTTAAATTCAGCATATATAAATTCTCCAGCCAATGTTTCTGCCAGGTTTAATCGTAAAGGTCTTGACTACATACTAGCTTAAGAAAAGGGGGCACTCCCTTGCTAGTAGATGCCCCTTTTATGGAAAGGCGGAAGAAGTTATAAAACATATTTTTATCCACTGCCTAGCAATTTGGCGCTTATGGACTGTCCCATTTTCTATATATGGGATTGGATGGGTCTTAACTCTTTTGGTGAAAGATTTGTTTTTTGGTTGATCTGCCTCCCTTAGCGGTGCTGAAACAAACTATGGTAGCTTCCTTGTGCCCATGGAGGGAGAGAACTTAGGAAACCTTGAGGATGAAAGTTTTCTCGATAGACTATAATCATTTTTCTAGATCCCTTTGTTTTTAGGCTAGCTTGATTCCTAAGATATATTGCTATCTTGTTAGATATCTTTTTGATAGCTGGTTGGGCTAGTAGGTTTTTGCTCAAGTCCTCCACCCCCACTTTTTTTGCCCTTTGGCTCCATCTGTATATGTCCTTTATACGCTTGCACGGTTTTCTCTCATATTGTTTTTTGTTTAATATTCTCTTACTATTAAAATAAATAAATAAATAAATTCCCCATCATATGTGTGGAGGAAAAGAAAGTTTTACACAAATGACATCCAAATCATCATTCAATAAAACATGAAAGATGCAAACAACATGTTCCCCAATCAATCACCTCTTGATTTTGCTTCAACCCTGTTTGGTCGGCGAAATGGAATGAAAATAAATGAAGAAACAATGGGGTACTTATCAATCATTTAATTTTCTCATGTTTTCTCAGAAACAAAATTAAAGAAAATGCAAAGAGAGATGATTTTGGAAGTGTTCTTAAGAGAGGGTAAGACTTGATTTGAATTTTGCATTTTAAATTGGTTGGACTGAATGTGTCTGGTTTAAATGTAATGCAATTTTGGTTTCTTTAATTGATATAGTCATAGTTCTGTTTATCCGTTGAGGCATCACATAATCATTTTATTGTTGAACTCTTGATGGAACTCATAGGTTTCAAATTAATCAAATTAATTTTAACATGCACTCATTCAATATTTTACATTAGTTTAGCTAGATTTTCCATAATAATATTATCTAGACATTAATGTCACTGAAATTGAATGTGATAACCATTAATTTAATTTCAAAATAATCTTTATTATCTAAGTATTGATGACGTTGCTTCTCATACAATCTCATTAAAAATTTGAAATTATTTTAGATCAAATCCAATAAAATCCGATGATGTTTATTTGTTGAGGCATCACATAATCATTTTACTATTGGATCCTTCATAGAGTCCACAAGTTTCAAATTAATTAAATTAATTTTAACCTAAACTCATTCAATATTTTACATTAATTCAACTATATTTTCCATAAGAATATTATCTAGACAAACATATATATATCATTATAATACATGTATATATCAAATGATAAAATGAGAGTAAAGATAACTCATTCTAAATGGCATGGCAAGCACATCACATGTTATATCTATATAAACAATTAGGCAAATAATAAATAATGACCCTTAATCCATAGTTTCTAGAAAAGAGAAAAATTACAAGCCCAATAGGGCTAAGAAGCACAACATGATATCTGCCCGTAATCCATCTTTCCATAAGGTCTTGAAATTATTTGAAGTGTGGGCTAAGTTAGGATTGATTTCTCGGGGTTTTAAGCCCCAAAACACAAAACCCTAACTAGTCCCCTTCATAACTCGAGCACTAATATCATTGTCAAACTCCATACACAATTCAGATCATCACAAAAATTTTTAGGAAGGTAGATCACCACATGAGGAATCAACTGGCCAAAATTTGTCCAAATCTGACGTTGCACACACAACCACGCACCGTCAAAAGTCAGAAACCAAAATCGCCACTAGTTGTTGCACAGAACTTTGATTGGCATGAAATTTTACAGGAATGTATAGCACCAAGAGATGGATTCGCTGGCCAAATTTGGCTCAACCCAAGCTGGCACGCGCCCCTAAGGCGTATGTGGAGTCCTAGTTTCGCCATTTTGGTGGGCACGTGGGCACGTGCCGAGCTCCTCTTCCTCACCCTTCCCGCTAATCCTTTCTTGTGTCCCCACATGACATGGTGTTTTTCTCCGCCACCGAGGCTTTGACGGCACAAAAACGATTGGGTCGTAAACATGGCCAGTTTTGGGTACTTATTACATATTTATCAAATAAATCTGAATTTACATAAAATTATCCAAATAAATAAATTGAGGAGGAATACCTAATCTTATGATTAGCTTCCAAGTTACATCCCAAAAGATAATATAATAAAATTTATATCATGGATTAAGGCCAAAACAAAAAATTCATTCATACAAAAATATAAATAATGTGAATCATAGAAACCTAGGTGCCATATATCTAATTACATCAAATATACATGTAAAAAATAAAAGGATTCGGTTTACCACACACTGATTCAATCAAGGCTATGATACAAATTGAAGGGAATAGTTTATAGCGGAAGCTTGGATCATGATTGAACAAGATGTGTGATAAACTATTGTCATCATCCTTAGGGTTTACAAATCTATTAGTACGGGACCTTCCAAGCTATTTTAGTCGCGATAGATTAGTGTGTGAGCACAACTAATTGCTGCCAGAGACCAAAGGAGAGAACACCCGCATATGTGTGTAAAGGTCCTTGGGAGAATGTGTGAAGGTCCTAGGAAAATGGGTCTATTTAGAGGCTCTAAATCCTAACCTTATAGGGTTACTTGTCTGACAAACAACAAATCCCTGCCTTATAGGGTTTTTTGCCGATCAAATAACCAAACTCCTACCTTATTGGGTTTCTTGCCTCTTAAGTAATTAATTAATGGGTTCTAGCTAGCTTGAGGATCCAACGACCCATTATTAATTTTGGCTCTTGATCAATGACTCAGATTGTTTCTAGAGCATAAATCTAACACTTTTTATCCAATACCTAGCAAATTAGAGCTTATGGGCTGTCCTATTTTCTGTATATGGGGTTGGTTGGGTCAGCCCTCTTTTGGTGAAAGATTTGATTCTTGGTTGGATTTGTTTCCCCTTAAGGAAAAGGAACAAGATTATGGCGGGCAGCTCCCCTGTGCCTGTTATGCGCGATTTGGAGGGAAAGGAACCAGTAACCTTTATGATGAGTAAGCCTTGGATGTACCAAATTTTTTTCTTAGATCCTTTTGTTATTAGGCTAGCTTGATTCTTGAGGTGGATTGCTATCTTGTTAGATATCTTTTTTTGCAGTCTTTAACTAGTTGGTTAGGTTGGTAGGTTTTTGCTTGAGTCCCCTCCCCTTTGTTTCGTCTCGTCTCCCTCTGTATAATACGTGCCGTATGCCCAAGGTTTTCCTCAGTCGTTTGTTTAATATATTCTTTTTTACCTATTAAATAAATAAATAAATTCCCCAATGTAAGGAAAATAAAGGTTTACACAAATTTCAATCCAAATCCATCATCATTCAACAAAAAACATGAAAGATGCAAACATGTTCCTAACTAATTTTCGTGTTTTATCGGAGCAACAAAATTAGAGAAAATGCATAGAGAGACGATTTTGGAACTGTTCTCAAGAGGGGGTAAGGCTTGACTTGAATTTTGCATTTTAAATTGGATGGATTGAATGTAATGCAATGCTGGTTTCCTTGATTGGTATACTCATAGTCATTTTTTATTGGTTTTTAATTTTTTTTTTCTATTTTAGAAGAACCGAATGCTTTGTTGAATTGTTTGTGTTTTGCTAGGGAAGCTGATGTAAATTCTTAATATGGAATGATGAACCAGCTAATGAATTCTTAGTAATTGCCTTGAATACGTTCAAAAGAGAGGCTCCGCATTTGATACCAATTTTATTAAGGGATGGATGCAAAATGTGTTTTCTTGATGAAAGATTAGAGAATGACATGGTAAAATTGAAGTTGTTCCAAGGTGAAGAAATAAAAAGCATTATTATGAGAAAAAAACATTATTATGAGGGAAGCTTGATTCTACAAATGGTGTTTTGTGATATGTTTGGGATTGACCGTGTATGTGATTTTACTAGCGTAGGAAATTAGGAGTACATAACATGGTGTATGTTGGAGCAATTTCAAACTAAAATCCTTGTAATTTGTTTATTAATGCATTAACAACTTCAAACTGAATTCTTATAAAATGGTAAATAAAAGTGGTATTATTGTGATGTCCTATTTTTTGGCATGTCATTAGTTGTAAATTGTTGTTCTTAGGTGTAATTCACAATGGTATAGAAAAATGACAATTGAAAAGGGCATTACAACATTTTATGTTCTGTTTTTTATGTCCTCATTTGACAATTGAAACCTACAAAGCAATCCAACATATTTAGTTTAGATCAAACCTACAATGCAAACTGAACCTGCATTAACCAAACATTATTTGAACTTGAAAACTACAATGCAATCTAGCATTTGTATTTGAAATGAAACCTACAATGCAATCCAACATATGTAATTGAACCTGCATTAACCATTAAGGTATTGCATACTGTTTGTTCATTTCAACAAAAATGGTATGTATAATTACATTTCAAAAACAACATTAATCATGTTGTATGAGCTTAGTCCAATCCAACAAAAAAACCTATGTATAATTACATATGTTGTTAGTGCTTAATCCACCATAAAAAAAACCTATGCATTAACCCAATCACCAATAAGTTAGACTGTTCAAAAATCCTATGTATAATTACATTTCATCTTTAGTTTAGCAATTAAAAAAACCTTCATATAATTCACAACAACCAATCAGTTCAATCCTTCATCATCATCAGTTTAGTTCAAGATTAGGTAACACATCTTCCACCGTGAATCTCTAAGAATAAAATGGTGGGCAACCAACTTGTTGATCATTTGTAGCATCTCAAAGAGCTTGGATTCTTGGTTGAGATGCCAAATTCCTTCTTCTAGGATTGACTTGTGGGCCTACCTTCCTTGGTCATCCTCTTTTCTCTATTGAAGATTAAAATTAGTTAAATAAAAGAATAAACATGTAAATATAGAGGAAGCAACCATTTTAACTATATTCTTACTGGAATTTAAACTGGCTTACTGAAATTTGGGTTATTCTTCTCATTGCAAGTTTTGATGTTGTGTTCAACTCCTTTATAGAGTTGACATGTTGTTTGAACACTAAATTTTCTCATCTTCATCGTGTTTGTTTTAGAGATGTGTTCAACTTCTCTTCTTCTCATTTTCTTTGGTCTTCCAGATTGCACCTTAAAAGGTGGAGGTAACACTAGTGCACCTGAACCCTCCGGCCACATATCCGGCTCAATAATTGGAAGTACCCCAAATCTCTTATGTGGCTATAAAATTTTGAACATTAAAAAAGTTGTCAACGATAACAACCAGATTTCTTCATATAATGGATCACTTACGTCCATGGACATAAGGAACACTTGTCACATATTAAAAACAACTTACTAATGTTAACCTAAGTGTAAACATTTGTTGAACAAATTAAAAATACAAGTATTATTACCCGTCAAAGTCCACCATCTACAACTACATGAACGTGCAACAAGGTCCACTATTCACTAGACATGTTCACTTGAAATTGGTACCTCACAGTAGGCTTAACAATGCAATGTTTAGTTTGCTTTTTAATACCTTCCAACTTTTTCCTTAGATATACTATATTTTTAACCTTTTTCATTAACCTAACTTACTTCTTTGTCCACCTCATTAAATGTTCCTTGATGTAATCCAACATTTCTAGCAACAACTTCTCCCTAGCTTTCCTATTGTAAGAATTGAAAGTCTCACATATATTGTTGTTAATCATGTGAGACTTACACCAAGTCTCTATGTATACTTAACAAAAAGACTTTGGACCTCTGTCCATCAAGTCTTGATAGGCTTCAATAGATTCCTTTTTAATTGCTTCAAATTTGCCTTTTAATTGCTCCTCATTAGGACACTTCACAACATCCCAAAACAGTCCCTTAAATACCTACCCCTTAATTTTTTTTTCCCAATTTTCCAAATATGTTGAGCACAATTCTTATGCTCCGCATTGGGAATCAATTTCTTTATTGCATTCATTAGCTTCTAAATTTAGTTTACCTTGTAACTATATTAGATAAAAAAAAAAAAAAAAACAGCTCCTATAATAGATAAAAAATTATCATATCCATAGCATATTAGCATACCTTATGTTGGTATGATATGAATGACCAACCAAATCCATCATAAATGTTCATTTCTCCACAATCTCTCCAAAAACCATGTCCAAAACTATTGATTCTCACCCTCCACTACAACCTAAACAATAGGAAACGTTATGTTGTTACAGTCTTTCCCAACAACAGCAAGTAAGGCCCCACAAATCATTGCTTTTAAGAAGGTCACATCTAAGCCAATTATTCTCCTACAACCTTGCATGAACCCATTCTTCAACATGTTATAACCAATATACAATCTCTTGAATGTTGATTTGTTCGTAGTTTCATCCAAATTAGTTTGTAGTACGAAACATCCACTTCTATCAATCTCTTTTACTCCTCTAAAAAACTCTGCAACTTGGTATAATGTTGCTCCAATGAGCCTTTTAGGATGTTATGAGCTAAATTTCTAGCTCTATAATACTTGTAAACGTTAACAATTGTTCCATATCTATCCATAATATCTATTTCCATCTCTTTGATCGACCAAAATAGATTCATCTTGAACTTGCCCTTGAATTCATGTGCCATGAACTCAATAGTAACCTGTGACATAGTGAAATGATTTGCCGATTAAGAAAGAACAAAATGATTAACAACCATTAAACTTCAATCGAAAAACAGTTTGCATTTACTTAGCGATTATGTTGCACTTTATAGCATGTGTGTAAATCTATCAAAGTTTTAATTGCAATTTTTTTCTCATTCTTCAACATGCTCCCACACAATCTCCAATTACAACCATCTTCATAACGAGCCTTTGAATGCATGCTAGTGCTTTTTCTCCAATGACTGATGTATCAATTAATAATTGCCCACTTCCAAATTGCAAGCTTGCATTCCGTAACATCCTTAAATCTTTGTGCAACCTTAAACCTTATTGCGACATGATATCCCCTTGGGTTATACACATTAGGTATTTCCTTTTTATTCTTTCTCTATTTACAACTTTTCTTCATCATTGCTTGATGGTCTCAATCATCCATCATCATCATCCTTAATGTCATTGTAATCACTCATTGGATGATCACTATCAACATTTCAATCTTTATGCACATCCCTCTTAACCGTCATACATTTAAAAGAATAAATTAACTTCTAATATTAAATAGATTAAAAACATAATTAAAATAATGAAACACAATGAATGCAATAACATATACCTTTTTGTGGATGGCCTATATTTCCATCATCTTCCCTCTCATCAATTTCCTTCTCATTATCCTCTCTCAAACCAGACATTTCTCTTTCCAAGTCTCTTCTCCTTCTTGCCATTTGCCTCGCTTCTTCATACTCATCATCCTCATTAGTTATAATGACAACATAGTCACTACTATTACATGAACTTTCAAGGAAGTAATCCCCATTAGCATCACCAACAACACTATTATCCCCCTTTATATGAGCACTAGGACCAACATTTTCTTCTAGCAAATTCAAATTGTCACTAGCATTCTCAACTATACATTCACAATAGAAAGAGATTTGTTCATCCCTTACCCGAGATAACATGTCCAAATATCCATTATCATTTGTAAAAAATGTTAATCCTTCACTAAAACTCATACCCGGCGTCACGTAGGCAATCCTATTCATACCAAAATATAATCTAATCTCCTCTTTTTCTAACTTAAAATAAATTTTTTTGTCCAAATCCTAAATGTCTATGTATCCTAACTAGCCCCTAATGTATGACTAGTTATCACCATTATGTATAAACTTCCCACCATGGTGGAAGTTTAAGGTCAATGGCCTTATTTGAATCACTTGTCATTGCAATGTTTAATGCCATTCAAAGAAAAAAAAACAAGGTCAGAGTAGCATAAAGACAAAAAAATGGAACCAAGAGCAATAAATATACACTTAAAAACATGTGTATTGTCCATGCAAAAAACAATGGGGAGACTACATTGTAACAAAATAGTAGAACCTAAAGAGAAAAGAAAATACACATGTGCTTTATTAGGTGACTACAAAGCCTCATAAAAAACAAGCATGCATGCTTTAAAAATAGGGACAATTGGGGCCAAATGGGGACATATGGGGATGGGGACAAATAAAAAACATAATAGCAATTAAAAAATAGAGTGAAAAACTGTGTACCCTTTGACAACAATAAAAAAACAATGAAACACAATGAGGACAAATCGATGGACTTAATAAAGTAATCAATGAAATGCATTTGAGGTCCTCAACAAACAACAAATAATTACCACAATCACAACCATACAATCGTAAAACCAATTGGATACAGTCATTCTCAAAAGACCCATCGTCTCGGCACAAAAAATGAAACTTTCATTTTTCATCAGATAAATATGTAAAGCAAAAAAACAAGCAGATAAATACTATTCTAGCCTCGCTTTGTTTTCACCAGAAAAGACACACCTCTGATGATGAATGATATGGGAATTAGAAGTTTAGGAAAGAAGTAAGCACGAAAGTTAGAGTTTCTTCCTTCCACAGTCTCAAGTTTGGGATTATTTTTATTAATTAGGTTGGGTTGAGTTTATTTTTGTTAATTATGTTTAATTTCGATTGGTCAAACTTAAAAAGCCACGTAAGACGCCAAATCATTGTGTGTCCAAAGTGTCCTACTCGTATGTGTTCTCAGAACACTCGAATATACCCTAGTTGTTTCATTAAAAGTTTAGTGGTATTTTATGAGTATAATTAGGAAACAGAATTTAAATTTAAAACGTGAAAACAGAGAAACTGGAAATAAGCAAAGGTAAATGAGTAATTTATCAAATGGGACACAAAGTCATATGATAAAAAGATAGTATGCCAAAATAGAATTTGAATAAGTTAGATTGAGAATAATAAGGAGTTAAAGGATTAAAGTGCAATTAAAAGGAAATAAATATCAAATAAGGATAAGATCAATTGGTCTCTCATTTTTGGGAGACCAAAAACGTGAAGAGGAAGGAAGAGGAAGAAGAAGAGAAGAGAAGAGGAAGAGGAAGAGAAGAGAAGAAGAAGAGCCAAAAAGGTATGGAATTTCATGGTCTTGTAGGAAAGTGTTAGTATGGATTTGTATGGATTTTTTTTTTTATGGATACTTGTCGAGGCTCTGGCATGTTCTTTTATTCAGAGAATCCTGTTTGGCCTGCAGGTCCCCAATAGAGGAAAATTTGTAATAGAGAAAATGTTGGGTTTTGGCGAGATAAAGAACCGTTTTTTCAACCCATGTTTTGTTTTGACCATCACTCATTCAAATTGAGGATTCAAATTTTGGTAAACTAGACTTCTAGAGAACAAATATCCTGAAATAAGCATATCCAGCCTGGACCCATTGAACCCAAAATTCACAAAGTGATGCCTGCTTTTGTCTGACCTCACAGGCCAGTTTAAGAACAGCTTTTTTTGGTATTTAAGCCATAAGTTGAGTTTCACCAACTAAATTGAGTGATTCAAATTTCTAAGTAAATTAGACTTCTAGAGAACAAATATTCCCTGAATAAGTATATCCAAATTAACCCCTGTATTGACCTAGAAAAATTGCCAGGCCAAGGGAACAATTTGTCCCTAAAATCTCATTTTAGAACAAATTCCTCGAACTGAGTAATTCCGGTTGTTTAAATCATAACTTGAGTTATATTGGTCCAAATAAGGTGATTCAAATTTTTATACAAACTAGACATCGGGGAGAACAACTTTCATGAAGAAAGTAAGGTCAAAATTGTAGTAAAAAAATGGACTTAGGAGTTGCCTAGAACTATTCAAGCAGAATTGGTTATAGAAACTGAAATTGTATAAAGGTTATATAAATGTATTGTTATATGAAATAATGCATCATAGTAATATGATTATATAACATGTGTTATGAGAGTTAAAGCTAATACATATATAATTTTGTTATATAAAAGTACGTTAAATGTTATAGATTATTTGATACTGACATCTCATAAGTATACATGATATCGTTAGCTATTCATGATACGAAATATCTTTTCTAATACATAATGCAGCATTGTTAAGAAAATAGAATAAAACCGATTGTTTCATGGCGACCGGTATTGATGATAGGACACGATTATAGGATCTGGGGCTTGCCGCAAGATACGCTTATGTATATCGAGGCTCGTTGTCGATGACAAAGATTCCTTGCTGGATTATTATACGCAATGACGGCCATACAACAGAGATCATTGTCTCGCACAAAGGATAATACCTTCGGGTACATTAAAGATATAGATCACCGCCTTGTACAAAGGATAGTACCTTCGGGTACATACTGTTATTTCTTGTATTCACTTCTAAGGTTTTTTAAGGCATGAAACATAAAAGAAAATGATAAGTATATGTAAAACATATGATATGATATGAGAAGTATAACACTGCTATGCGATGATAGTACATACATAGCATCAAGAACAAAGGAAAAGACGATAATGAAAAGAGATACGTAAATACGATAAGAATGAAACATGAAAAAGTAGATATGAGAAATGGATAAATATATGTAAATGTTATATTTGGCTATAAATATATGCATGTGTATAGAAGTGTGATGATCCGTTACGGGTCATCCATATGTATTTATTCCCACTCAGAAGTAAAGCTAGCACGTGTTCATTCGTGGTAGTAATGTAAGAGAAACCAAAGGACAGCCAATCCACATCGCTAGCCAAAGACCATGATCACTAAGTGCCCACCGGGAAGACCTTTTGGTCTATTTTGTATATGTAAGTTTGTTTATTTTGTAAACAATGTAAATATTGTAAATGTTGAACATTTCCAGATATGGAGCTTGGATATATTTTGTACTCTTACGTATCATGATAGTACAAGCTTAAATGTTTAACATTATACGAATGAATAAAGCTCAAAGTTTGTAACTTTATAGTAAACAGAAAAAAAAAAATGACAGTTCCTGCTTGACACCGTGTGAAGAATCAAGGCCATAGGTTCAGGTGTTCGAGGTTGCCAAGTGCCATTAAAATAAAACTTGTGAGTTCGAATTAAAATTTTTAGTAAGTAGTAAGACAGGCAAAATTTGCTAAAATTTAGGATTTGTTTGCTGTTTTTCCTTTAAAAAATAGGGAAAAATATTGTTTAAATACTAAACTTTTGAGACTTTTGCATTTATATATTGAACAAAAAACTTGCTTTTTAAATATACCAACTTTCATTTTAATTGTACTTCTAGCCTCGGATAACCCGAACCTAACACCGAACCTAAATCACGTCCTACGTGGTAATTCAAAACCACGTCAACCAAAATGACATCGATTTAGTTATCAAAACGAGTTTGCAAACAAATCCTAAATTTTAGCAACTTTTGCATTTATACCTTGAACTAAAGTTATTCTTTTTTAAATATACAACTTTCCTTTCAATTGCATATGAGCCTCGCATATGCCAAATCAACATCAAAACTGTGAGATTGCTTCCACATTGGCTTGAAAATAATTCAAACCATTAAAATACAAATCAATTATTTGTTATCTCTAATTTTTTATTAAAAATTATTTTAATTTCTTTTATAGTTAAAGCATTAAAATAAAATAGATTTTAATATAAAAATATATTTTTAGTAAGTAATATATTAACATTTGATAATTAAAATTCTAATAAAATAATAAGTAAACTATTAAATATTGATCAAATAATTAATAATATAATAAATACATACTATATTTACATTTTTTAATTTATAGTATTCTCAAATCTTTATTTATAATATCAAACTAAATTAAATTAAAAATATTATGTAACATAACTAAATTTGTTTTCAAAACAAAAGTAAAAATGTGAATGAAACACACTCTATTTCTAATTTTAAATAAAATAGTAATAATTTTTTTAAAATGAAATAGTAATAATTTTTTATTTTGTAAAGTTTAAGAATATAAAATTAATTTAATAGTTAATGTAAACACATTTAAAATTTAATTTATCTTCAATATTACTTTTAAAATGAAAAATAATTTTAAAATAATAATAATTACTATTTTTATTTGAAAAATTAAAGGTAAATTAATATTTTTTCTGATGATGTTTTTGTTTGAAGAGAAAATAAATATTTTAATTTTGAATGTATAATAATTTTTATTTAACCTAAGTTTGAGAGTTCAATAAAATTAAATATATAAATATTATTTATTTACTATATTATAAAGAATGATAAGAATATATTTTATAATTTAATTATTTATTAATTTTAATTATCAAATGTTAATATATTTCTATCAAAAAATATTTTTATATTAAATTATAATTTATTCTAATGATTTGAACTACATGAAATTAAAATAATACACAAAATTAGAGATAAACAAATAATTAATTTGTATTTCAATGATTTGCATTATTTTCTTGTCAACATGGAAGCAATCTCACGGTTCGGATGATGATTTGGCATAATTGAGGCTACATATGCTACTTAAAAGAAAGTTCGTATTTTTAAAAAAGTATAACTTTAGTTTAGGATATAAATGCAAAACTAGCAAATTAAAGTTCAAATTTTTTTTGCAAACTCGTTTTGATGACCAAAACGATGTCGTTTTGGTTGAGGTGGTTTTAAATTACCACGTAGGACGTGGTCTAGGGTTTGTGCTAGTTCAAAAGTTGGCAACAGAGCTGAAGTATACATCAAAATGAAAGTTGGTATGTTTGAAAAGCAAGTTTTTTGTTTAGGATATAAATGCAAAAGTCCAAAAAGTTCAAGATTTAAACAATATTTTTCCCTAAAAAATATTGTTTCAATGTTCTCTAAACATACGTTCTTTATAGCCCCCTCCATGTCATATATATAGGAGATGTTACATATGGTATGAATTTTGTTTTAAAACCTTAATTGTCAACTACGATTTTATTTTTGTATTAGCGTATTCACAACTACGCTTACATTTGTGCTTAGTTAAAGTCATTGCGTTGCACTATGGTTTCATATTTGTACTAAAGGCGTAGTTGACAACTACGGTTTCAACAAAGAATCTATTATTTCATATTTTGACCTCACTTCTATATAGCATGAAGGGGGTTAAAATGAACATAAGTTTAAGCAATTTTTTTTAAAGATCATTTTGTTGTAAAAATATTGTAAAATACAAACTTTAAGTAAAAGAGAATTTATTTTTCTCTTTGTATATAAGAAAAAAGAGAATGAAAACAAAGAACTTAAAAAATGAAGCAGAGAAAACAAATGAGGGATTTGGAGAGCCAAAAGAAATAATAGGGATAATAACTTTCTCGGGATGATTCTACAAAGATGGGGAGAGGGCTTTTATAGCCTTCATATAGCATTGTGAATAAATAATAAGTTGAAGGTACCTTCATTTATAAGCAAATGGAATGATTCTCATTATGGGCCTATTATATCACTCCACCATTGAACATCCATCTATAACACTCCCTCTTGAATGACTAATATCAATAATATGCCTTATTAAAACCTTGCTAGTATAAACCCAAAGAAAACTAGCTACAAAGTAATATATTCTTACGTATATCGAGATTGTTCTTAGTTTGTTGTGACTTTTCGTTAAAAACCCTCATGAAACCCCAAAGAGGACAAAACTTGGGACGAAGAGAAAGCAAGAGAATGCAGCCATCCGGTCATAAGCATACTTCCCGCGTCAATGTCCACGTATTGGACGTATTCCAATCTTGTATATTATTAATTTCTCAATGTTGAGTTTATATGACTGCCAGAATAAGTTCATAGATTATTTAGTTTCAAATGTATTTACAAATAATCAATTTCCTACCACTCTTTCTGCAGTTCATGTATAAAAGAACTTTGGAGAAATGTGTTTAGTTCTATATCATTTGATATAATTTTCTTTGATCTGTGCAATGCATGCAACATTATCTTCAAATAATGTTGTTGGACTGACTTTGATAGAAAGGAGTCCACATGATTCTTGGATATGTTGAATCATTGATCTTAGCCATATACACTCACGGCTTGCTTCGTGAATTGCTATTGATTCGATGATGTAGCCACCATTATCTGCTTAATGGATATCTATGAAATAACAGCTCCATTCCAATTAAACACATACCGCCGTATACGGCTCATGGCCTGCTGGGTATGCGTCTCGTGAACAGCATATCCTGCCAATTGTTGCTTGATTCATTCGAAAATAGGACTCATATCAATCGTTTCCTTGTAATGAAGGCTAAGGCGGCGCTGATACATCCCATCAAAATGTAAGGTTGGAGCAGAATCGCATCCCGCAATAAATTGATAGAAAAAGCAATAATTGGTGAGTAAGCCAACAGCGATATAGAAGTGCACCAATGACACTAAGATATGAAGGCAAATTTTAGAAACAAGTAATTCTTCATCATCTTCGCTGGGCGCGGGCGAAATAGGGTCATTTTTCAAGTGTCAAGTGAACGGACAACCATTAGAGAACTTTAAAGTGGTGCTTTATCCATAAGTAAAAACACTTCAAAATTTTCTTAGTATATCAATGAGGAAACCAAAACCTGTATGGGAAATGCTCGACCATAAGCCGAGACAAAATTATTTTCCCAAGATCTTCATCTTTAATTCTTTTTTTCAAATATTTTGTTGTTTTTGTAGCCTTGTAAGAGTCCCAACAAGATTTAAATCCTTAACATACAACAGAATAATGTAAATGATTTCCATTTCTATAAAGAGATGTATGATATATGTGGACGTTGCTCATTTCTTACCTTTCTTTCAATAAATACTGGCTTAAGGCGGCAAATTATGATGCATCCGATCGCTTCAATCCATATAGATCGCTTGTAATTTGATTGAGCACATACTATGAGACTTTGTAGCTTATTTGTTGAAAATTTTAATATCTCTGATTTTCATATGTTTGATATCCTCGAGTCTATATAGATAAGTTGTGATGACATCAATGAGACACATATCTAGTCCTTCAAAGATCACAAACTTATTACAAAGTGAAAGGTGATCACATTCCATGACGTAAGAATGTGCTTCTCAGATTCAATACTAGGTCTCTACAAGAAACCTTGTGCTACTAATTGCGCTTTATATCTTATAATCTCATTATTTTTATCACGCTTCGCATAAATACTAATTCTGAATTGGCAAAGCTACACCTCATGCCTTGACCGTAGATCTAAAAAACTTCTATCACAATGAGTTTAATTCTATCTACATAGCTTCTCTCCATTTTGACTAATCATTTATATGTCCACATTCTTCCACATTTTGTGGTTCAGGATCTTTACCATTTCTTATGATGTCTAGTGCCACTTGAAGTGAAAATACATGATAAGAATGATCATTTTGATCTCATTTATATCCATCAGGTACATAAGTCATTGAGATTCTGCCACCCTTTAGGTACATGTGCCTCTTCAGGGGCTATTTTTTTTATCTCGAACATCTTCAGAGGTTTTTGGTTCAATTTATGTCTCAGAAAGCCTCTTGTAAGGTCTATATTCCTTCAAGGGCTTTTGCGACATAAGGCCTCTGCTGTGGAGCCCTTTTTTTGGTCAAAATTCCTTCGTATTGTTATCAATTCTCCCTTTCTGAGTTATATCTTGAGCCAAGAAACTCCAAGTCACGATTTATCATTTTCTAATTGTGCCTTTGGTGACATCAACCGATAGAGCATTTGCAATCGTGATATGTGACTGGCTACTTTGTAGGTTAATAAAAGCATATGATGATCGACGGTGGTGATCTTGCAAATGATGATCCTCGAACTTCCAGCTCACATCGATGTACGTATGATCGCACAAGGGAATGTGTATGCATTTTCAAGTACCGCCGTCTTTGAAACCAATTTTCTCCCCAATGGTGGAATATTAATTTAATAAATGAAAACCAGAAAACTAGTTGTAAAAACATCTCCGTTAAGGGTTTAAGATATCTTATGATAGACGGAGAATCAAAACCTAAGTAAACCCCAAGTCTTCACGAGACCCATCTTTAAGGCGCTAGTAGGTCTAATCGGGTACATAAACCGCACGACCAAAGATTCATGAATGAGAAATATCGCCGTTTTCCTAGTACAAGTTGTGAAGTGAGTGGTCTCACATGGTAAGCTATCTACGAACCAAGCTTGTAGTACATAATAGCATGGTCCAAGCAAAAGTTGACAATTCGTTTTAATATGGTCGGTCAGAATTTGGAAACGTTTTGATGAAGGACTCGCTAAATTGTTTTAGTGGAGTATGAGCAAACAAGATACTCAAGACATTCCAATTGATATGCAATATAAAGAAAGGTTCGGGTGGCAAACCCAACCGCGTTACCAAGCTTGATAGTCTTGATTGGATAATCAGGATACTAGGCTCGTAATTTGATCATTTGTGCAAGGAGTCTAGTAATGACAACATTTCGTGTGGAAAGAAGACAAACATGTGACCACCTCGTAAGGGCATCTATTAAGACCATAAAGTAACGGAAAGGTCCACATGTTGGATGGATAGGTCCACATACCTCATGTATTCTTTTCACAGATCGCATCGTCGACTTTACAAAGATTATTTACTACCAATTTAATTCTGTATGGCAGCACATGGGTATCTATCGCGGCAAAAGAATCTTTGGTTCTTAATGGATGCCCATGTGAGTGCCTACATCTTCCATCATCGGCGGCAGATCCAACTTGTCAGCCGGAAAGTGCAAAGTCTGTGAGGGTCGCTGAACTTCCTCGGTTCACGACAAAATATGAGTCGATACAGGATTGAGATTTATGATATAACCTAGAGGAGAGAATGCCAGAGTTTTTCCATTATAAGTTTCTTGCCACAACAATAGAAGTAATGTAACACACTGTATTACCTTCATCTGTTTCAATATGATATCCATTTCTACTCGATATCTTAGTTGAGCAAATCCTCGATTTGCTAGAATATAAATGGATCCCTTGATATGTGAACCTAGTTCCATTGGTAGCATTATGTTTGCTCTTCTCGGGAGCCTCCAATTAAGTTTGCAAAGACTAGCATTGTAATTACATTGGTGCATTTGTTAATGTCAAATAAAGACTTTATCTAGAATTGTGTGGAAGCCGTACAATCAACAAGACATAAATCTATCCATCAATCTCAGATCAATAACACATGAATTTCAAAATTAAACTAATAACATTATGATAATATAAATAGCAATGTAATGGGATGTAATAACAAAATGATATTTTCATTTATTTTGATATAAGAAGCACTCATTCTAGTGGTATTTTCAATATTATTCATCAAATAGTTCGCTTTTCCACTAGGACTCCAAAGAAATCAAGTCAGTAAGCAACTACTCCATTTAATGAAAGCTCCTACTTTATCGATTTCTTTATTGATTCTGGGATGTCACACAAACTTAAGCACGATATGTACATACACGACTAATGCCCTTTCATACCACATCTATGACAATTATTCTCACAGGCTCTAAAGTATTTCAAATATATCTTTTCCATTTCTTGTTTCAATTTTGGTATTATTCCACTTCTGGTGGTTCCATGAGGTTTTTCTTTTATGAGAATTTGAATAATTACTACCATGAGTTCCATGGTATCGGAAATTCCTTCCACGACCATGATTGCGACCAAGTCCTTATTCAGGTCCATGGGTTTGGGACGATATCACATTCATTTCAAGGAATGGTTCGGATCCAATTGGACGAGACTGGTGATTTCTCATCAAAAGCTCATTATTTTGTTTACCAACAAGAAGACCTAATATCAATTCAGAGTATTTTGTAAATCTCACGCCTCGATATTAAGCATACTATAGGAGTGTCACATTTTGATGCGAGCAAGTAACTTTTTCTAGCAGCGTTCTTTCGGTAACCTTCTTTCCGCACAACTTCAACCAGAGCTGATTTTGGGTCAGCGTTGTATCTACTAATCGCTTTAAAGCCTTTGCAATCAAGCTGCGATCCAAATAAGTATCAGCCAAGAGAATCACAATTTTCTGGTGGTCATAACTCCCCTTTAACTCATTCCATAGACCAAGGGGGTCATTTATCAAGATATCTTACTTTTAAATCCTCAATGGAGAGAGGCCAAAGGAAAATCAGCGCTTTGCGCGATCCTACAAAGATGCTTGATTTCCTTTTTATACAACCTAAAATCTACTGACTACATATCCTTTATCGTGGTATTCAAGATAGATAATTATTTTCGTAATGTTATGCCACAAATCCAAGTTTTGTGAGATTTGACATAATCAACAACTTTGATAGATGCATAAGACCGTCTTTACAAAGAATAAAGATAACTCCTGGTTTATAATCAAAACCAAATATAAAAATCGAAATAACTTCAAGTTAGAGTTAGAAAATTACCTTAAGTATGCCCATTTGGCTAACGCAGGTGAAAATGTAAAATACAAACTTTTAAATAAAAAAAAATATTTTTCCGTGTATGTAAGCAAATAAAAAACAGTTGAAATAATCAAAGAAATGAGAAAAGAGAGATAACAGAGGGATGAGAAAGAAAGGGAAGAGAGAATAATCTTCGAGATGATTCTACAAAACATGGGAAAGACTTTATAGCTTACATACAACAGAGTAAATGGTATATTTTATGTGGTAGGAAATGAATACCATTATAATCATTCACCATTAAATGAACCAATTTATAACACATTTTGATTTTTTTTTTTTAAATGTCGTTTTGATCCAAAACTTACTTGTTTTCTCAACAAACGCATCGTTTTGTACTCCATCTCCCTCAAGAGACATTGTTTTGAAGCAAACTATAAATAAAACTGTGAATTCTCTTTGCCTCTCCTGTCATTTAGGCTGATTGGATGGCAAGGAATTCATGGGCAGGATTTTATTAAAGAATCTTTTGAAACATAAATTTCGGAAATCTAGTCTTCAATTACCTTTGATCACATTATCAGCTTTGTTTGGCATCTGCTACTACACCAATCCTTGACATTTAGGATGAAGACATCAGAATGACACCTTGAGCCTTGGGCAAAATCACTTGCTGCAAATGAACTGACAATTTTTTTTGATAAACGTGACTATCCGGGTCAGCTTGCGGGCACCAATGAATTGACAATATTCTCCAAGCAATAAGGAGATCGCTCCACATTTCTCTGTCTAGATCCACGCCACAGCTGAACCCTGCCTCATAAGGCATCATCACAACAAATCAAGCTCGATAACAGTCTTAAACTCCAAAGAGTAATAACTCAAGGGACTATGAACTGGGTCGATTGCAGATTTACTAAATGAAAGAACTCAAGAAGTTTTGTTTTGGAGGTGTACCCATTGATTGGTCTCTGATCTATTCGGGGCAAACACTAAGTAACCGCGAAGCTCACTGTCCATTCAATATCATTCTCCTGGCCCTCTTCTGCATCCTCGTGATGTTCTGCCAGTAGCAACGTAAGTTTGAAGCAGTAGCCGGTAGGCATTTGAATCAAGACCACCAAAGTTCTTTAAGATCTTGCAGAACTTCTCAGCACCCTCCATATCTTTCTCTTCCTCAAAATACTTCAAAAATGCTGTTACCCGTTTTGGGGCTACACTGCTTGTTCCCTTACTTCAGAAGCAGCTTCTTCCCATGTACCTCAGAGCCATATCACCTTACGGTCCTTCAGGTGTGGGTGAGCCATGAACGTGTCCAGTAAAAAGGTCCCAAAGATCTCTCGGACGGCACAACAAGGGTTGATTCAGTACCCGTGATCATACCCCATCCCAGGAAAGCCCTAATTGCATAATTATTAATCTCACATCAAAACTGGAGCAACTTGACTTCCATTCCTCACCATATTTGAAAGCCATTCACATCATTCAGGCGAAGAGCCTTGAAACATTTGAGATAGCTCAAGGTAGTTTTTAAAAGCTGACTTCAAAGAATTCCATACCCGATTAACCTCATTTAGATCATTAGTGCCAGCATATAAACTAATAAGAAAATGGTAAGCCACACGGTCATGAGAACTCATCTCTTCCTCAGCTAAGAGCACTCGCTCAAAAGCCAAATTTGACATAAATTACAGACAGGTTCCCATAGGGTCATCCAATTGAGCTTGTCTTCATTTTCCTCCCTTTTCAACTCCTCTAAAACTCTCTGTAACGATCACATCATTTAAATGTGCATGCCTGCATCCAGATATTATAGTAACGGTGTTTGAGAGATGCTTCTCCTTCAGCCTTACCTACTAAATGAACTTTGGTTTCCACCCAATCTCATAAAGAGGGACACATATTATTAAACAAGAAGCAGAAGCACAAAACCATGCCATCCATCTCCTCAAAGAGAGCCAAAGTGCCTCTTCCCATATTTTCGCAATAGCACTTAGAAGACTCCATAAGTTGTAGGCAGGGTCTCTGCTGAGGGAGGTTGCTGAAGTAATCCCCAGCTGCAGCTAACCCCTGGTTTTTGATAAAGATCCAATGTAATGCAGCAACTCAGCAGCTAGATGAAAAATATTCCCTGCCTCCATCCATTCCATTATCTGTAATCAACCATAAATAAGTGGGGGTTTTTGAAGACCACTCTGAGACCAAAGACAGTGGTATATAATATCAAGAATGTAAATATTCCTGAAAAATATAAAATAATCACAAATAGGAAAGCTGAAACAGACTTGGGTATCTCTTCCTTATCACTCTAAATCTTGAAGACTTAATTCAGAAATGTAAAATAATCCACAATGATGAATAGAGTAAATTAATAACATAAAGTTCTTACTTAAGTTTCACTTATATGAACCACATTTCCAGTCAGAATATCACAAGGACATTAATAGTATTCTGTTCTCCATTGACCATGAAATGACTAATGCTTCGTAATATTAGGGGTTAAATTCTCAACAGTTACAGGAACAACAATATACTTTATTATGCCTTTAGTTTAATTGCAAAAATTTTTTCTTTCCTCCACTGATCTGTAAATATTATTCAGACGCCACAATTCAATGATAAGTGTTTATTTCAGCATAAACAAATTCCCCAACATGCTATATGAAAAGAAAGCCTTACATAAAATTTCTCAATCCCAAATCACCATCATTGAGGAAACAATATGAAAGATACCATGTCTCTCAATCAATCATCCTGTTCGATTTGGTTTCCAGTTTATTACGAGAAAAGTGAATGAAAACAGTTAAATGAAATGGGTGATTCAAAACTCATCATCATTTGGCTTCTCGCATTTTCCCGGCAACCAATCAGAAGATATCGAGCAAAGAGATAAACTCGTTACGTTGAACTATAGTACTTCCGTGCCCCTGATGGGCAAAGTGAGTCTACAAGCGTGAGCGACAACCCTTCCTTCCATTGATGCACTCGTTTAACGATCTCGCCACCTCCCGGTGGCTCCAAGCCGACAACCCACGATAGAGCCGCGGCTGCCACACTGGCTCGCCGCCTGCTCATCACCTCCTGGCTCCGCTCGCCGCCGCCGCAGGCGAGCAAAGCTCTTCCTCGACAAAGCCCAGCAGATCAAAACGGTTAGCGAAATTTTTTACATCATCTTCGTTGAAGCCCTTCCTCAATGGGCTTGTTAGGGCTTCTAACTGCAGCTTTGGTAGAAGACGACATTGTTTCTTCAGCAAACTGCAATCTCAGGATTCCGTCTCCCCAAAACAGACTCTGTTTTGAAGCAACTATAAATAGAAGGGTGATTTGATTAAAGGTGGAATTATTTTTAAATGCGATAAAGTTATCAAAATTAGGAAAATAGAAATTTGGTTTCTCAAACTATTCAAACGTACAAAAATTAGGCAAACATGCAGCCTAACATCAACCTCATTTTTAAACCTGGGTCAGGTCACTGAGATAAGGTGGTCCACGGATGCCATATATGAGAGAAAATAAACAGACAATAATAAAATTGGGCACATCTTTTAATAAATAATTTGCTTAAAATTCTTTTTAAACTTGTGTTTTTTTTAGCCCTTTCATGCCACATAGAAGAGGGAGAGAGTGTTAGAATGTGGTAGGAAAAATTCATTTTTAAACTCTTAGTTGTCAACAGTTTCATTTTTTTTTATTAAAGCCTTATTTGTCAACTATGGTTTCATATTTGAGTTAAAGTCATGGTTGTCAACTACAATTTCATATTTATGCTAAAACCTTGGTTGTTAGATTTTTCATCAATTTGAATGAAATTAAATTCGTGAAATGGTTGGTTTGAATTTTGAAACATTGATTTTATGGATTTAATTTCCTTTTTAAATTTCTTTTATGAATACCCAGTCATTTCATCTGTTTGGACACGTAATCGATGAAAACGATTAGGCTTTCCACAAAGTAAAATGTATTGTCTTTTTTTGTCTCCCCTTTCTTTTCTCCCCTCCCTCTTTTTACATACTGAGATAGTTACATGTTTAATTAGGGCATTTTATGAGTGCCTTTATACATTTTACGCCTAAGCATATTCTTACATTTCAACAGATATTACACTGGCCACAAGCATGTGATGCCTGCACTATAACGTCGTATGCGCGCTTTCCCCGCCCTTATGCTTGGAGGAGTTTGTCCAAGCACATGGGGAGCTTTGACGCCCAGGTGACCATCACGCCTCATCACTGCTTCAACCTCGGGCTCAGCCTCAGCGCCTCGCTTCTTGCCCACCATATCTGTTTGTCCTGGCCTGGGCCCGCTTTCGCCGCACTCACCAGGCGATCTCCTTCAACCTCAACACGCGACCTCAAGACTCATCCCATTCCACTGGTACTCTAGTGCCTTTTCACTGGTCAGCTCGGAATGGTGGTAAACTTCTGCACAAGCCACTCACTCCAACATTGTGGCAACATCGAGTCTGTAAATTCATTATTACACTCTACCGCTACACCTGGGTATGGGCTTCAAGATTCGCCCTAGTTCTATCAACTCACAGATCAACCATTAAATGCGCCCGACTGCTCATCCGCCGTCGCCTCAAATAGCCCCCTCCTTCTCTTCCTTGATTTTGTCGTGTCATTCCCGCTCCACCTATGCCAATCCTCCGTTATCTCTCTGGGTTCTCTCTCTTCGCCTTCACACTGCTCGCTTGTCTCATACGTGGGACGTTAAAACTCACTGCAAGTTTCAAACCAACTCTCTTCTTTCTTTTCATTTTGTTTTGCCTCTTTTTTTTTTTTTTTCGTTTGTCGACCTCATACTCTTCACTTGTTCAGTAACTCAGCGGTAGCGTAACGCTAAAGATAACCGCTGCATGGACTTCATGGAAAACGCTCTCAAACGGCTTGTACTGCAGCGAAACCAACCCTTCGCCACCGGTGGTCAAAAGTTCCTTCTAGCCTGGATCCCGACGACACCCGGCTTAAGCCTACCTGAGAGCCTCACTGCGCATAGATGTGTTTCTTTGGAGGAAGTGGCGGCCTCTCCCCTCAAATATGTGTCGCCTCTTTCGCCTCTCAGCCAATGCTCAAAGACGGACTCTGGCCCAGCAACTAATCCCGCATCCTTTGGTCGGAAACTACTAGCGAGGGGCTGAGGTTTCTTCTCCCCAGACTTAATCATCAATTCCTTTCATCACAATCCTGATCCACTCGCTTATGTTCACGTGGTATCATTCTGTGGGTTCTCCCGGGTGCATGGCTGAACAAGAGAAGCCCCACCCAGGCTGGCCGGAAGAGGTGCCATTTTGCTCATTCCTCAAGCGGCAATAAGCTCGGCCGATACTAGCTCTTGGCTGGATGCCTAACTACTTGATTCAGTGACTAATCTGCTGGAACATTAGTAAGCAGGCCCAGCTGGTAATCAATGTTGGTGTCTGGCGCCTTGTAGCTATGCCTGGGATCCTATGTTGAGGGAGTTCCCTGTCCTAGTTTCGCTCTGTAGGTCGGTATCGCTTACCATGTCCACTCTGGTGACCCTGTGCTCACATTTTTAGAATCTTGCCTAACACCTGTTTCAGCTACACAGTACTACCAGGAAAATTGGTGGACGACTCTTGAGCTGCAGCCACCTCCAACTTTATAAAACAAGTTCCTCAGCCTCAGAGAGCTGGAAAGAGATTTCAAACTCCTGTTGTCCCTCCACCTTGTAGGGCGATTAATTATCAAGGACTCGGCTCATCTTGAGACTCAGCCTCTGTTTACAACTTTTTGAAGGCCCCAGGAATGCTCATGCCATGGAGTGTATGAGCTGGGTTCTACCTACATTGCAACTGCAGTTGAAACTCGTGAGTTTAGGAAGACTAAGAATATGGTAGTTGGTAGGAGGGGCGTAGCTGAGGGCCTCGTCAGACTTCAACCCGACTCCTCCCCGCAGCTGTCTCACTCATCCCTGAACCTCTGACCATCCCCAAGGCGAGTGAGATTTCTCGGGTGGCCCCCCGACCGAAGGGTCCATCTCAACTCATCCCACCATACCAGGCTGGATGAGGAAGGGTCCCTATAGGATACTATCAGGGGAGGTCTTAGTGGGTCTAACCTCCTAGCACACAGCCAGTCTCTGGCAAAGCAAAAGCCTGTGCCTCTGTCCTCACTGCCCTCCTTGGTGCTTTTAATCAACCATCTCCTTCTTCTATGGAGCTTCCTGATATGGATCTTCTCTGCCATGTTCTGAGAACCACTTCTTCAGACCCTCGACAAGGAGGTGTCTTTGGACTGGCCCTGAAGCTGTGGGTTCTCGTGATCGAGAAGGTTCTTGATCTTGTGTGGGGGTCAACCCCCTTCCAAATGGTGGTCATGGTAATCCTCTACTCCTTGCCCCGTTTATTATTATTATTATTATTTATTTATTTATTTTTTAAAACATAACTGGTACAGTAGATGAGCAATGCCTGGGCCTCTATGGCTACACAGATGTGCGACAACATTGCACCTAGCTTGGCCTGAAGCATATGTGGATGACGTGTGGGAATAGTGACCAAGGCATAAGCCGCGCCAAGGCCCTTACTTTGGAAAAGGGAAGTGTGCAGCCAAAAGCTTGTCGAGGTTACTAAAGTGCAGATGGGGTTGGACATCAAATTAAAAAGGTTCCGTAGTTTAAACAGGGGAGGGTATTTATCTCGAAGTATGTTAACAGGTAGCCGAAGACACTGCTGATGGAATCCCATTGGGTTGATAGTCTCAGGGTGCCTTCACCACATAGTTTACCGCGACGCTTTTTGCGAGGCTAAGAAAACTAGTGCCGCGAGCCGTAGGCCAACTGCCAGTCCGTTGCCGGCATTATACGACGAGCAATATGATCATGGGCTACGCAACCGTCGAAGGGGCTGCAGTGCAAGGTGATGTGGACCTGAGCCCCAAGGGCCCCCTTGAGTCGCCAATGACAATTACCCCGCCCAATCGACCGAGCCCTCCGCCATCTTGCTGTCAGACGAGGGTGGAAACACGCGCAATAGAGGGCCCAAGTTCCTTAACATCAGCCTCCAACAGAGGAAGCCCTAATCCCAACAGGTGTCTCCCGGGCAGGTACATCCGCCCTGGAAACGCAAAGCCCGGGTCTCGTCGCAATTATTTTAAAGAAGATTCCCACCCTCCTAATAGGTGTTCTTTTACCATCCCTAGGGTTTGTCCTGCATGTCTTGAACAATGGAAACTATTTTCAATGCACTAAACCTCTTGTGTGCTTTATCAAGCTTTCCAAAGTTTCTATTATGGAAAGATACCATAAGACCAGTCCCGCTTCAGCTACTTTTTAGCCAAATTTCATCCTGGTCACTCTGCAACGAGAGCATCTCATGGAGTTCATCTTTGAGGCGTTCTCGAAAATTATCATAGGGAGCATCTTCAGAGGTGGCTCCCCAGACAGCTCCCAAGGAGACCATCTCAAGGAGGTAGCCCGAATATTAGTTTCCTTCTCGGGAGACCATCCTTAATGAGGTAGCTCGAGTACGAGGTCCTTCATGGAGATCATCCTGAAGGGAGGTAACCTGAGTACTAGGCTCATCTCAGGTGGATCATCTCAAGGAGGTAGCCCGAGTACTAGGCTCATCTCAAGGAGCATCCCAAGGAGGTAGCCAGAGTACTAGTCTCATCTCAGGGGGATCATCTCAAGGAGGTAGCCCTAGTACAAGGCTTGGTGATTGAAGTTTAAAACGTGAGCGACTTCGCAAAAAATATTTTCATTTATTTTCATACACTTTCATTTTCATACATTAGTGCTTAGACGACATTTACAACGCAAATGCTAGTTGAAACTCACCTTTTAAATGGAGCTGCCCTGGTGGTTGAGGCTTCACCTTCCCGGTGGATCAGATTTATGCGCTCCATGTCCTTCGGTCGTCATCAATGTACCTGGCCCTTCCTAATTCAGCTCTAATTTCGACAACTCTTCTGCTGGAATGCTGGGCTTCGACGAGCCTCTACCTACCAAGGCTCGACATTGGTACCAACCATTCGAATGGCTAATTCGTTCCCTTTTCTCCTCCAGTCATCCAATGATCGGCAGTTCTGCCAGGTCAACATGCGTAGCCGTTCTAACCAACTGGATGGTATTCGTGCCTCTGGCGCCAAAGGCTGTGGCTTATGGGTGTCTCCATAGTTGCCTTGAGTTATCAGTAGCCCAAAGGTGTCACGTCTAACCTGCTCACCCATTTTCCCTTCGTCGTTGTTAAGTGCTTTTTCAAGTACTCGGGCAATGTTTTGTTCGTGACCTTCGCCTAGTCGTTGGATCGGGGTACTGGTGGGCGATGAGTAGACATTTTAATTTCTACTCAATACAAACTACTGAATGCTCATAAATGAATCGCTGCCCATTATTCGAGACGAGCGAATGTAGGAACCTAAATTTGCATACTATGTTTTTCAGACAACCGAATGAGTCGTGTTGCCTCGATTCACGCATAGCTCTCCGCTTCCGTCACTGGGTGAAGTAATTGCAGCACCGCATGATGAACTTTCACTGGGCTCGCGTCACAGACCCATTAAACGATATGTCTTACTAGAAAGTTCAATAACTTGTCACGAGCAGCAAGTGTCTCGCCGAATTATTGAGACGCTGCTGTCCGGCTGCATATGTCACACTTACTCATGAATGCCTTAGACTCTTGCTTCATGTTGGTCAAGAGGTAACCCTGTTGCACTGTCACAACTCGCCTTCATGCGTCCCACACAAGCTCGTGAACTTTGTTCCACGATCGACCTTCTTTGGCAAGCACTCAAGTACGACCCCAAGAAGGGATGCGATACAGCCTCCCTGTTTCCAAGATCGGTACTCCTGCAAGCCAAGCCACTGCACTGGCCGCCCCGGCGCAGCTCCACTCCCAAGTATTTTTTGTGATAGGGGTCATCCAAGACTGCTTGGTCGGATGCTCTATGGCCATGACTGCCATACCCAGGATAGACGATTAGTCTATAAATACCAGTTCCACGCCAGACCGTACTCCGCCGATGTCGCTAAGTTAGCGAGGCATTCGCATTCAATTCTCGCACTCCAGGACGTGTGTTATCCGACATGCCCGGAATCGCACTCCAAGAGGGCTCGTTATCCGCAGACACCGCTTCCATCAGCTCGCTCTTAATCATACCTCACCCCTAATATGAGACCACTAGCCTTGAAAGTGGGCACCAAAGCTCTATGATCAGCTATTGAAAGACTCATCAATCTTATCCTTAATATACAACTGGGCTGCACTCAGCCTCAAGTATTAGAAAATGCGAAGTCTAACTTGTTCACTCCGCACAAAGAAGCAGCCCATCGAGTGTCCTTAAGACTATTCCCGCTCCTCCACCTTGGGCCTGGGACGCTCTATCTATTTCCAACACCCATTTTTTGATTCTAATTTCCTGGGAATGCGCATTTGAACTTTTCACAATGAAGTCACTGTCACTCGATCAAGGCTCAAAATGATATTCTATGTTAAACCTGCCAAATGCATTTCATCGAATTTCCAAAAGCCTCCCGACGCATTGGTTTTGTGAAGGTATGGGCCCTGATAAAGGAACCCAAGAGTACCATTATGGTGTGAGCTCTGTATACGACTAAAGTTTCTCTCATACTATCTCGAGTGCAAGCACAACCCACTCAAAAGTCCGAATATCCTGTCTCAACTCCTAAGTGCAGGCCCCTTAATGACTAAATAAACCGGTCTTTGCCTTTACTATAATCCAACCTCACAAAAAGCTCCACTTTACCATCGTCGGCCGAAGTGTATTGTGTATAGATAGAGTTCTTCCCACCGATCGGGCCGTGGTAGCGATACTGGGGGAAGCTGATGTATCTTTAATGGTCCGAAAGACTTCCGTGGCATTCGCCCCCAACCTCACAGATCTCGCTTCCTTTTAATGCTCAAGAAAGGTCTTAGGCCTGGCCCGAAAATTTCACAGATAAACCTCGTTCAAGGTCGCCAACCACATGGCAGAGTCTCCGATTCTCCTTTTCGTCATCTGAGGGTCGACGGCAATAGCTCGACCGTGACCGTGCCATCTCTATCCCCTTTGGAAACCAGGAAGCCTTAAAAAATTTGCCCATGCTAATGCAAATGTGCATTTAGTCGTTCGCCAGTAAATGGTGGTCAGCTGCAGTGGGCCAGAACACCTCTCTCAAATAAAGCCGTGTGTTCCCTTTCAGACTGATGAGTCTTAAACTCATATTTTTTAATCTATTTTTCTGCATGTTTTAACACAGATCTATTTTTATGCCAAATTATGGAATATTCACCAAATCATGTTTCGCGGTGTGTTATTTGAAAAGAAAGCAAACAAGTAGAAAAGAAGCAAAAAGGTGGAGAAGTCTTTGCTTACAACATAATCTTAATATGTCGCTGACACAAAATCTGCGTAGATAAAGCGGAACTATGTCACCTAGCAACTAAAAGTCGCAACAAAGCCGACGCAACCCAATGGCTAAAAGAGAAATTTGTCGCGACAAAGAGTTTTTTGTCGCGGACATTATCAAGACGTGGTTGTTCATCGCAACAACTCGACCATGAACATTAAAGACAAAGAGCGTGCTTAAGTGTCGCGACAATATAATGCTATGTCGTGAACATAAAAGGTCAAGACTAACAGATAAACTCTTATCGCGACAAAGACACTCGCCGCCGATTTAAATTCTGCTCGATACAACACAAGTCAATCGTGAGACAAGTGCTTTATGTTGTGACAAATTTTTAAAGATCAAGTCGTTAAGGAAGAATTGTCGTCACAACAAAGAAAATCCTGCCTCGACATAACAATAGAATTCACAACCAAAGAATAACAAAATCTTTGTCATGCATAAAGGTCATTTCGTCACAACCAAAACATTTAAGGAGGTGAATTCACATCATTAAGGGACAAGAAGCTGAAGAGCAACACAGAAGAATGGTGACAAAACAAATTTCAGACATTAACCAGTTGAAAAGCAAACTTTGTGTCGCGACAAAACGAATGGTGCCGCAAAAATGTCACTGCCTATTTCGTATATCGGGAAATTATTCCCAAGCGTAGGAACTAAGGCTCTGCCAAGATTATATTAATGTGTGGAAGTCCGCTTCCACGTGGAGGGTTTCTAGGGTGATCCTGTGGGATTATTCTCCAAAGAATGTGCATTGAAAAGTAAAAACTGGGTCAGGATTGATTGATCGAAAGGGAACCGAATAAGCTAACTATTTTAAAGCAAAAAGGTGAATGATGTGGTTCTTTAGGTTTTAACTCACTCGATCGTAATACTTCTCTTATTCACAATCTCATCTAGGAGCTTATCGATGAATGGTCTTCGAATTTTGGAAGATTTTACATTAAAGGCCTCCTTAACGAAGAACGAACAGATGACAAATACTGTTTAAACTATTTTTCGCTGACTCTACCGCATTTCATCAAGCACAACGCGGTACCAAGGGATTCGCATTGCCATCGCAGCAAAGAAGATGCTAAACTAAGATTTTATAAGATTTTCCGCAAGTGCTTAGCATCGTCCAACTCCCGTTGAAGCACAAAAGAGGAATCGAGGGTTGCCACTGACGGTGAGTTTCCACCATTAACCCCATCATGGAAGCTTAGAACTCCATTGAAACCGAAAATTGATTCATATTTGATAAGAAACGGCAGACAAATGAAGACTTGAGAAATAACACTCAATTGCAAGATCGAATAATAAAAGTACGTAATCCCGCAAGAAAATACCGAAAGAGTAAGTGAACTAACCCGAAAAGATTTACACGCACTTGAAAACTTAGAGTCCGAAGAAAAACCAAATACTGCGGCTTCACTCTATGAACCTCAGCAAAACAGGAGAGAAACACTCCAACTGTTTCCAAAAACCAAACCCTAGAATCAAAAACTGCCCTTCTCTCCCCTTCATTGGGTTTAAATACCCTTCTCCTTAGTGATTTCAAGTGTGGTGGTCGCAAAGACTAGCGCATCTTTGCACCAAGATTGGAATTTCCGCTCAAACTCGCAAAATCGGTGATGTCGTAATTCTGGCATCGCAAGTGTAGCACCACCAAAGCGTAACGGTGCTCTATCGCCAGGGGTACCTGGCCAGCTTTATGCCTGCACCGTGATCACTATTCATCAGATGGGTACCTGGGCATTATGTGGTACCAGCACACTCGGCCTCTCGCGAAATTTCTCATCGTGAAGACTACCGGGAGTTACAACGGCCGTCATCACCCCAATGATTCCACATTTGTTCTCCGACATGAACCGCTAAAAGTGTACCTGAATCAAAACCTCGCATAAGCACAAAAACACAGAAACGATCAGTGCGCACCACTCTACAATAAATGAGTAAAACACGAATGGGGTATTAAAATCCAATATAAATGTTGCGAATTTTTTTATGTATTCACAGCCTCCTCTCCGACACGGCCAGATGCCTTCTGGACATCAAGCCTCATACACACTGATTCTGGGGTCGGAGCGGTACCGACGATGTTTGGGGCGCCAGGGTCGGGCAACTCGAGCGAACTGGACCGCGTCCCGACATATCCATCCGGATCCGGTGGCTGCACTCCGCTATGTTAGCGTGAAGACGCGAACATCCATAGCCATAGTTGAACAACAGATCACCGCTGCACGAGCTCCTGGCCTCCATCGTCTCTCTCTCGTCAAGAACGACCTTCTCCGTGCCGCGGTCATCCTTTATGGGCCTGAAACATGACTAAGGCAAGTCTTTTCGGGTCCAATTAAACGGCTGCTTTCTTCCGCCTTCCCGCAAGCTTCCCGCTGCACGGCCAATGCCTCCTGCAACCCACGCCCATTCCTCTGCCGAGCACACACCTTCGATCTACAACTCGCCATCACCGCCCCACGACCCGCCCCACATCCTCTCAGCCTCGCACCGGGCCCTTTCACAGATTCCTTAGCCTCCGGGGCCTCCAGCGCCGGCATCGCCAACTCGACTCCTTTAATGACACGCCCGCCTCCACCGGGCCATCCCCGACTGCACATAATCGTTGCACTGCCGGGGCGCCTCGCCGACGCTAGAACTCGTGATGCTGAAGCGCCATGTTCCGAATAGCAGCGACGACCTGCAAAGAAACCCATTAGGCTCATAAAAATCAAGCATGGACGCGAATAAGTAACGAAACTCGCATCTTACCGCCTGGCCGACCGGAACGCCACGCAAGGCGGACTCAGATCCCGCCGTCGATGATCCGCTTTAATGTCCTCCTTCCGGTCCTCGCTGAATGCCATCGAGCAGTCCTCGCCAAGACCCGAGCGTACCCCGAGTAGCCACGGGCATCCGATACATGGGCGTATAAATTGTTCATCCGGCCAATCAGCCTCCGCTGGACAAAGCCTAACGACGTGAGATAATGAATCCTACTCGTCTCTGGTCTGTGGCGCCACCTCCACTCGCAGGATCTCGCCCACAAAGGGAGAGCACAAGATGGCGGCAGGATCATCTCGCAATGGGGGCCTAGGTATCCGATCGCATGAACTTCGACCGCCGTGCCGACCATATGAAGGGTGAATTACCCCAAGAGCACTCTAACCGGTCGACCTCCTTCGACTCTATCTCGCCATCCCCCCGCTTCGGGCCGCTTTGATCTCGCTGTCTGTGCCGGAGAAACTGTGAATGACAATGGCTTGCATCTCCGATCCCTCCTCAGCGGCAGGTTGACTAGATCCCGAGTACAGGCAGGATCGCACTCATCACCGGAACCACTCGTCGCTTCCTTTTACGCGGCGTAATCCACTACCGCTTCGTCATCCTTTCCTCCTGTTCCTCCTCCTCCAACTCGAATCCTTGGTCGCCGCTAACCCAGTGAATGAAACTTCCTCGACTCCGTGCGCGTTCGTCGCCTCACGCCCTTTCCTTTAATCGTAATCACCGGGCATATCCCGCTACTTCACAGCAGTACCGCCTTCGGGACGGCTATCGTTCTTCACTGAACTGGCCGAAAGCAGTAACTAGAATCCTCATTAGGGGAGGTCGACGAACCCGATGTGCTCCAAGCACCCTGTACCCGACTTGATTCCTCAACTACCCGCCAACGCAGGGATCTGGCGCCGTCAAAACCGTGAATGAGTCAAGAATAACAAAGTGCTTCCTTCCACGATGTCTGAAGGCAACGGTTGGGGAATGACCGAGAGGGTGTAAGAGTCGTTGCGCCTCATCATAGATATATTGTCCGGATTCAAGAACCTTGTAATGTCGTCCCGTTCTGACATTCCGATAACCTACACTTTCTCGGCTTAACTTCCACCTACCACTAGCCTGCCTCGCCAAGCCTTACCTACACAAACAATCCAAGTTTAGTCCATCATCATATACTAAACATCCGGAAAGGCTATCAGGCCAAGTTTAACCCGACCACACACCTGAAAAAGATTGATACCGGTTGATATCAAAAGGAAGACCGGGGGAGCCCGGGGATCAGCCCTGTGGTCCCTTACTAGCAATACTCATTTCACCGCCTTAGGTGAATCGGGAGCCCAAGTATCAACTTGAAGTCGAGGATTCGTAACCGATATAGACATCCCGCCGCCCCGCTCTACTTCTCAAAATAAATTATACACAGCCGACTAAATGGAGGTCGAGCTGATATAGGTGGTTCAACACGCAAAGACTCGATCAAAAATACACGGATGACGTTGGGTGGATAAGATCGCAGCACCGATGAAATGTAAAACTGTCGGTCAGGTCGGCACAGGAAGCTGTGAGTCCGACCGCTGAGGTACTCCCAAAAACACACCATGTTCTCCTCCTAAGGTGGACTCGTCTACCCTTTCCATCAACTGGAGGTCGATGTTATCGGGCACCTTGCAATAAGCCATTAACTCCTCCATCAGTCAGGATGATGATGTTTCGCGGGTATTACGCCGCCTCCGGCGCTCCGGGCGTAATTTCACTGCGGAAGTTTCTTCCTAATCTCGCCATGCTACGTACAGACAAGGAGAAGAGAACGAATGCCAGGGCTCTCCGGGCTATATACCCAATTGGTACAAAGGCATGTTCCTAAGCCCGGCAAGGACCACCCGACGAATAAGTGTTAAACCATATCCCTTCCTCCTGTGCCTTGATACTTAAACCTACCACCCAAGGACCAACATTACTAAGGGGCGATGATGGTTACCTACGGAATAACGTGCACAAGTGCCTGCAATAATGTCCCGCGAACAAATGCAGCAGACCAGCCTATCTTGAGCATTAGTCACGAGGAAAGCAGAGCAAAACTAAAATGACACGAAAGGAAAAGAGTACGACTTAATGATGCCTCTATCTATATATATTGTCGCCAGTAATTGTAAGTTCATTTAATGCAATGATGATCGATCGCTCGCTCGAGATCTCAACCATCACTACGGTTTGCGCTCTAGGGCATTGTAGACTAAGGTGGCCAAGCCTGTGTGGGCCTTTATCTCGGGGCGATTAAACTGTCCATAATAAGTTTTATAATGTCCAACTGACCTCAAATAGATAGAATGTCCGAATATGTCGTACAGAATTGCAATAAGACACTAAGCTGATAAAAAACTGCAATTTTATTAATTACACCAAAAAGGTGTTCGACATTACATAACAATGCTTGTTGCTAAGCAATCATATTACAACACGACAATCTAATATTCATAACACTGAAATACGTAATAAAAACAATACTGTAAGGCATCCGCCATGAACCAAGAAAGCCATCGTGAAAGAAAAAGGGAAAGACGGAGATGGGGCTGAAAGAGGAAGCCAAGAAGAAGGGAAAGACAGAGATGGGTCAAGGAGGTAGCCAAGAAGAAGGAAAGACGTAGATGGGTTGAAAGAGTCTAGCCAGCAGTGGGGCTTCAAGAAGAAGGGCATAAGACGGATCAGGGCTGTTGCAGGCCATGAAAGAAAAAAGGTAGTCGAGGGCCCGGTGGGAGGTTGAGCGATCCCCGCAGACACTCAAAGCAGGGGTGTCTCGACTCCATTCAAGTTCTAGAACCACCCAAAGACCCCCCGGGACAATTCCGACTCCGCTCAAACCATACAATCTCTGGTCCAACCCATGATTAGAAGGCGCGCTCAAATGACCGAACACGACCATCCTTCATCCCGCAATCCTAGGCCTTAGCAACATTCAATTATCCTTCTCTGACAAAGGAACGTGGATAACCAGTAAGACAATCAATCTACTCACCCATTAGCCTTTTATAGCTACCTCTAAATCTCAGGATCAACTCAAACGACCCAATAGCATCTAATGCAATTTCAAAAAAGTTACAAAATTAAATTGAAAATTAGCAAAGATTGATGGTCGATCGTTCTATAATATGACTCATTGCTTGTTCCTTTTTTTTTCCGACTGTGTGGATGATCTTCCTCCTCGGGCAGAGTGTAAGTATCAGTACCATGGGCCTAGTTCGGTTCCCTAGCTAGGCTGGCTCCAGCCTAAGAGCCCCAACGGGATTCAGCCTAAAGCCGCCGACCCAGAACGCCTACCGATCTCTCCGCCCGACAATTTAAAGGGACTAGGGACTAAAACTAGTTATTTGGGAACACATCCCACTTGTCGTAGCATTTCAGACTCATTTATGTTTTATCAGGTATCTCAGATCGATAATCGCAACAATCAATTGCTATGATAGCAGTGTGAGATCATGAACCTCCAATAATAAATAGAAATCTGCGATCGGCTGAATATTGATATGTAGAATACCCCCAAACAAATCATCATCTATCTCAGATAGAAGAAATCACACTCCGCAAGATATCCTCTGATGAAGAGGCAAACAAAGAGGTACGATTCTCAATCGAGATAATCGGCCGTTTAAGCCTCTAAGTCTTCCGTAAAAGACTAACTTGCATCTGGGAGGGACGACTAACACCACCATCGCTCTTCTTATTTTTTCGTGCTGCGCCTAATCGGTAAATGTCTGCACGATCCATTGACTCGAGAATTCAGAGACTACAACATTTATACATCTAACATATCCTATCATTTAAAACATGCTTATACATATCTCATATTTGCTTATCATATCATGTTTCATTTCTTATCAACGCGTTCATATATGATTCTCATATCGCTTTACACTTTGCTTTTGTTCTTTGGCTACAAGATATTTTTGTCATCGCATAGCGGTGCTATGCTTCTCTTATCATCTCATATCATTTCATATGTCATATTCAAGTCATTTGTTTTATGTTTCATACCTGCATAAACCTTAGAAGTGGATAAAGGAAACTATAAGGGCCCGAAGGCATTGTACTCACTGTACGAAACAGTGGTCTATAAGGGTCCGAAGGCGATGTTATCATCAGGCGCAGACAATGACCATCTATATGGGCTCAAGACGCTGTTATCATTGCACGACAACAGACCATCTATAAGGGCTCAAGGCACTAATGACCTAAACGGAGCCAACTGACTGTGTCAGACTTTTTTCCGTAATAGGCATGCTCTATCTATCCTCTACCAGTTCCAAGTGCATAATCCATGTGTGTATTTTATGTCTGCGCATATATCGTATATTCCCAAATAATTATTGTCATCCGATAATTATATGCGATATTTACAATCCTTTTATTCGTATCTTTGCATTTTTCATATCTCATTATATAAGGAATAAGTATGGTTTACCATGTATGCTTTGAGCTTATTTATGAGTTCATAAGAATTACTATGGTTACCAGCAAGGCTTCATCAAGCTTTCATCATTTCGGGACTAATATGAGTTCCAATTTCATCAAGCTATAGATGGATGGATTCTAGACTCAAAGGGCTTTCCATAGAGTCTAAGAACATCCAAAACGGAGTTCAAACGAAGAAATTATGACCGTCCGAAGTTGGAGGCTTCTCATGAACAGTGACCCGAGCATAACCTACAAGGCCTATTGTATTTTCGTGATTTCTAGACCTAATATGAATTCCAATGTCATCAAGCTATATATGGATGAATTCTAGACTCAAAGGGTTTTCCATAGAGTCTAAGAACACCCAAAACGGAGTTCTGGACGTAGTTATGGTCAGTTCAAGTCGAGGCCAACAATCGTAAAAATGACAATTGTGTCCCACCGCGTTGCACACCATACCAGGCCGCCCACTTTGAATGAATTTCTGAGCCTAAAGGGTTTGGAATTTGGATATACCTATTTCAAGGAGATATGTTTTCCTATAAATCTAGTTTACCCAAAAATTTGAATCACTCAATTCGAATGAGTGATGGCCAAGTTATAGCCAAAACAAAAACATGAGTTTTAGAAAAATTTTGACAACATCTCCCCTAAAACCCCAATATTTCCTTAATACAAATATTCCTCGATTGAGGATTACAATCAACCAACCCATGTCCAAAACACAACCAATATGCCAAGTAGGGTTCTTTTAGACCCAAATTCATCAAAATTGGGTTTATGGTTTGATTTTTTTCTCCATACAAAATCCAAACAAATTCATAAAAACCCATACTTCCATACCAAAATCATATTTAAAGGGAGGATTCCATACTTCTAATAGGTAATCACACTCTTTAACACCTCAAACCCTAACTCAAGATGACTTCATATAAAAGTCCACAAATTCATACCAACCCATAAATAATCCATAAACCATACATAGTAATTTTAGTTTCCATACAAAAACCTAGACTTCCATAATTTTCGGGCTTTTCTCGCTTTCTTCTTCCTTCTCTTCTCTTCTTCTTTCTTCTTCTTCTTCTTCTTCTTCTTTCTTCTTCTCTTCCTTTCTCTCTTCTTCTCTCCTTCACGTTTTGCTTTAGCTAAAAATGAGACCAAACTTGGTCTTCACCCCATTTTATATTAAATTTGCCTTTTATTTGCACTTTAGTCCCCATCTCTCTTTGTATTTTCTACATCTTATGTTATTTCACAATAGCCTCTCCTTTCTTTGCCTTATGCCTTTATGTCCCCTCAGACAAATTACAAACCATGGTAATAAATTCGTTTTCAAATTTTCTCACTAGTAAACTAATAATTATGAAAATTTCAAATTATGTCTATAAAATCCCCTAAACACGTTGAAAATGATTAGGGTATATTTCAGGGTGTTATAGAAACCTGAAGAGTTAGTGGTTGAGAGATCCTTATGACTTGATGCCCTAAACCTTAATTAGTTGGGAGTCATCGGTGGACCCCCGTTACATGAACACTTATGAGTTCGATACCCTCAGCATTGCATCCCTACAAAAAAAAAAAAAAGAAGTTATAGAATAAAGTCGGGGCCCTGATTGAGGTCAAGTTGTCGCTAGGCTTTATTAAGAGCTAGGTCAGGGAGAGTAATAATGATAAACATTTGAAACCTAATCAAATCAAACATTTAGGTTTTTGTGAAAGGCATCGAAAGTCGTTCTTCAGAGCTGAATCCACTTTTGAACTTGATTTTGCATAGCACACAGTCTTCTTGAGATAGTTGTTGGGCAGGATTTTGGTGACTCTTGTTGAAGGTTGTGCATTATCCCCTCATTTTTGAAACATCATTTTTGTGGACATATATAGCTGATCTTGTTTTTGTTTGCTTTCTTCTTCCTTTCATCACATGACTAGCAATGTAGCTCATTGGGTGATTACTACCCAAATAAGGCTATTTTACAATCTTATTAATACAGTGTTTTGGAGCACTTTTTATAGACCAGCCTAATTACCCTAAGGACACGTTTAGGACCCAATTAGTGCTACTAATATCATTTTATGAAAAATTTTGTAGTTTTCACTTCAGCCAATTTTGCCAAGGTTAGAGGTCACTTAATCACAAAGAATTCAAGTTGAAACTAGAACTGCAGATTAAAAATTGGAAGAAGAGAAGAAGAGAAGTAGGGCAGAGAAGAAAATAGGCAACTGACGGGCTGAAAGTGAGTGTGTAAAAGTTGGTAAAAATGCAAACCCATGCACTACAAGTATACGATCAAGTCTGTCAGTGGCTAGTCAAGGTCGCTCTCAACAAAGAGAAGCGTGTTGAATACTAGCTTAATGACTTCGACAATATTTGATCTAGTCATATTAAAGGAATTATGACTAAATTAACTGATTTAAAGAAAGCCTAATATTAAAATTTTGATTTAAAGAAATGATGAGAAAACTAGGGTTTTGCCTTCGCCTACCACATCTGATGGATTTTTAACATAGATAACGTATTTATTTAATATTCCATATGATTTATGTTAGCGGGTTGATCGTACTACAAGATACTTTCTCGAGATATTATCTCGCTAGTGGGGTGTATTGCATTCTACTTCAGCCCTTGACTCCGAGATGCATGAATGTAAACTCCTAGCGCCACTCGCTGAATGAGGTATCTCTATTCCTTGATTGACCAAGTGTTGCTTTACCCATGTCCCTACGAGTCATCTTCTTCTTCGATATCGACTTAGCATTAATATGCCACACCGCCAAATAATAACATGGTTAAATCTGTGGAGAAGCAATCATAAATATTCATATCAATATTAAATAAACCACAATTAAAGTATTAATCCATGATGGTGCGGTTAGGGTTGACAAAACCCTAGAGAGAAAAGTTAGTTCATAGTGATTTTCATTACAAACTCGCATTTTCAAGATCAAACGAATCAGAAAGAAATGTTGTATAGCTTCATCTTCGCTATCTCTAATTCGCCCCTCACAGCCCCTCACCATCTCTCGTGGTTCCTGGGCCCCGCCTCCAATATGCCTTTCTTGCCTCGGAATTTCTTCCTTTATATTCAGGATCCGCCCATCAATGGCCCATAAAATAGGGTTTAACGCACACGCCCGAAAGAGGACTTCGCATCGAAAGCAAAAGCGAGGCTACGCCGTGATGTACCCGAGGCCACTAGAATTGGCCAATCTCGTCTACACGTAGGCCTCCACGCCGTCATGAAAGCGCCACGCCGTTAGCTGAACGCCTCGTCGCTAATGTGCACTGAGGCTCTACCGCACTTCTCATCGCTTTGCTTGGTTCTTTCTTCTATTATTTAACTTCCTTTTTTATTCCAATATTGACATGTCCTAAAAAACATTATAGTATAGGGGATTAGCGCAATATTATTGAATATGAATGTGAATCACGCAATTGAGCTATAAAAACACATAGAAATTTTACTGAAATGCATGCATGATTCACTCCGATCAACACCCCCAAACTTAGTTTCTTGCTTGTCCCCAAGTAAGAACATACTCTAACCAAGGCACGCAAGAATAAAGCATAACTAGCACTAACGATATGGGTCTAGTACACATGATACCAACAAGAAGGAGTCAACATGAACCAGCTCACGATCCAGTGGGATCATTGCTCAACTTTCAAGAATCCAGACTGGTCGCCTCATGACTGCCAGCTCAACCCCTTTAGCGCTCAATAAATCCTTCCCAAGGAGTCTAGGTGCGTTGGAGTGTGGATTCCAATGTATACTCGACTCAGCCCCCCAAACTTGAATTTAGCTTGCCTATTTGGAATGGCTTAACAAAGAAGGGTGAGAACGCACCAATTTATTCACTTCAACTAATCCTAAGGGGATTATCTCTAAGACAAACTTGGAAGAATACTAGTACCAAGAAGTTTTAGGTGAGGGTTTCTGTAGCGGGGATCCATTAGTGACTCCCCACCAGTTGGTTAAGGGCACCAGGCATTCAGTTCCCCTCGAACTTCACTCCAAACACTCAACCAAACCTCGAGGCCCTAGACTGTGGAAATCATCCATCCTCCACCTAGCGTAGCCAAGTGTGCTGAAGTCATGGCTCCCGGCTAGTCAAGCTCGTGTGGCACAGGGTTTCATTCCCTCTAACTCCGTGCTTGGGATTCCTCGATTGAAGATCCACTTATTTCAAACCATAAGCTTCTTTTTTTTCTTTTTTCTTTTTTTCATATATATATTTGGGGCTCAAAGGCGATCCTCTTTTTCTAAGGTGTCCCATCACTTAGGTGTTTAAACTTTCCAAGGTTCGTAAAACTCTTGCATGGTGAGTTCGGAGTCAAGGCATACCTCGAAGATCGCTTGTGTGCGTCGATACTACTTCAGAAATGATTTCTCGAGATCTGCATGATATGCCAAACATGGTCATTCTCAACTTTATACATTGCAGTCCCGATCGTCAAACAACCTTGGAGTTCCCTATTTCATCAACACATGGGCTCTTTGCGATTACTATGACTCCCCTTTTTGCAATCATGGTCAAAACTAAGGCTGAGAACAACTAAAACCAACTTTGGAAACTCCCATATCATAATATTGCCAAATGCAAACATGTTGGTACATAGTGAACAAGGCCTTGCCTTTAAACATGCTAAAAAACAAAACAAACTAAATCGACGAAAAATTAGACCAAAACACCGCTTAAAACATGCAAAGATAAAAATATAAAAATAATTACCAAGTCCACCTTACATTCCACATACACACCCCCAAACTTAACCTGATGAAGAACCTCACGACATAAATACGCCTCGCAGAATCATGTGGTGGCGTGGTGGTGTGAAAAGAGAGGAGCTGAGCCAATTACGTCATGATATGGTCCTGGCTGGCGCAAATGATGGCCATCTCTACTTCGATGGCGCTCCATAAACCCGACTAAGGGCAACACTGTGCTCCTGAGACTCATCCTAATATGCGTCAAACCGTGTGGTGAGCGCATGAACTGGTCCGCTGTGTGGACCGAGCCGAACTAGAGGGACCCAGGTCGCCAGCCCTCGTGGTTGCCCGCACTAGGTGTGGCTCAAGTATCATCGGGGTCTCTCATCCGACCGCCCCGGGCTCCCGACCGCCTTAGGCAATGCGGCGGGTAGTGGCGTGCTACAAACTACCCCTCGGAGTCCAACATTGAGACCTCGGCCAGTCGGCATAATTGAGTAATGAGTGAGGGGTGGATCAGTGGCCTCATGATCTTTCCTGGGTCGACCAATCAACCCCCGCTCGATGATGACCCGATGTCAAACTGGAAACCCTTGGTCATGGCGTATAGGAGGATCGTCTTGTCCTTTGTAATTGTGCTAAGATGCAGGGTAGGCTTGATTTTTACACATAAAAAATTATACTAGACCTTAGCCACAGGCGTGAGGGAGTGCATCTGAAAATTGGTGAAATAACCTGTCGATGGTTGGCATTTCCACACGCCTTGGCCCTAAGTGAGCTCTTGCATCAAGCACACATAATCTGTGTCAGCAAATAGTGTCATACCCGTGACCGTTGTCATCCAACAGGCGGTACCGTTGATGGCCCGGGCACCAAACTGACCTATTTGCCTTTGGATCTAAAACGGTGGTGCCGACTCAAAGGTAAATTAGAGTGGAACTCGCACAACCTGGCCACTTCGACAAATACGAGTGTCCGTCACTGCAATTCTAGATAGTAAAGTTGAAGAACACATTAGAGGTGGGGAAACCTCGTTTTGGGATGAACGAGTGGTTGAACAGGGACTCGTGATAGATCCGCCTCGTCCCTGAAATGAACCCGTGTGATCTTCCCAGGCGTGCCACTAGCAAGGTAGAGTCAGATCACGCCTGGTCAGGGCCGACTGGGCCATGGTGGCCGAGATTTAGGGCCAGGATCACAAACACTCCAAAAAAAGAAAAGAGAGAGCAAAGGGCGCCAACCGTGTGGGGGAAAATGAACAAATTTGCCTGATATATAAAGATTCAAAAATTTTGCCCCGCTACGTCGCGGCGTAAGGCTCTATGCTGTTGCATACCCAAGAGTTGGATAAAGGCTATGCATTACGAGGCCTCACGTCGCACCCTAAAATTAGAAACGAATTTTTTTCTCTACACAGCGACGTAGACGCCGCGACATACCTGAAAGTATGGTCCCAATTTTTCTTTTCTTTTTAAAACACAAATTTGACCCTCTCACTCTGTAATGAACATGCAAACCCCTTAGTGATAGTGCTTGCACCCTTCCGTAGCCCTGAAAAACTCACAAACATATTAAAAAAACAAAAGCAGAAAGTCCAAAAGCAGAAAATGTACCGAAGAGCAATTAAAAAGACCGAAAATAATGCAAGTTCAAAGGAGAAGGGGATCTCACAATACTTGGGTTGCCTCCCAAGAAGCGCTATCTTTAATGTCGTTAGCTCGACATTCCTGCAACGTAAAGCACTGAGACTGGAAAAATAATTGAACTGTTGGTGACCTACCACACCCTTACTGTCCTGCCCCAGGTGTGCTTAGAATGGTGTCCTGTCTTCCTGCAAGGAATTCTCCTCCAAAATATGGTTTCACCAAGTATCGACTTTGAACTGTCCCTTCTCTAGATGCATTATCTCAACCCCTCCATAAGGAAATACTTGAACTACTATGAACGGACCTGACCATTTTGACTTCAACTTGCTAGGGAAGAGTTTCAGCCTAGAATTGAACAACAAGACTTGTTGACCCGGCTCAAACTCTTTCCTTACAATATGCTTGTCATGCCAAGCTTTTTTGTCTTTTCCTTATGTGATTCTCCGAGCATTCTTCATAAACCCCATTATGAATTCATCTAATTACTTATTTTGAGCATCCGCTTCTCTCCAGCCTACCTACTATCCATGTTCGTAAGCCTAGTTTCCCATAGACTAGTCTACGGCACATACCCAATGGGGTTTTAAATGTTGTCCCAGATACCCAAAGTGCATCATCAATCTTCAATTCCAGCCTTCCTAACTATTGATCGCTTTCTAGAATGACCTACTCGATTTGACACCTCGGCCTGTCCATTTACCTGCGGGTGGTAAGCGAGTGAAGTGTGATGCCGCACACCATATTTTTGCAAGACCTTATCAACCAGCTTGTAGCATAAATGAGCACCACCATCTGTGATCAATGCCCGCAGCCGAACCATGTAACATACCATGAACTTGACTACCACACTGGCATCATTAGTGCGTGTCGATATTGCTTCTACCCATTTGGAGACGTAGTCCACGGCAAGGAGAATATACAAGTTACTAAATGAAGAGAGAAATGGACCTATGAAGTCCATCCCTTACAAATCAAATAGCTCACAAATCTTCTGTGAATTGTGCACATAAAGTGTTCATTCGCTTCGAAATGCCGCCATTCTTCGCAGCATTTATCATGTGCAGATACAAACTAGTGCGCATCCTTGTACAAGCTAGGCCAGTAGAAACCTGATTGAAGTACCTTTGCTGTTGTCCTCTGGCCTCTAAAGTGTCCCCCACATGATAAGGTGTGGCAGTGATTCAGAATACTACCCATGTCATCTTCTGGTACACGTCACCTTATCACTTGATCTGCACAATGTTTGTATAAAATAGGTTCTTCCCAGTAGTAGTGCTTCAAATGTGCACAGAATCTCTTCCTCTGTTGGTAGCTAAAATCAGGAGGGATAACCTTGGCCACTAAGTAATTCACAGAGTCAGCAAACCATGGAATGGGCTTTGTGTCTTCACTACTAAGAGTCGTTCATCCGAAATCATCATTAACCTGTACCTCGTCTTTAGGCCCTTCCATTCGTGACAGATAGTCTACGACTAGGTTCTCTATTCCTTCTTGTCCTTGATTTCTAGGTCAAATTCTTGCAATAAGAGCACCCACCGTATTAGTCTCGGTTTTGCATCCTTTTAGTCATTAGCACCCTTAATGGCCGAGCGGTCGTTGTGCACTATTACCTTGTCAAGCAATCAAGTGTGTGGCCTAAAATTATCAAAGGATAAACAATGGACAATAGCTCTTTTTCAGTGATGGCATAGTTCAGCTAGGCATCATTCAAAGTCCGGCTAGCATAGTGGATAACCTAAAATATCCTATTCTTTCTCGTCAAGATCGTCCACCATCCAGAGGAGTTTACCAATGGAATGTGAAGACAACAGACAAGGTGCCCATACAAGATGAGCTCAAACGGGAGGTCCTAATCTGGTGCTACAACTATGGGAGTCGATATTGAAAAGTCGTCCATGAACACCTCAATTGTCTTTTCAACCATATCTAAGAATATGGCCATCATCTAGCGCTGAAATGTGCCTAGTGCATTGCACAACCCAAAGGGCATCCGCCTAAATGTGAATGTACCATAAGGGCACGTGAATGTCGTCTTCTCTTGATCCTCTAGGGCTATAGAGATCTGATTGTAGCTGGAATACCCATCCAAAAAAAAGTAATATTCATGCCCTGCCAACCTATCTAACATCTGATCTAGAAGTGGTAGTGGAAAATGGTCTTTTCGGGTAGCCTTATTCAATTTCCGGCAGTCAATGCAAATTCTCCAACTTGTGACTATTCTAGAAGGCAACAATATATTATTCTCTGTCTTTATCACTGTTGTTCCTCCCTTTTTAGGCACAACCTGTAACGGACTCACCCATGCACCGTCGTAACAGATAAATTACTCCCGGCATTCACACTTCAATACTCCTTGTGGACTACTTATTTCATGGTTGATTCAGCTTCCTTTGGTGCTTCTTCACTCAAGGCTTATGACCATCTTCTAGCAGAATTCGATGCATACACATAGAAGGGCAAATCCCCTTTAAATGAGCCAAAGACCAGCCAAGCACATCCTTGTGATCCTTGAGTACTTTTAATAACTTATCTTCTTCTGTTGCTGTCAGGGATGCTAAAATAATCACTGGTAAGGTGGAGGCGTCCCCAAGATAAGCATACCTCAAATGGCTGGGTAGTGGCTTTTGCTCCATCTTGAGTGGTTGTTGGAAGGATGGCACTGATGTTTGAGCAATTTCGCCTAGGGGTTCGTAGTATTTCCTTCTATTAGGCTGGAAGGAGTCCATCCATTTCACACTCTTTAACCTCTTCTCCCAGTTCTTCTGATTCACTCAGTACTAGGCTAGTCTCCAAAGGGTTAGTGAGATCCACTTTAAATAGACACTATATAGCAACTCTGTACTCCCATTCTCGACCCGACATAGTCTCGAACTCAAACCCCGACGCCTGCTAATTCTTTTATTTTACATTTTATTAAGTTTTCTTTTTCAAAGTACACACTAATCCTCACTTCCGAATCTCGAATGTGGCGGATCGAATCGGAGCCCTGCTTACTCGATCGCTTTTTTATCTTATTAAACGCTTAATTAATTTGTTTAGTCACAGGTTAAGCTTTAGCTTTTTGGGCAAGCTCACAATCATTTACAAATTTCAAAGCAATTCGGTAGGCCCATAAACATTAACAAAATACATTTACAAAGAAAGGCATTCTATGCCCTTTCAAAATGATATACAAAAATCAAGGTTCAGGGTTTAACCCTTTTTGTTTACAAAATACCACTTGTTCAAAAGAGATGATATGCAAATGACGGAGTATATACTTATACGCCGTACTCTCTCTATGACTCTGCGCTGCACGATCTTGTTTCCCTTCTTGTCTACTCGAAACCTGCGCATAGATAAAACTATACTTAAGCATTTTCTACGCTTTTAGTGGTTCTATACGCTTCTATTTCAATATTCACGTAGCTCACATTTATTAAACATTAAACCATGCCTATTAATTCAACATATACTCATGTTATTTATTTTCGCATGCTTTCAATTTATAAATCATTTACCAAATCACATCATACAATTTTAATGCAACAATTCATTTACAATTCAATTTATGATTTAAGCATATATATAGAAATCCCATTTATACTCGCTAATGTCAAGTTATTTTACCTGACTATTTAATTCATCGCCTGATACAGATTCGTTTAATGAACCCCCGCCTTATTATCATTCGTAATTTCACCACATTTCCGGGACGGATTCCGCTTGATGAATCCCACCCTTATTATCATTCGCAATGTGCTTACACATTTAATACTCCGTCTCCCATCATGACGGATCGCTTTTGGTGCACCCCCCCGACATGTGGTATCACTAATGCCATACGCCATCATGACGGATGCCGATTGGTGCATCCTCAAAGCGGACATTTCTTCAATGCCATACGCCATCATGACGGATCGATTAGCATCCCGCCAAGTGTGGGCATCGACTACTGGGTGCCTTCGCGACGATGCCGATTGGTGCATCCCCGCCGCGCTCATTCAATATATCATTCAATTTACATTTATGACGGATTCCGTTTGATGAATCCCTGTCCTTATCATTCGCATTCATTCGATTATCAATTATCACATTTCGATTCCATATTCACTTTCGTATCATCTTTACAAAGATATACTCAATCTTATGTACTCATTCATGTATTCATTTCATAGTTACTTGGTGCAAATCATCAAAATACTCTGAACTAAGAATAGAGTCGAGAACGAAACATGCAAAACTGAAACGAGGAATAGGAGTCGGTAGAACAAACCCAAAATCTTTGCACTTTGATTCCAATCTCAGTTTGGCTTTTCCTCCTCGTCAGTCCCTATTCCAAAACCATTAAAGAACAATATTATTCATGTGTACTAGTAGTTTTGGTTATAATTGATTTTTGGAGTTTAATATGGGTTCAAATTTCAAAAAGATATATATAGATGTATTCTTGACTCAATGGGCTTTCCATAGAGTCAAAGAACACTCAAAACGGAGTTCGGACGAAGGAGTTATGACCTTCCGAAGTTGGAGGTCATACGTAGTCACACCCAGCCGAGCTGACTGATTGAGCTGAACTAACCTCGGTAAACTCGGTCTGACACTTCGTCTGACATATTCTATCCTCCTCAGGCATATGGATGAATTATTGACTCAATGAGCTTTCCATAGAGTCCAAGAACACCCGAATCGGAGTTCGGACGAAGAAGTTATGACCTTTCGAAGTTGGAGGTCATACGTAGTCACACCCAGCCGAGCTGACTGACTAAGCTGACCTGACCTCGGTAAACTCGGTATGATACCTCGGTCTGACATATTCTATCCTTCTCAGGCATATGAATGTATTCTTGACTCACTGGGCTTTCCATAGAGTCCAAGAACACCCGAAACGGAGTTCGGACGGTTGCTAGCGACTTTTCTGTGCCGGCGTCATACGTCACAACCTCGACGGGCTTACTCGAACCGACGAGCCGGGAAGTTTCACAGACGAGGTCCGCCGACTGGCCGCATGAGGTCCACGATTCCTACCGCATTTATACCCGACTCCCACGACTCGTTGCATGAGGTCTCGTCGACCTCTCGGCCGCATTTATACCGCCGACTCCGCCGATGAGGTCTCGTCCACCGCATGAAGTCCGCTCGACCTCTATTGCACAGTCTCGTCGACCTTCACTACATGAGGCCCGACCGCACGAGGTCTCGCCGACCTTCCGGCTAGAGGACTCTACGGGCCGACCTCGCCCATTTGATCGTTTCCAGTAAAGACCATAACTGTCTACATAGGGTCCGAATTGAGAAATTCAAAATCCTAACATTAAGTTCATTGATGTGTATTTACAATTTACCAGAAGGACTTACTGCCAAATTATCTTTATTTATGACCTAAAATCCTGCTTCTAAGGTCCTACAATAATCTAACCTGATTAAACTCGACCACCACAGATCTAATTAGTCGACCTCGGTAAAAGGACCATAACTTGGCTCCACAGAGAGGTCCAAATCGAAAATTCAAAAGCCTAACATCAAGTCTATTTATGTATACAATTCTACCAGAAGGACTTACTTCCAAATTATCTTTATTTATGACCCAAAAATCCGTTCTAAGGTCCGGCTAGTTGACCTAACTGGACGAATCCGACCCGACTGTGTATCTAGCTGAGTCGACCGGTAAAAGGACCATAACTCTGGTCTAAAGAGTGTCCAAATCAAAAATTAAAAGCCTAACATCAAGTTCATTGGATGTGGATATAACTTCACTAGAAGGACTCACTACCAAATTCCCTTCACTGCACTAAAATCAGCTCTATGTCCTGCACAAGACCACCACAATGTGGCAGCTTCCCATGGTTTAAAATACAACCAAACATCTCTAAGGCAAGATAACCACCACACAACCCTTAGGGTAGAAATAATCAAAGTGAGGAGAAGACCTCACCTCCTAAAGTTTGTCGAAACTCCCGATTCCTGGCCTCTACTGCGCCTCTGTCACGAGGAAGGATTTTCCTCTGTTTCACGGAGACCTATGGTCCGATCAAGGGGAATCTAGAGAGAAGTGAGAGCACCTCACTCTAAAAATATCTCCTCTTTTCTCTCGTTTTCTCTCTTTCTTATGGATCACCCTTAATCGTATTCCTCTTAAAAAATGAGGAAATCCTCCTCCTTTCCTACCCAGCCACATGCCCTTCCTTGATTTTTTCTTCTTTTCTTTATTTCTTTTTATATTTAGGTCCCCCAATTCTCTATTATTCTTCATTTCAAAGTCTCCTATTATTTTCCCTTTACTCATTTATTTCTCCTAATTTCACTTAGACATATAAACTTACTTACAATTGACCCTTAGGTCCCCATTTAACAATTTCCATATTTTCTCTTTTTCACTTGGGTTTATCTCCAGATTCAATAATCATTTAATCAATATTCATCTAACACCCTTAAAACACCCAAGTCGCCCAATTATACTTGGAATATATAATACTTTATTATAAAAATTCTAGGTATTTCTTGGGTTGCTATAACTTCTCCCTCACTTAAGAAAATTTCGTCCCTCTAAATTACCTTAATCAAACATTATGGAGCATTGATCAAGGGTGACGTGCTTTCTTCACTTTCCCAAGTGGTTGGTCCTGTCTTGTGGTCTCTCCACAGCACTAGCGGAATCTTCTTGTTTCGTAATTCTTTCACTTCGCGAGCCAAAATCTCTACGGGCTCTTCTTCATAGGTCAAATCTGGTCTAAGCTCAATTGTCTCCGAAGAGACTACATGTGACGGGTCTGATCGGTACCTCAACATCGAAACATGGAAAACATTATGGATCTTTTCCAAGTCCGGAGGTAATGCTAATTTGTATGCCACTAGACCCACTTTTTTTTTTTGATTACTTCATAAGGCCCAATAAATCTAGGGCTCAACTTGCCCTTTTTCCCAAATCTCATCACCTTTTTCCAATGCGATACTTACAATAACACTTTCTCGTCGATCTTATATCGAATTTCTTTTCTTTTCATGTCGGTATATGATTTCTATCTATCAGTGGTCACTTTCAATCTTTATCTAATCATTTTCACTTTTTCTTCACCACTTGTACCAAATCAAGCCACTCACTTTCTTTTCACTAAATTTCGTTCAACACAATGGTGTTCTACATTTTCTCCCATATAAAGCCTCATAAGGCGCCATTCCAATTCTTGATTGGAAACTGTTGTTGTAAACAAATTTAACTAAAGGGATGTGTCTATCCTAACTACCCTCATAGTCGATCACACAACCTTTTAACATATCTTCCAAAATGGCTTTCTTTACCATCTCTAGTATCACATCCAATTCTCTGAAGGATAATTCGATCAAACCCCCAGGAAACTCATACTCTCGTATTCGGATAGGGAAATCTCTATACACTCTATTCACAATAACTCATGCCCAGCTGTTCACAATAAGATGTCATAATTTGCTTCACTCTCTGAAATTACCCAAGTTGGGTATGTCAAGACATATATATGAACGAGTCTTCCATCCCGATCTATCAATGCATGCATAATAGTATCAAAGATAGTAAAATTACCGACCATCACATCCGGGGCATCGTATCTTCTATCGCTTTCATTGCATAATGTCAGCCGGAGCACGACCATTCGCTTACCCAAAGTTTGTGTCCTTGTCTCGAACACTTGGTGATGCAACACCTTCGTCACTTTCGGACTGATGATACATTGCCCCTAGTTTCAAAAGCATGATGGGACGCGCTCGCAGTACACTCTTCGCATTTTGCGCCCATGGATCCACAATCCAAGCAAGCACCGGGTCAATCTCTAACAATCTCCCTTGTGGCTTCCATAATGGAACAACGAGGAACGCTCATCTCTCTAGAAGCACCTCCTCGGGTGTACCAGAACCGATTTCCGCGCGCAGGCCAGTCTTCTACCGATGGCCTCGAGCCGTAGGTCGCTCGAACCCCTCGCGGGTCCTCAATCTCTACTGGTCACTTATGAGCACTGTTCAATCGATTTTTCTTTCCCGTCTTTCTATCTTTCCTTTCATTTTCTCTTTTACTCGTTCTAAATTTAGAGCACATGTCGTGATTTTGGAGAAATCATCATGGAAAAATCCTGTGACATGGACTCGAATGTGGTCGCTTAGGCCGTCTTCAAACTTACGGCACTTCTCTTCTTCGCTTACTAGCATCTCAGGAGCATACTTGCTCAACCATGTAAATTCTCTCAGATATTTGGTTACACTTAATTGCCTTTGTTTCAAATTATGAAACTCTCGTCGCATATTGTTTAAATAGATGCGACCCACATAATGCTTCTGAACTCATCCAAAAGAACCTCCATGTAACTCTTTCTGGTGGTGTGTCCCGGTCACTGAAACCCACCACCGATGAGCCTCATCCCGTAGTAATGAGGTTGCATATCTGTACCTTCTCTTCACCGTGCAATGCATTGTAGATACATCTCGCCTCGGTCCTCTCGAGCCAATTCTCTGCCATTGAAGGCTCATCTTCTTTCTTTCCAAGAAAGTCTATCGGTCGGTACCTTGCCATTCTCTCAATGGCTGATCGTGGAACATTTCCGCACTGCCGTCTCTAGCCAGAAGCTCCGAGCTTAACTGAGGATAATCTGATAGTACCTACTACCACTTGTTCCAAGCCATTCATTGGTGGGCATGAGATGCTTGTCCACCTATCACACCAGAAGGACTATCGTGATCGCATTTCCCGGTCACCTTCGACCCTCGCACCCGAACTATCCATGTTTCTACTCATTAAGACCGACAAGATCCGCGTCAAAGTCATATCATCCTTTAAATGCAAATGCAATGTATGTCAAATACCATTTTAAAAATCCTTTTCAAAATCGTTTAGGGCCTTTTCCGTAAAATGCCAACCTAGGCTCTAATAATACCACTAGTAGCACCCCGAGCTCTCGGCTCCGACTCGATTGGTGAGTCCTAACCAAAACTCCCTGGACGCCCGCTAATTTCTTTTTATTTTACATTTTATTAAGTTTTCTTTTTTTCAAAAGTGTCGCGATCAATCCTCGCCCGACCACGATGATCCGAACCGAGCCCGGTTTCATTCGACGCTTTTTTTTTTTTTTAACTTTATTAAAACGCTTAATTAATTTGTTTAGTTGCGTGTTGTTTAGTTTCTGTGGGGCAAGCCCACAATCATTTATAAATCCCAAAGCAATTGGTAGGTCCATAAACATTAACAAATATATTTACAAAGAAAGGCATTCTATGCCCTTTCAAATGATGTACAAAATCAAGGTCTGTGGTTTAACCCTTTTGTTTACAAAATACCACTTGTTCAAAAGAGATGATATGCAAATGACGGAGTATATACTTATACGCCGTACTCTCTCTATGACTCGCGCTGCAAGATCTTGTTTCCTTCTTGTCTACTCGAAACCTGCGCATAGATAAAACTATATCACACATTTTCATGCTTAGTGGTTCTATACAAATTTATTTCAATATTCACTTGTAGCTCGCATGCATTTACATTAAACCATGCCTATTAATTCAACATATACTCATGCTATTTATTTTCGTGATGCTTTCAATTTCTAAATCATTTACCAAATCACATCATACACTCAATGCAACAATTCATTTCACACCAATTTATGATTTAAGCATATAAATAGAAATCCCACTTATACTCGTCAATGTTGGTTATTTCACCTTGACTATTTAATTCACGTTTCTGACGGATTCCGTTTAATGAACCCCGCCCTTATTATCATTCGGTAATTTCAATTCACATTTCTGACGGATTCCGTTTGATGAATCCCCCGCCTATTATCATTCGCAATGTGCTTACACATTTACCCGTCTCCCATCATGACGGGATGTCGTTGCGCACCCCGACATGTGGTATCAATTAAATGCCACGCCATCATGACGATGCCGATTGGTGCATCCCGCCAAGTGGGACATTTTTCAATGCCACGCCATCATGACGGATGATTAGTGCATCCCGCCAAGGGAGATTAATTATTTCGGTGCCTTCGACGATGCCGACGTGCATCCTGGGCCGCGCCTTATCCAATATATATATCACTTACATTTATGACGGATTTCGCTTACGAATCCGGGGCCCTATCATTCGCATTCATTCGATTATCAATTATCACATTTCGATTCCATATTCACTTTCGTATCATCTTTACAAAGATATACTCAATCTATGTACTCATTCATGTATTCATTTCATAGTTACTTGGTAAACTACCAAAATACTTGAACTAAGAATAGAGTCAGAGAACAAACATGCAAAAACTTGAAACGAGGAATAGAAGTCAGTAGAACAAACCCAAAATCTTTGCACTTTGATTCCAATCCTTGGAATCTCAATCCGCTACTTTTCTCCGTCGGGCCCCTATTCCAAACCATTAAAGAAACAATATTATTCGTGGTGTACTAGTAGTTTTGGTTAGGATTGATTTTTGGAGTTTAATATGGGTTCCAATTTCAAAAAGATATATATAGATGGATTCTTGACTCAATGGACTTTCCATAGAGTCAAAGAACACCCGAAACGGAGTTCGGACGAAGGAGTTATGACCTTCCGAAGTTGGAGGTCATACGTAGCCTCCACACCCAAATTTTAGCTGACTGATTGAGTCGAACTAACCCCAGAAACTCCGTCGATATATTTTATCCTCTCAGGCATAGCTATGTATGAATTCTTGACTCAATGAGCTTTCCATAGAGTCCAAGAACACCTGAATCGAGTTCGACGAAGAAGTTGGTGACCTTCCGGGTTGAGTCATATGTAGTCACACTCCAAACAGCCGACCGACTAAGTTGACTGACCTCGGTAAACTGGGTCTGACAGTCTGACATATTCTATCCTCCTCAGCATATGAATGTATTCTGACTCAATGGGCTTCTCTATGAGTCTCAAGAACAATTCCTAAACTAAGTTCGACGTAAGAAGTTATGACTTTCCAAAGTTTGAGGTCATACGTTGTCAAATCCTCGACAGTCGACCAATCGACGAGCCGAAGCTCTGGCAGACGAGGTATGTCGACCTTCACACGCAGGTCCGCTGGACCTCTCGCTGACCTCTATGACCTTCTGTTGCATGAGGTCCGGCCGACTTCGCCGCATGAGGTCTCGCTTGACCTCGAGACTCTCGTCAGACGGCGCCTGGCCGACCTTGTCGCATTTATACTACGACCTCGGCCGGATCGACTTATGGCCGACCTCTCGCCCATTTGACTATTCAGAGTAAAAAGACCATAACTTGGTCTATATGGGTCCGAATTGAGAAATTCAAAAGCCTAACATCAAGTTCATTAATGTGGCTATAATTTACCAGAAGGACTTACTGCCAAATTATCTTTATTTATGACCCAAAACCCGTTCCTGTTGTCCGCTAGTTGACTCGAATCGACGAACTGACCCGACTGCATTCAGCTGAGCCGACCTCGGTAAAAGGACCATAACTTGGTCTAAAGAGTGTCCAAATCAAAAATTCAAGTCTAACATCAAGTTCATTGATGTGATATAATTTACTAGAAGGACTCACTACCAAATTCCCTTCACTTCGCACTCCAAAAATCAGCCTAAGGTCCGTTAGCGCAAGACTACCACACACGTGGCACTTCCCCATGGCTTAAAAATACAACCAAACATCTCCAAGGCAAGATAACCACCACACAACCTCTTTCTTCTTAGGTAGAAAATAATCAAAGTAGGAGAAGACCTACCTCCTAAAGTTTGTCGAAACCCCGATTCCCAGGCCTCTACTTACGCCTCTTGTCACGAGGAAGATTTTCCTCTCATCACGGAGACCTATGTATCCGATCGTTGGGAATCAGAGAAGTGAGAGCTTCTCACTCTAAAATATCTCATCTTTTCTCTCGTTTTCCTTTTCTATGGATCACCCTTAATCGTACTTCTTAAAAATGAGGAAACTCCTCCCTCTTTCCTACTCGCACATGCCCTTCCTTGATTTTTTTCTTCTTTTTCTTTATTTCTTTATATTTAGGTCCCTCAATTTCTATTATTCTTCATTTCCAGTCTCCTATTATTTTCCTTTACTCATTTATTTCCTCCTAATTTCACTTAGACATATAAACTTCATTTCTACAATTGACCCTAGGTCCCCATTTAACAATTTCATATTTTCTTTTCACTGGGTTTATCTCCGCATTCAATAATCATTTAATCAATATTCATCTAACAATTCCCAGAAAATACCTGTCGGGGCCCAATTGTTCGAATATAATACCTTTTATTATAAAAATTTAGGGTTTTTGGGGCGTTACACTGATAGCCTCTACGGTCTCTACCATGAAGCATGTATCACTCTCTGCTGGGTGTCTCATGGCCTCAAACACATTGAACTTAACCTCGTCATCCTACACTCTCAACTTCAACTCTCTTCTTTATACATCAATCATTGCCCTACCAGTGGCGAGAAATGTTCTACCCAATATTTTGGGTATTTCTTTATCTTCTTCCATGTCCAAAATAATGAAATCACAAGAATATAAACTTTCTACCTTACTCGTAACGTCTATCACCCCTCGGGATGTTTTAGTGACCGTCCGCTAACCCGGAGTGTGACCTTAGTTGGTCGAGAAGCCACCTAAATCCCGCCATCCGAATATGATAACGACATGAGGTTTATACTAGCTCCCAAGTCACACAAGGCCCTCTCAAAGATGGAGTTCCCGATGGTACAAGGAATAGTAAAACTGCCTGGGTCTTTCAGCTTTTGTGGCAGTTTCCTCTAAAGGATGGCATTACATTCCTCGGTGAGATTCATTATCTCAAAACTGGCGCCTCTTTTTCTTGGATGATATCCTTCATGAATTTTACATAACTAGGCATCTGTTCTAACGCATCAGCAAATGGAATATTGATATGCAGTTTCTTGAACACTTCCATAAACTTTGTGAATTGCTTGTCTAATTATTCTTCTTCAAAGAGGGTATGGAATTGGGACAAGGGGTTTAGTCGCGGTTGGTCGATCTTTAGCCTCGCTTTCTTCTTCCATGTAATTTTTCTCGGGGTCGCTCCCTTTATATCTTCACATTTTGACCGGCCTGGATTACTTCCTCGCTCTACCTCCTATCACTGGTGGTTTCCCTGGTACTACTAATTCTTTGCCACTTCTCAATGCGAACCACATATTCATTACCTTCATCCTTCGTGTTCACCGAGTTGCCAGGTAATGATCCGTGTCACTTGTCAACAATGTGGCCATTCGCCCATTTGCACTCCTGTGTTCTATCACCCCTTGATTCGTTGTCGGGTGGATCAAGTTCAGGAATACGAGCCCCGATTTTGAATGTGGCTTTGGTCTCATTCATAAATGTGCGTTATGGGAAGTCATCATATGAGCTAAGGCTTCTTCCAACCACTATCTTCTCAGTGGCTGCCGTCATTGAAGTGGTGGCATACTATTCTGGTTGTTCCTCCATCCATAGTTCTGGTTGCTCTGATTATTCTGGTTACCTCTCCAACCCTGACTTTTATTCTGATTTTGATTCTGGTACCTGTTCTGATATATATTACCTCCATATTGTCCATTATGTCATGATTCCGCCGATTCACATAATCGCGGCTTACTTCATCATCATCTCGCCCCGAATTAACAATCCATAGCACCGTGTCAGTTCCACATGACTCAAGTAGATATCCCAGTGGATTATTCTAACTGCATTCACTGCGACCTTGTCAGTCTATAGCTGTTTAGTTAACTGTGCGACATGGTTTACCAAGTTACTAAGAACTTCTGTGTCTGCTCCCGCTAAGGACTTCCTAGGTGCTGATCTATCTCGAGGCCACTTATTAGAATTAGTGGTTGTATCTTCCAATATCTCATAAGCTTGATTTGTAGTCTTTTTCATCAGGGCGCCTCCTGTTGAGGCATCAATGATTATCCTAGCTTAATTGCTTAAACCGTTATAAAACATATGCACCTGCATCCACCTAGTTAACCTGTGATGTGGGCATCTCCTCGGTAGCTCATGAAATTCCTCCTGTGCTCCACCAAGTTCTCCCCTCGACCATTCAACGTGTTAATCTCTCGCGACCAATTGTGTGATCTTTCATGTGGGATAAATTTGGTCAAAATTTATGCACTAAGTCATTCCATGAGGTAATGGAACTGGTCACATTAGTCAACTGGTCATGTTAGCTTGGTCGCTATGACAAAGAAGAATAGACGCACCGGAGAGCTTCTTCTATTACTCATTATACTTAATCATGGTCGCAGACTTCAATAAACTCGTCGATGTGTATCTCTGGATTCTCACTAGGCAACCCATGAAACTGTATATTATGGAGCATTTGCTGAGTTACTCCTTTCAGCTCAAAATTGTTTGCTTGAATGGGTGGTCGTCGTATAGCTGACTGGACAACTGTAGGTGGTAAGGCGAACTCCTCAAGTAGCATATGCGAATTATCAGGCTATACAAATAATCAAGTGGCCTGATCTCTATAATTCTGTCCATTATGATCCACCTATGGTTCATTCCTTTCTTGGAACTGTCCTTCATCCTCTTGATTCTGCATGATTTTAAATAGGGCTGCGCAAAGCTTCTCTCGTGTAATCGATGTAATGTCCGCTCGTTCAGGATCGAATAGAAGTGAATTCCATGCGATCTATTCAGATGCACACTAATTGCTTTCTGAAATCACAAGTATGAACTCAAGACCAAGCTTCAACACGATGAAATAAGGCAAAATACCTAAACAAAGAATAATAAAAAATGATTAATAAGTAAAAAGAACTAAATAAAATAAAATTGATCCAAAGTACACCCATGTCACCGTTGTCAATATCAACACTAAACTTCGCCAAGAACGCGCCCAAAAAACATGACAGTCGAAAGTGAGGTGTAAAGTCGGGTAAAATGCACCGCGCGCGCAAGTATACATGAGTTCACGAGTGTAGTGGCTAGTCATGTCGCTCCCACGAAGAGAAGCGTGTTGAATATCGGCTTGATGATTTAGACAATACTCGATCTAGTCCTATAGCGAATTACGACTAAATTAATCGATTAATGAAAGCCTAATATTAAAAATTGACAAAGTAATGGATATGAAAAATAGGTTTTGTCGTCACAATAATTCGATGGATTTTAACCTAGATAGCGTATTTATTTAATATTCCATATGATTTATGTTAGCGGTTGATCGTGCCTACGATACTCTCTCAAGATATAGCTACCTATCTCAAGAAGGGGTGTATTGTATCCTACTTCGAGTCCCTTGACTCGAAATGCATGAATGTGCAAATCCTAGTGTTACACTTTGAACAAGTGATATTCTATTCCTAATTGACCAAGTGTTGCTTAACCCATGTCCCTACGAGTCATCTTCTCTCTATATCAGACTCCTAGCATTAACATGCCACAATTGGCCAAATAATAACATGTGGTTAAATTCAGGAGTAAAGCAACCATAGATATTCATATCAATATTAAATAAACCACAATTAAAGTATTAATCCATGATGGTGCGGTTAGGGTTGACAAAACCCTAGAGAGAAAAGTTAGTTCATAATGATTTTCATTACAGACTGAAAGATTTTTAGCATCAAACGAATCAGGAAAAGAAATACAAAAGAAGCCATCTTCGCGATCTCTCGGAATCCGTCTTCGCCAAATCTCTCCCTATCCGTCTCTCCTTATGTTCAGTCTGCCTTCAAATCTGCCTTTCTTGCCTCGAAATTGCTTTCCTTTTATATTCGAGATCCAGCCCATTAATGGCCCGGTAAAATCGTAGTTTTTAACGCCACGCCCAAAATAGATCTCCGCTACGGCGCTATGGCAGGCCACGCCACCTGCCAGCACCAAATGCCACTAGAATCTGCCAATCTTGTTCGCTACAAAGATGTGGCTCCACGGCTGCTGGCACCACGCAGCCGTGGAGTGCCTCATTACTTGTACCGAGGCCCATTGCACTTCTCATTGCTTTCTCTCACGGTTCTTTCTTCTATTATTTAGCTTCCTTTTTTATTCCAATATTGACCAAGTCCTTAAAAACATTATAGTATGGGGGATTAGAGCAATATTAGTGAATATGAATGTGAATCATGCACTGAGCCTATAAAACACATAGAAATTTTAACAAATGCATGCATGATTCACTGTCGCAACTCCATGATTTTCAAGAAGGGTTGCGAATCTTCCGCAACCCTTTCGCGAAATTTCTCGCGCAAGGCTACGAATTTTCCACTCATGACTTTCTCTCATTTAATTTCCGGCGTACTTCTCATAATTTTTGTAGCCTCGTAAATTTTCGCAGAGTCAAGAATTTGGTTTCCCTCATTTTGTTGACTTTCCTTTTGTACTCTTTTTATCTCTTCCTAATTTGTCCCCCTATAATAGTTATTGTTTTTGTTATTTTGGTAATTTGTATTGGGGTTTGGCTATAAAAGCCCCCAGATAAGACATTGTAGACAGTCTTTTCATTATTGAAGTTTTGGAGGGAAGGTTGTAGCAGTTCCCACTTTTTCTCATTTTCCCTTACTTTCTCTCATTTTCTCACTAGCCAAACACCCTCTGAGAATGACAACTCAGAGGATGAGCGGCTAAATCCCTTCCTTCCTTGAAGTAGAAGGCACTAGGCAAGGGAACTGGGGTAAACCAAGGGGGGCTTTCATGTTTTCAACGCAGGTAGTCACTAAGACTTTAGATCCCTTCGATGCACCTTGAATGATCTGTATTTGATCATCTTTTAGGGTTCAGTGGATGCTTATTGCTAGATTCACTGAGATTCATTAATTACCATCTATTAGTCATTGGAAGGTGAGTCAAGGAGATACGTTTTTACTGTATGAGACCATTAATGCTTAGTGAATACCATTTTCAAATGATAGTTATTGAGGGTCAAGTTTTACAGTCAAATCAAGATCCGATTTGGAAAGTAACTATACGTTATCCTAATATGAGGAAAAGGCCTGAGAACCCTTCATTTACCATAGGAAAACTCAGTTGCTTCCAGTGGCCCGACACTACAAGGAATTCCTCTATATTTTTATTTCATCTTGCTTACTCATTTCAATCACTAAAACCTAGCTTGTTATGAAAACCCAAAATCCAAAATGATTTCACCAGTTTAACCTCATTGTCAATCATTTACACGAAGAAAACTCATCCCTATAGACGATCTTAGAGCTACTATACTGTAGCAGCAATGCTACAACAATAGGAGGAATTAGGTATAAATTTTGTTGATTCAGGATACCCTACGGCAAATATAAACCGAATCAGAAGGCAAGAGTGTAAGTTTTCAATGAAATCTGGGTACAATTGAGCCTAAAGTGTCAAATTACCCACCCAATTGCCCAAGGCACACAATACAAGCCTAAAAGACCTATTTGATTTCACAGGTGTAATGCCTACATTATGAGATTAATATATTAAAAAGCATATGGGACTTTAAAATGAAAGAAAGTATGCTAACTAGTATTATTCTAAGATTGATCAGACCACAAAAAAAAAAAAAAAAGTAAAGACCAACACAAAAAAAAAAAAATCAGATTGAATGATTAAATTGTTACACCATATGAATTATTTGTTGGTTCAATGAACTTAATGTAAAATCTTCCCGATTATAGATTGGAAACATATTAAGTAATTTTACAATCGATATAGTTCACCCAATTCAAATTTAAACTAGGAAAATGTCCTTAAAAATAAAGGTCGAATTGTTTGAGGACAAACAAATTTATTTTTTTTTGTTTTGGGACAAGCAAAACTTTAGTTTGGGGAAATTTGATGAGTCTAAAATCTATATTAATCCATTTTTCCGCATGTTTTTAACAATTTTAGATATATTTTTATGC
>JAEQBH010001865.1:0-218859 GCA_016808115.1 Tetrastigma voinierianum | reverse complement strand
CCCGCAACGGCGCCAAAAACTTGTTAAGACCAAATGTTGTGCAAATTTATGAAACCATTACTAGAAGACTATAAATTAGTCCCCGACAACGGCGCCAAAAACTTGTTAAAACCTAATATAACTTCTATGCTCATAAGAAGAATAATTTTGTCACTAAACTCAATTAAAGATTTAATTGGTCTTAAAAACTGCAAGTGCACAAGTCATACAAGTAATAAAGTGGACTTATAAGTCCTGGAGCATCGCTCCCACAGAATGAAAAGAATTTTAAACTTCAACTACCCTAACTACTCAAGTTCTACACTATTTGAATGTCCAAATAGAGAAAACAGTAACCTATTGTAATTTTAATAATTGGAATCATACATTTTAAATAAAGGGAAAAATGTACATCCTAAATATAAACTGGACTGAACTAGATTATTGTTGGAAGTAGACACTGGGATTTCACTGCTGTGAAATTATCAATTCCTGCATCATAATCTAATTCTATTTTCTCCTGAGTTGAAATCAGAATTTGTCAAGAGGCAAGGTAGTATAGTTTGGATTCCTCTTCTAATCATACTTTTCACTGAGTAGAGATTCATGTTCATTTCTGAAACATGATTCTAATCAATTACTTGTAATTAGAATTTCTCTGTAAGATCTAGGTTTTTTTTTTTCCCAATACTTCATACCCATTTCTTATGACTACATATTTCTTGCTTCCCAAGACAGGGCAGTTGCTAGATTTCTACAAAATGAATGATGTCTCATCCTGAGATTTGGAAGAGTTTTTCTTTCCTCTCTTTGATTAGGATCTCCGTTAACACGGGATCAAGATCATTCTTACAAACCAAGGAGAGATCTCGATTGATTTTCAAATTATATATCACTCAACCCATTCTCAAACCATGATAAATTGAGGATTTATTCGTAAGTAACTTTTTAAAGCTCATTAGTTCTCAATATTAGTCTAGCATACCCCCAAGTAACTGTCTGTGGCTCGTGAACCTCCATCTCTCGTGTCACTCGCAGGGCCTAAAATCGTAGCTAGACAATAGTCATTTCATGGGTATAAGCTACTAAAATTAGGAACAATTAATTTCACAACATCACCATCAAAGTAAATTAAAATTCCTCAACTCAGGAAATTTTCTTCTCATTATGCAGAAAAAACCATAACTAACATCAGATATTTCCCAGCATAAGTTGTGTTCTCGAAAATCGATACAAGATACACCTAAATATTAGAAAGGAAAATTTCCACCGCACATGCAATCAATCAAGCAAATAATCCCATTGTCTGAGTTTAGTCAATTCAATAGTAATTGTAAATGAATTTCAGGATTGAAATTCAACTTCAAAACTTGTGAACAATTTACTGTTTCAGATCCAATAAACTAATAAAAAATTCTACGCTAAGTCTAATCCACGAAGAAAGAAATAAGAAAAATAAAGAAAAATATAATACAAAAGAGTCCTCAGCCCTGTGCACTGTTCTTCCGATGTCGAACATTACCTCACTTCTCGTATCGCTTTTATTTATAAGAGCTCCTAAAAGTTTAGGGCCCTAAAATTGAGGCTATGTGAACTCAAAAATTTATGGGCCCAGATTTGCCTTCTATCGCGACCTAGTTGTCAAAGGTCGTGAACAGTTTTATGTCTTGCCAAGAAAATGTACGTCTCGTCGGACTTGAAGATCTTGTGCTCATTCGCTTCAGCTATGGCGTTGTATTTTGTTGCGACCGCCTTCTTCTTTCAAGATGATAACTTTGTCACGGCAGAGTTTTTGTCGCGGACAATATTTTGTGCATTCCTCGCTATGTCGTGAATATCGATAATCGCGTCGCAAATACGCTTCAAAGGTACCTGTGAAGTTGCGTCGCAATCTAAGTTTTCATGTCGCGACAAAGATCTCTATTCATGTTGGTGTTGCAACACTCCTGAATTATCTCGTAGATTTATGTCGCTGACATAGAGTTCACGCGATTGCAGGCTGCTTCATCGAGCTCGACTTCAGCGTGTACCTAGCTATGATGTTGTGACATGAATTCGCGTTGTCAACGCCCGCACGTAAAACTATCGCTGTCACACCCGCCACGTTGTCGCGACAAGACTTTCCAGGTTCATCTTACTCGTTTTGTCGCGACCCAGTTTGTTATGTCGCAACAACACTTCTTTGCATTGTGTTGAAATCTTTGTCGCTGGTTATTGATAAAAGTCCGCGACCTTTTATCTCTTTCGCCTTTATTTTCGTTGCGACATTAAGATATGCTTCATGACTTATTTTCTCGCCTTGAAGGGTGTTGTAACGCTGGTGTCTTTGTCACACGCGCTTTCGCTTCAATGGGTAAGCATCATTTGTCGCATATAAATTTTTCTTTGGCTGCGGATCGAATTTCTTCTCTTTTATCACTTCATTCTGCCTCAACCAGCCTCCATGTCGCAAGAGTCGCGTCATGATAGAGTAGATTCCTGTCATGACATAGATTATACTTTGATATTTCATTATGTCGCAAAGATAACCGATCTGCTTCACCGGCTTCTTCCCCATTTCCTATCGTGGACATCGCCTTTGTCGCACCTGAAGACATCCGCCACCCCTAGATCTCAGGTCAGCGACACCAAAAATATTGTTACGACACATTTTTCTAGCCATTTGCTTAGATGTTTGTTGTGACCCAGCAAATTCTAATACGACAGACCGCCGCACCACCGCTTTCTTTCTCTTCAATGGAAATCTCATTTTTGCATTAACTCCTACAAAATGACAAAGTTTGTAATTATCCATAATTGCACAGTTGCCTCTAAAATACTACAAACAAACCAAAATTAAAATAGATGAGTTTAAGACTCACTTCAAGGGTGAATCCTGGGCATGGTGGATTGGGTCAAAGCCTCAAGGAACTTAGAGGCAATGAAATGGGAAGAGTTCCGTGAGCTTTTCATGGGCAAGTATTTCTCAACGTTTGCTTGACATGCAAAAGCTTTGGAGTTCCTATAACTGAAACAAGGAATGATGATAGTGCTTGAATACGTGGCTAAGTTCACTGAATTAGCCCGTTTCGCTGATGATTAAGTGGCCATAGACATGGCCAAAGTGGGAAAATTCGAGGATGGTCATAAATTGTCTATCCGTGGTAAAATTGTGGGACTTCTACTGCAAGACTATGACTTGATGGTCAAGACAGCTATGACCATTGAGAGAGAAGTGGATGACGCACGGAACGTCCGGGATGCAGGTGTTAACGATAAGAGGAAGCGAGGGTCGATCTCTTTCTTCTAGCCTGTAAAGAAGCAGAGGGACTCGTCCGCGCATGACTGCAAGGATGTGGTTGTGGCTATCGTGTGGCAAGGAAGGGCTTCACGATCCCAAGGATGGGAGAAACTTTAGACCACTAGCCCAGAACACCTCAATTATAATTCTGATAGTTTCTATAGCATGTTTTGGTATATTAAAAGTAAATGTATATTTTCCTAATAAAACAATGCTAAAAATAAAATAAGCAAAACCCAGAATTAATACAAAAGTTAAGGGTAAATTGGTAAATTTCCAATTAACAACCCAAATGACATAAGAATAAAAGATTGTATGTCAAAGTAGGAAATTGAATAAGTTGATTTGCAAATAGAGGAAAGATGAAGGACCAAATAACAAAAATGGGAAAAGAAAGAAAAAAAATGAGTTTTTGCCAAACGATGGCCTTATTTGAAATGAATATCTCATTTTCGGTCTTTGGAAAGAGAGAAAAACTAGAGTACAAGGGAGAAGAGTATAAGGAGAAGAAGAAGAAGAACAGGCAGAAGAAGTGCATAGTTAAGGAAGGGAGATAAGAGATCAAAGGTAAGGATTTGTATGGTTTTCATGGATTTGTGGTATGAAACTTTGTATGAATTTGTATGGAATTGTTCAGATGGATTGTTTTATGGATATTTATTGAGGTTTGCATACTTTTTTGTAGTAGAATCCTTGTTTGGTTTGCTGTGGTCCTCAATAGAGGAAAATTTTGTAGAATGCCGTCTAAGTAGATTGCCATCTGCTTTTTTAAACTCATGCTTTTGTTTTTACCATCACTCATCTAAATTGCGATTCAAATTTCGTAACCAGACTCCAGAGAACAAATATTCCTGAAATAAGTATATCCAATTTGGACTCCATCGACCTTAAAATTTGTTAAAGTGGGATGCCTGTTGGTCAATTTAATTACGCTGGGTTCCTAGAATTGCTTTGGTATTTAGGTCATAAGTCAGTTTCACTCATCCAAATTGAGTGATTAAAATTTGGTAAACTAGACTTCTAGGAGAACGAATATTCCCGGGAATAAAGATATCCAAATTCGACCCCATTAAACCTAAATTCATCAAAGTAGTGGAACACCCGTCCCTCGAATCAGTTCCTGCATCAAATCGAACTAATCCGCTTGTTTAAAAATTTAAATCATAACTTGAGTTATATCGTCCAAATGGAGGATTCAAATTTCTATACAAACTAGACATCGGGAAGAACAACTTCATGAAGAAAGTAGGTCAAAATTGTAGTCAAAATGGACTTAGGAGCTACCGAACCTGCTCTCGCATAATTGGTTATAGAAACCTAAATCAGATAAATGTTATATCAACGTATTGTTATATGAAATAATGCCTTATAGTAATATGATTATGATAATATGTGTTATGAAAGTTAAAGCTAATACATATATAATTTTTGTTATATGAAAAAGTACAGTTAAATGTTTATAAGAGATTATTTGATAATGAATATCTCATAAGTATACATGATATCAGTAGTTATTCATGTATATGAGTTTTTTTTTTCTGATACTTGAAAGATTGTTAAGAAAACATAATAAAACTGATTGTCTGCTTATGACCGGGTAGTTCGATAGATAGGCATGCCTATAGGGGATATAGCCAGCTTAACATACAATTTATAGAGACATCAAGGTCCCATTTGGCCATGACATAGATCCCGTCGATCATTATGCGCCTGCCGTGGGCCATACGTATAGACACTATTCTTCAGATAGTGATAGTAATTCCTCTGCGTACATACGTTTTTTCCAGATCCACTTCTAAGGTATTTGGCAGCATTTAAAACATAAGATAAAAATGACAGAATATGTAAATGATATGACATGATATGAGTTACAAAGATCAAGTATGATGATTCAGAATGTCATTGGAGGCACAGAACAAAAACGTAAATGAAAGATGATATGGAATGAAACATGAAAAGACAAATAAGTATGATATATGTAGAAGCATATCTATAAATTATATGTTCAAAACATGAATAAGCATGTGTATATGTAAAATGAATGCTGTTATATATTGTTCAAAGTGTGATGACTGACGAGGTCGTCTATACGTGATATCTCACTCAAGCTTGCTTGGGTGATGTGTTTCCATCCGTGTAGGTACGTAAGAAGAAACCAGAGGATGTGACAATCCGCATCGTAGGGTCAAAGTCAACACATCACTGCGCATTCCACCGGAAGCACTCATTTGGTCTAATGTATATGTATTTTGCTTTGAAGTAATGTAAAATATTATTGTAAATGTTGAACACTTCCATATATGGAGCTTGTATATATTTTTTAATCCGCTGCTACAGAATATACTATAAGTTAAATGTTTAACATTATATGAATGAACAAGCTTAAAGTTTATAAGTTTATAGTAAACATGAAAAAAAAAATGACACCCTCGCTTGACACCGTGTGTCGAGTTGGGGCCCTCACATAGCCAGACAAGGCAGAGGACATGTTTTCATGGCCACCAGCCTGGACATATGAAATGAGATTGTCCTCAGAGGCAGGGATCCCAGAGTTATGGGACAATCTCAAATCCCAAACACAAGGACATGCACAAACTCTGGGCTTATTCCCTCTCTACCCCACAATGGGCCAGGGAAACCAATATCAGTCCCAAGGCCCTACACAGGCCCCTACTACTTCACAATCAAGCTGGATGGGCTAGGGCATGGGCCAAGGTCGAGGTCGAGGTCATGGCTCACAAGCTGAGACTTCAAGGACCCAAGGGCGTGTCTACGCCATTACACTCCTCAAAGCCTATCTTGGCAGATTAATTCCCATTTATGCTCTTTCGCCATGGGCAAGAGGTTGCTTGATTCAGCATCTCTATTCATTTATCAAGCAACGCAGATCGGCTTGTAGTTGAAACCTTAGAAGAGTCAAGTAGATGTGAGTTCTCCCCAGGAATTAGGTGAGTGATCGATATGTCAGAATGTGAGTTAGAGATCTGTGATTCACCATCGTGGACCTGGGGTGACGCGGATACGTCGAGTTTGATGTCATCCTTGGGATGGACTGTTGACGGTACACTGAGTCGTCATTGATTGTGATCGTAGGAGAATTACTACCTACACACCGGATAATGTTTGTGTTATGTTTAAGGGGGATAAGCATGACGTAGCACTCGAAATACTTAATTTTAGGTAAATGGGCTAAGCCATTGATGGGTCAGTCGGCAAGCCCACCATAGGAGACAAGTGCGAGACAAAGGCCGAGTCTACTGTTACGCCTCGCACCCGACTCCTAACAAAGGTCGAACCCTGATACGAGGATGCGGACCGGTTTTACCATATATACATTTTCGAATACAGTAGAAATACATGTCACATAATCATTTCAAAGAGGTTCTGATCGCTTTGTCACTAATAATTTATCCAATACGATATGTATGTCTCTCTAACATTATCATTTAAGAAACATTATCAGAGTTCTATCTCCACAAATGAATCAAATATGTTCTTCCCATGAAAATCTATTACATTTTGGTTTCATTACAAAAAGAATCAAATAAATGTCATAGGATGAAGGTAAAATAGACGGAGTTTATTACTTATACTTTATCGATCTGACGAAGACTTTGAACTCCTGAGGTCTCGCTTTTGTCCCTAGTCACTTAAGACTGCTACGATGAAAGTATCATACATTTACATAATTTCATTTACAAATCATTTGATCACTTCAAAGTATATAATGTCATATGCGATATTTCTTATCTAAATTCCAAATCACGATTTACACATTTACTTATAATTTTGCCCTTAAACGAATTTAATCCATGACTTTCTTAAGGTATTGGGATAATGAATTGTCGGACGGTCCCGCTTAAGCTGCAGCTCTTAAGATAAAACATTTTAGTAGCACAAGACGGTCCTACTGGTCACATAGTTATTTAAAAATCATCACACAGACACTACCACAAACGTCCGGGTCGCAGCCACTTGATCGGTATGCCACTATACTAATTTGCCTATACATCATTTAGTTGGACCCTTATCATATACCAATCATCCTTTTACTCGAATATGACTACAACATTCTATTACGGGCATTAAAACTCAAATATAGTAATTTACAATATCAGATATGTTATTTATACCCAAATAATACATTGACGCCACGAATTTTTATGGCAATGCATTTGAAATCAATTTTCCCGAATTGCTTAAACAAATCACATATGCGCTTTGAAAATCATTTCAACCAACAATAACAAAACTGGTGCAAATAAGAAAGCAGGTACGAGAACACCAAAATGTCGACGCTCCTCGATTCCCATCCTAACCCTTCGTCGACTTTCTCGTCACCAACCCCTAATCCATCGCCAATTAAAGAACAATATTAGTTATTTATTTAGGTTTCTAGTTAGGGTTGTTTTCTACCTGTTCCTTCAAGTAAAATTTTCTGGGAACGAATGAGCCATATTTTACCCAACTCCTACAAGTCCATCAGTTCTATAAACTATTTTATTCGTAAATTGGAATCATCCACCTCGAGTAATCAAACTCAAGATATATTCAAACAAATCCTGTATTATTCTATTTTCAAACATAACCATAATTTGTCTCGAAAATAGATCTTCAATTCGATGACTGATCCACGGGTCTAAATTTGAATACACTTATTTCAAGGAGATTTGTTCTCTTAGAAGTTTAGTTTACGTTGAAATTTGAATCACTTAATTTAGATAAGTGAAACTCAACTTATGGCCTAAATACCAAAACTATTCCAAAACACCAAAACTCGTAATTAAATCGAATCCAAAATTTATCCAAAACAGAGTCTCACTTTAACAAATTTCTCTGGTTCACTCGGTCCAATTTGAATACAATTATTTCAAGGAGATTTGTTTTCCTAGAAGTCTAATTCTATCCGTAAATTTGAATCACTAAATTTGGATGAGGAACTCAACTTATGGCCTAAATACCCAAATCGCTCCAAAATACCCAAAATCAGACTAAACTAAACTGCACTCCGACTTAAAACATACCTTCACTTTGACAAATTTCAGTCCAATGGGTCCAAATTTGAACACACTTGTTTCAAGGATTTGTTTCTTCAGAGTCTAGTTTACCATAAAATTTAAATCACTCAATTTTGATGAGTGAAACTCAACTTATGGCATAAATAACAAAACTGTTCCAAAACACCAAAACATAAACCCTCTCTCCCCGGAAAAGGTGGGTAAATTTAATTCGAAACAAAGAGTTTCAATTGGACGACTTAGTCTAATGGGGTCCAAATTTGGATATAATTATTTCAAGGATATTTGTCATTCTAGAAGTCTAGTTTACTTAAAATTTGAATTACTCAATTTGGATGAGTGACATAGGTTAATACCAAAATAAAATATGGGTTTGGAATTGACAACATCTCTCCAAAAACCCTAAGATATTTCACAAAAAATTTCTCAAAACTAATCCTAACCCCAAAGCACTTTGAAACTTAACCTCAAAAAAACAACTCAAAACTAATCATGCATTTAAAATACTTGACCTCGATCAGTTTTAATAAACCCAAACACAACATTGGAAGGGGGTTAGGGGTTAGTTTCATACCTTTAATCTATTTCCTTTCACTTCCTTCTTCTTCCTTCTTCTTTATCATCTTAAATCCTTGTAAGAGCACGGCCAATTTGGTCTCCTCTCTCACTCTCTCAATCGCAGCCCTAGTTCTCAATGCAAGATATGCCCAAATGAGAAATTCTATTCAAAGACCAATTTTGGTCTTAACTTAAACCTTCACCAGCCTTGTTCGCTAGTACATTATTTCCTCATTTCTCATTTTGCATTTAAATAAATTCTTTTTCTTTCATTTTGGTATTCAACTTATTACCTTTTTCCAGATTTTATACATACACTTCCTATTTATGACCTTAAACTCATTTTTACATTTTACCAATTTTAACCCTTAATTATTGTATAATTTTGGGTTTTATCATTTTTGTTCTTTTAACAATATAAATTCTTGAAAAAATACAATTTGATTCTATTTTATGTCTCAAACAAGGTTATAAACCGTTAGGTATTTTAGGGCTTTACATCTGTCCCAGGTGGCTGTTTGCGAAAGATAAGGATGTTTTTCCGATTTAATCAATGATTACTTCCGCATGTGACGAGACTCTACCATTGAGTCAGCACTTCTAGTACATTGCCCATTTCTATGACTCGTATAGAATGACACTAGTTGAATCTGGTGAACCCAAGGTCCAAGTAAGAATTGTTGTTGCAAAGCAATGAGTAAAATCTATATATTTTGCCTATTTTTCATGTACATTTCTGTGCTTAAGAGTCTTATTCAATGTAAAATTATGGAATCATTAATTCAGACGATATGTTTGCAGAAATTGAAGAAAAATAAGCAAAGAGTGCAGCCAAAATGAGTACTGTGTAGTAGTGAGAGCCATGTCGCGATATTGATGAAGAATGTTGCATATTGGTTAGTTAATGCGTGACATTGGCTGAAGAATGTCGCGACATCAACTCAATGTCGCAACACCAAAAGATCAATGTCGAGACATCGTGTGGAGAGTTTCAAACCAGTTACTTTAATGTCACGACATCGCTGCAACATCGATTGAAATAGGTAGAGTAGAAATCTTCAATATCACGACATCGCTGATTTACATAGGCCGCAGATTCAAGATATTTAGAAACTCAATGTCGCTGGCATTAACACAACTTCAAGAGTAAAGTGACATCATTCCAATGTCGTGCGACATAACAAGGAGCAATGTCGCCGATGCATCATAAATGACTTTAGATAAAGGAAGATTAGGTCCTGCACGTCACTTACATTGCCACAACATTGATATCAAAACATAAAACATCAACTTAATGTCGCGACATCAACTCAAAGTAAAGCTTAAGACTGCAATGTCACGACATTTCCACGACTTTAGGATAAAGCCTCAATGTTGAAGACATCATGCGAAGAATGTCGCGACATCAACAAATGACTTACAAGCAATGTCGCAACATTAGTGCAAGGTTGTAAGAGCAAAAACATCAGTTAGCAATGTCGTGATATCAGAACAGAGAATTATTGCAATGTCGCGTGTCGCGACTTCAGATTCTAGCATCCTAGTTGAAACACTAAAGAGCCAATGTCGCGACATCAATTCAATGTCACGACATCAATTGAAAAGATCAAAATTGAACGGCAATGTCGCAATAATAGAATTGATCTATTATGATAATCGCATCTGAATGCCATGACATCATCCCGACATTGCTATGACATCACTCGTCATTGAAAATTTGGGACCGTTTAGTAGATCATAATGTCGCGACATCAAATCTGATCCACTACATAGAAGCTCCGATGTCGCGACATCATCATGACACTCGATCGGCATCAATAAATTTAGGGTAGAATTTCTCTGGCTTTTTCAAGAAAGTGATTTTCGCTCGCTTTAGCTCTAATATATGAAGCCTATAAATAAAGCCTTGAAGAACCAATGCACAACTTCGCCGACCCAAGTTTATACTTAATTCCTTTTGTATATATTTTTCCTTATTTTATATTTTATTTGATTTTATTCTTTCTAGATTTTAAACTTTCTTTATTTTAGATTAGAGCAACGATTCGAATGATTCCGAAAGAATTAATGTAAACTGCTTCAATTTTATGTCCTAATTTCAATGGAATTTGTAAATTTTTCTGAATTCATTTTTTTCATTTGATTACAATTTCAACGAATTTGTTTGATCAACTAGTCATTGTCATTTGTAATCCAGTAAATAGAAAGCTGCTTCCCAGGGAAGAATCTTTGTTGGGATTATATATGATTTTAATGTCGTTGGTACTAAAATGGAGATTTAATCGTATTACTTACATTGAATCGTTTCAAATACTTCTGTTGGTACACAGAAGAGCTATATCATTGTCTGATTTCTAGGAACTATATACAGAGATGGACTACCCAGAGCAGAGTAGTCACTGGGGATAAATACACCTATATTACTGAATCCACTGCACTTTTTGTGGATTACTTGATACATCGGTGAAGTTCTAACCTCTGACTGTGCTTCTCCTAGGTGACAAATGTGAATGTGTTCCCTAAGGCGATCCACCTACTAATCTACCAACTTAATTCGAGAGGTTCTCACATTAATTTGAGAATAATCTCAACCATGTGTTAGTCGAGATTTCACCTATGAGAGGAATTGGTCAATTGATATTATAAAACATTATTTTATGAAGGGTTTAAATAACTGCCTCTATAGGGGCAGCAAATTTCAATCCTAAAGAGATGTATCGGAGCATTGAGGTAAGAAAATACGATTCTAAAAGGGACTCAAACCACGATAGATTTTCGACCTACCGACCAGACAGAATGTGGTAAGATGGAGTGAAATGTGTGGTGTGAGGAGAAATCCCAATGCTACACTAACTTGCTCTTGGACAATTGCAGAGTTCATAGCCAACACTTTATATTTTCTTGGGAAACATGCAAATTGATGGTTATAACAACATCATTCTCAAGTTATTTCATCAGAACCATTTAATCCATGATGAATTTATTTATCCCTTTATCTAATTCTTTAGAAAATTCAACATATTCTGGAAATTAGAGGTTCAAATGGTGATTATCTTGAGTAGTGAGTGTAGTTAATCTTTAGATTTTCAAATAAATCTTTATGGAAATGATATCCGGACTTATTTTGTCTACTTTATTACTTGTATGACATGTGCACTTGCAATGATTTAGACCAAAATCAATTTTGTATTGCAATTATTAATATATGTTATAGAAAAGGATTTATACATTGATTCAAATGTTTTTGGCATAACTGTTGGGGATGGAATAATCTCTGGTGGCAGTGTCAAGAATCAATTAGTTTTGGTCTATGTAAAAACTTATCAACAAGTTCGCGCTGCTTTCCAATGAATTGAAGTAAAATTTTCTAAAGATCAATATTCTTGCCAAAAGATAGCTTGTTAGTTTAGACAATTTCATTTATTTTCAAGGTGTGAATTTTTTAAAATATTGTATTAGCAAAGAGTCGATGAAGCAATTAACTATTACGATCATACTATATGATATTTCATACCTATCGATCTTACTCGATCTTGTACGTATTTCCATTTCGTGAAGTTATCACATGTACGTAAGACCGAAGGACCACATCGGGATACCACTGAAGAGAATAATGAGAAACTCCTGAGAAAGTGAGAGTTGCTAAAGCAGAAAGCAGGCGCAGCAAGAAGGGTTCCATTAAGACAAACAACAGCCAACATTAGAAAGGTCGAAGAATAAAAACAATGGAAGATTTTTGAGGCTAGTCATCATAAATGATTACTTAATCAGAAGTATTTAGGCAAATAACTTGAGTTGAAGTTTCGTTTTGAATCACTGGTGCATTAAACATTAAATTTTGTTGTAGTATCCTAATGAGGATCCCAATGAGCACCTAGGAAGACTTCTAAGGATGGCAAACATTGTCAAACTGAATGGGGTTAATCCAGATATTATAAAGTTGCGGCTATTCCCCTTCTCCTTGAGAGATATAGTAGCCAGTTGGTTTGAGTCACTGCCATATGAATTAGTTGACAACTGGGAGGAGTTGGTTGTGTTTTTATGGGAAGAGGTTTTCCCGTCGCCCTCACCTCAGAGAGGAGAAGAGAGATTATAGCCTTCAAGGCAGGAGAAGAAGAAAGTCTCTATAATGTTTGGGATAGGTACAAGAAATTGCTGAAGAGATGTCTAGTGAATGGGATTGATCAAATCAATCAATGGATATTTCCACATGCATTGAATTACCTATAAAAAGGAACTTATAGAGTGCTGTCAGTGGGAGCATTCAAAGGAAGAGCACAAGAGGCAAAACCAACCATTGAAGATTTTGCCAAGAGCAAGCTCAGACACTTCGAAATACACCCTAATTGTTTTTAAACATAATAGTATATTATAAGGGGCATTTTGAAATTTTTTCATAATTATTATTTTATAAGTGAGAAAATTTGAACCCGTAATTTGTACAAGATACAAGGTAAAAGTGGAACGTTAAACTGACACAAAAGTCATAATATAAGAAGATGATATGCAATTATAGAAATAATATAAGTTGTGTGCAGAATGAGAGTTTGTAATTCGTGCTTAAAATGAAAATTAGAATTAAATCGGGATAAGACTAATTAGGGTCTCTATTTTGGAGAGATCAGAGAAAACGAGAGTATGGAGAAGAAGCAAAGGCTAAGAAGAAAAGCACAGTATAGTTAAGAGAAAGAAAGCCAAGAATGTATAGATGCTGGATTGTTATGGTTTTGTATGATATTAGTTTGTTCCATTTATGGTTTAGTTAGGAATTTTATCATAACCCTAAACTTGTTGAAAGTCAGTTGAAAACCTCAGCTTGTATAAGATGAGTATGGAATCCTCCTTCTGAGCATGGATTTGTATGGACTCGTTTATGGTGTATGAATATATGTTCGGGGTGTTAGGAAGCAACCCATCTCATGTATTTGAGTCAGTTTGAAAACACTAATTAATCTCTATGTATGGTTTTGGTCAAGAACACACTCTTCAGAGATGTTTTTATGGAGAGTATACGCAGTTTTCGATTTTGGTCAGATTTATGGAAAAAGGGACGAAATCAAAGAACTGGAAATTTCGGGGTCCCAGCCTACAGCCAGAGTGGATCCCATGCAACAACGTAGGTCCACACTAAGGCGTGGCATGTCCACTCCGCGGCACGACTGAGAGGGAGGCTTGGACCAACCTCGGCACGCGAGGCGCAGCAAAGCTTACGCCGCGCAAGGCCTACGTCGTAAGGCAAGAGCGTTCGTACATGTGTTTTGCCATGTTTTGCTATTCCGTTATTTCGAGGACCTGGTTCATTATACTGTCGAGGACTCCATATGTATGAAAGGGTCCATTCATGTTTGTAAGATAAAGGAAAAATTAGACTATACCAAGGTTCTCGCCGGGTTAAACTTAATGCCCCTATGATAAGATAAGAAGTTCTCGAACACATATAATTCAGATCCTAAGATCTGATATTGAATGACACAAGACTTCTCAAGCATAAGGCAGGCATTTATAGTACTTCTGCATTTTGGATTAGTAAAGGAGAAAGCAATCTCGACCGCGTCGGCCATTACTTGGGCACTTTGAGATTCTAGCTAAGACGACACTGGCCGCTGTTTCAAGACTTACTCAGGCTACTTACCCGCTGCTTATACCTGTACCTTCGGTACTTATTGTGCTAAGGTCCTACTCATTTCTTATTACCGGTCTAGTGGAAGCCAAACAGCTTATAAGGATAAGAGTCCAATAACGAATAAGAGTAAAGTAATGTACATCGTTCTGCTCCGAATGTACCTACGGGTACCTCTGTACAAGTATAAGCTCAGTAGTACCTACGGGTACCTCCGCATAAGTATAAGCTGTAACTCGCTTGAGATCCGAATGGGCGTATAAGTATGCTATAAGGTAAAAGTATGCATGTTTATTATATGAATTCATGCAAAAATTTTGATATCTCATATCGTATATCTATTACTCATAGATGCTTAATAAAAGAGTATTAATGCATGTGTATACGTATAAGTCATATGTTTCCCATTGCTGCTAAGCTTAAAGACGGGTTTTAACCGTGTAGGTACAAAGAGGAGGACGCCAACGATCTTACGCATACCGCTAGGGCCAACAAACTAGTAGAATCCATCACAGAGGTTTTGCGCCCGAATATGTAAAATGTAAATGTACAGCTTTTATAAGTATGTGTAAATGGGACCTTGACTATATATTGACATTATAAACAATTTCACTACTAAGTAGTTTTATTTTGTATCTGCATAAGATATTTTGATTCTGGGCTTATAAGACTTAGGCCCACCAATGTCCTAAAAGGTGTAAAGAGTCCCAAGATAATTCTCAGGCTCCCCTTCATCCGCCTAAGCGAGGGTTGGGGGTGTGACAAAGTTCCAACTGAGACTTCAGGGAGCAGCAACAAAGTAAAAGGAGGAGATATGCTATAGCTGAACAGGATGACTGCAATTGAAGCAAAGTTAGATGTGTTGATGAGTAAGATGAGCACTCAAGAAATGAGAAGTCATTTAGCAAATGCAGTGGGAATAGAGGAAGGAGGAGAGTAGAAATGCATGACTAATGAGGGACTTGCTCATGAGGGTCCCTATTAGGTGGAGGAGTCTCAGTTTGTGAATGGCAAGAGCTACAATTTCAAGCCTAACAACAACCTTCTAACCCACTATACACCAGCATTGAGAAACCATGAGAATTTTTCCTATGGAAGTGGAGTGCAACATGGTCCTAGACCAAGATAGAACTATCAACAACAAAGATAGCTCACAAGGTTTCTATGGCAGCAAAGAACAAAGCAACAAAGTACACAACTGTGGCCAAAGAAGGTCCCGCCTTTAAAGATCGATGTCGAGCTCCAATGAGAAACAAAAAACTACTGAACATCATGAACAAAAGTTTGCTGAGCTAGCAGCATTCCAGGCAAACACAAATGTGTTTCAGGCCAATACCAATGCATCTCTAAAAAATCTAGAGACTCAAGTGGGGCAGTTGGCCCTATCAATGCAAAATCAGTCTAGGGATTCCTTCCTAAGAGACACAAAGAAAAATCATAAGGGATGTATGGCAATTACTTTGAGGAATGGCAGAGAACTTCAGAAAATAAAGGAAGATGAGAAGATAATAACAGAGAAGGAAGGGAAAGAAGAAATTGGAAAAGAAAATGAGTAAAACAATCTCGTAATTGATCAAGAGAAGAAAATCTATATGCGTATGAGTGCTCACTGAGTAAGAAAACCCGCAAAAGTGAAAAGGAGTTTAAAGTCTATTTACCTTTATCTATTCCTCGTAGGTCAGAGAAATCAAAGATGGATGATCATCTCTAAATTCTTAAACATGCTTGGCAAGATAGAGGTAAATATTCCTTTGTTGAGGAATTGGCTCAAATGCTTCATTATGCCAAGTTCATGAAAGATATTTTGAGCAAGAAGAGGAAACTTGATGAAGAAGAGTATGAGTCTATCGCCCACTCTGCGCTAGGTTTCGTAATCTAGAAAGAATTTGCCTATCAAGATGCATGATCCAGCAAATTACAGTTTCATTCTCGCACCATAGGGAACTTTGAATTTGGAAGAGCATTGTGTGATTCTAGAGCAAGTATCAACCTTATGCCACTATTTGTTGTGAAGAGACTAAGTTTGGGGGAGCTTACTCCTACAGCCATGACACTTCAGATGGTAGACATAATTGTGGCTCAGCTAGAGGGAATCATAGAAGATGTATTGATCAAGGTAAGAAAGTTTGTTTTCCCTATGGATTTTATGGTGATTGATATGGAAGAAGATAAAACAAGTTCCACTGCTATTGGGAAGGCCATTCCTTGCCACAGGAGCAGCCTTGGTAGATGTAAAGAAACAACTGTTATCTATGATTGTAAAATTCAGAATTCAATGAATGAGAATATGAAGAATTTTCAATATATTGAAGCTCTTGATGTTGAATATTTGAATTCCAGTCTTGAATTTAAAGAAACAGTACTTAGTCTAAAAGAAATCAGTGCAGAAAAATCAAGCAATGGTGAAGAGAAGGAACAAGAAGTAGAGAAGAGTTCTGAAGGGTTAATTCTGAAGGAACTAAACACTTGAAATACGCCTTCTTAGGAGCTAAAAGAGCACAACTCAGAATTACAAGAATCACTGACAAAGAAATGAACATAAATCGATTAGAATTCTCAAAAAATATAAAGAAGCCATAGCTTGGTTAGTAGAAGACTTGAAAGGGACTTACTCCTTCAATTTGCATGCATAAAACTCTCCCCGGGAGGAGAATGCCAAACATCAATTGAACATCGAGAACAACCCAAAGGATGGAAAGAAGTTGTCGAATGTGAGGTATTGAAACGGCTGAATACATGATTTATCTATGCAATTTAGATACTGGGTATTTATTCATGTGGTTCCCAAAATGGTAGATCTTACTACCACAAATAAAATGAATCGATTCCAACAAGAATCAGACATGTTGGAGGGTGTGCATTGATTATAGAAAATTGAACACAACAACTAGAAATGATCGTTATCCTTTGCCTTTTATTGATCAAATACTGGACAGGTTGGTTGGACACCCTTATTTATTATTTTTTTATGGATATTCTGGTTATAATCAAATTGCCATAACCCTAGAGGACCAGAAGAAAAATACTTTTATATGTCCTTATGGCACCTTTGCTTTTTAAAAGGATGCCATTCGGATCGTATCGTTTCGCCACCAAAGGTAACATGTCCATGTTCTCGATTTGCAAAGGAGGCTATGAAAATTTTTATGGATGACTTCTCAGTTTATGGATCTAATTTTTAGCATTGCCTGAAAAATTTAGAGACTGTTCTTCAGAGGTGCCAAGACAAGAATTTAGCTCTGAATTGGGAAAAATGTCATTTCATGGTAATGTATGAATTATCTTCGGGACATAAAATTTATGCGCTAGCTAGAAGTCGACTGGGTTAAGGTTTCTATGATTGAAACTTTAAGGCCACCTAATATAGTCAAGGGGACTAGAAGTTTTTTAGGACATGCTGGTTTATAAAAGACTTATCAAAGACTTCTAAAAAATTTACATACCATTATGCAAATTGCTGGAGAAGGATGCCAAGTTTGAATTTGATGACTCTTGCTTGTCTGCATTTAAAGAAATAAAATCCAGCCGGTCATACCATTATAACACCTCGTGATCAGAACAAAGAGTTTGAAACCATGTGTGATGTCAATGACTATGTAATGGGGAGCAGTATTGGGACAAAGAACTGACAAAACATTTAGAGCCATATACTATGCCAGCAAAACCTTCAATGAGGCACAAGAGAACTACTCAACAACAGAAAAGGAGATGTTGGCGGTGGTTTTTTCTTGAGAAAAATTTAGACCATATATATTAGGGTCCCATGTTATCATGGAGAAATTAAGTATCTAATGGCAAAGAAAGATGCCAAACCAAGACTGATCAGGTGGGTACTACTGCTACAAGAATTTGATTTACATATCAAGGACAAGAATGAGAGTGACAATGTGATAGCTGATCACTTGTCAAGATTAGAAAAGCTTACTGCAAAGGAAAGAGTGACAGAAATTGAAGAAAATTTCCCTGATGAGCAGCTTTTCCAGGTACCAGTCTAATTACCCTGGTATGCTGATATTGTTAATTATTTAGCTTGTGGAATTATGCTACCAGAATTTAGCTACCAGTAGAAAAGGAAGTTGAGAACTGATGCTAGAGTATATATATGGATGACCTATCGTTGTTTAGAAAAGGGGCGTATCATCATCAAGACAAAGCTTTAAGACGAGCAAAGTGGAATTATTGATATGTCATGCATCACCATATGGAGTGACACTTTGCAAAGATAGAACAACCCTTAAAATTTCAATCAAGCTTTTTATTGGCCAACCCTATTTAGAGACTGCTCGACGGAGCGAAGCATTGCGATGGATGTCAGAGATTAGATTAATCAAATAAAAGCAATGAAATGCTCTATAAGGGATCCTTGTGGTGCAAAATTTTGATGAATGGGGGATAGATTTTATGGGACCTTTCCCACCTTCATTTGGAAATCAGTACATTCTCCTAGTTGTGGACTATGTATTCAAATGGGTAGAAGCTATAGCTTGTCCAAGAAATGATGCTAACACAGTTGTGGGGTTTATTCAAAGAAATATCTTGAGCAAATTTGGAGCCCTGAGGACAATCATTAGTAATGAGGGAAGTCATTTTACAAACAAGCTATTTGCAAAACTCATGAGTAGATATGGAACTAGACATGTTATGGGATTGGCTTATCACCCTCAATTAAATCAGACAGCAGTAAATATCCAATAAGAGATAAAGAAATATATTAAAAAGACACAAGCACTATGAAAGACTGGTTAGTCAAGTTAGATTATGCACTCGCTTATAGATCGCTTATAAATCTCATATTTGAATGTCCTCACATGTTAGTATTTGAAAACTCTGCATTTCCCTCGAAAGCCTAATATAAAGCTATGTAGGCAAGCAAGAAACTAAACTTTGATTTCAAAGCTGCTAAAGAGAAGAGACTACTTCAAATGACTTGAATCTAAGAGCTAAGAAAATGAAGCTTATGATAATTACACCTGTAAAGATAAGACTAAAAGTGGCATGATCAAAAGACTTATGAAAGAGTTCTGCAGGAGAGCTAGTCCCATCGTATAATTCCAGTTTAAAATTTTTCCAGGAAACTTAAGTCAAGGTGGGAGAGTCCTTATAATAAGAGTGAAGAAGTACTCCTTGGAGCGCACATTGAAAACCAATTTTGGAGAAGAATTCAAAGTGAATGGTCAAAGGCTAAAACATTACCTAGGAGGAAGACAAAATGAAGAACAATTCCAGATTTGAAAAGATCAAAAGAATTGCTGAAAAGAGAACACATTGTAGCAAAGTCAAGCTAAAGACAAAAAAATGAGCAATTACATGGGAGGCAACCCAAGCAATTTTTTTTTTTTTTATATTTTTACTTTCTCGTGTGATTTTGTTTAATTCAGTGTGTTTTGAATAGTTTATTTGGTAGAATAGTTTTGTTAGAATTTATTTGCAACCTATGTAATCAAATGTTGTTAAGTTTTAGGATAATGAAGTTGCTAGGAGATGTGAAAGGCATTTTTGAATCACTTCCAACCAAATTGAGTTATGCAGACTTGACTACAAAGGGGAGTCTACTTCTATTCTTTGAAAATGATGCATATACTAAGTTTGTGGGAGTGTAATTTATCTGAGTTAGAAATTACATAGTAGCTTCATTGTTCATTTGTTGCATAGATGTGTGATAATCTCTACAATATAATGAATATATGGTGAGTTTACTGAATTGAAAATATGAGTGTTACTGTTTGTGCTTGAATTGACATTCCTTAATATTGATAGACTTATATTCACACAAACATGACCACCAAAATAAAATGGGGTAAACAAATAAAAAAATTTATGAAAGAAGAAACCTCTTTCTCAATGTCCCGACATCGACAGTAATGTCGCGACATCGCAATTATAAAAGAACAACATCAAGATTAACATTCTGGCAATGTCGCCACATCAAAATTTAATGTCGCGACATTGAAATTCCAATGTCACGACATCAATTTAAGTTAATAAGAAAGCATACTCAATGTCGCGACATTAAATCTCCAATGTCGCGACATCAAGTCAATGTCGCGACATCACAACTCCAATGTCGTGACATTGCATTGAGTCACTTAGAGCATCAAGTCAATGTCATGACATCACAGCGGCGCCTACCCATATAAAGATAAATGTGAGATCAAATTCAAATCAAACTTGCTTAACCCTATTTCTTCGAATCTCCCAAAAACCAAGCAATGCCGAACCTTAGCTCTCCTACCCTTGAAAAAGTGATAGGAAACGTTGTAGAGGAAGTTTTGAGAGAGAGGGCAGAGGAAGGGAACCAAGAAACTACTCTCGAGGTAGTTCTTGAAGAGATGGAGATTGAAGTAAAGACAGGAGAGGTCAGGGCCTTCTACTCCAACAAGGGAGAGAATAGGTTTCAAGATCTCACCAAAGGCGGCAGACAAGTGCAGTAGTCTTTAACAACTCTGTCTTCTCTGGCCATTCAAGGAGGAAGTGGAACGAAGAGGTTGGGAGACAGTGAGCCAGCACATGGAACCAGGAAGGAGGGCGTATAGTCAAGTAGAGTTTATGCTAACCTCGGGGCGAGAAAGACTTGATGGTGGTACACAGGCCAAGAGGAGATGGATCCTTTTGGGGAAAGGGCCATCTCCCAACTCAAGCTTGTATCAAAGGTGACCAGATGGAGTAATATGAAAGCCATGGGAGAGCCCGAGGTTCGAAAAAAATTGCTATGAGTCGACGAATATTCAGGACAAAGGGCAGCATCAAGACCATTCCAAATGCCTGATTGACATGAGATTTGATCGAGCAACAAGGTTTGGTTCTATTTTATTAACTCTCTTTTCACACCCTCAAAACATGTCTCAACTATGAGACAAGACTGTGCAATACTCTTGTATGCACTGGTAAAGGGGTATTCTTTGAATGTGGGGAAAATCGTGGAACAATCCATCTTGGACTATGCTGAGAATAATTTCTCAGGGAACATCCCCCACCCTTACTTGATCACTCTCTTGTGTATCAAGGGGGGTGCTACATTCTATGAAACATAAGAGAAATGCCCAAAAGCCTCCCCTCTCATTCTCATTGGAGTCCTCAAAACTTTAGCAGAGGATGAAGAGGTAGAGAGAATCAAAAATGGGAAAAGGGTGGATAGAGAACAACCTAGGGAAACCAGTCCCCATAGTAAAGGCTGAGGAAGAGTTTGAAAATGAAGAAAGGGGGGGTTTTGAAGATTATCCAGAGCAATCAATGCTCTCTCCCACTACTATAGAAGAGATAGCAGCTCCACCTATCATAACTGAAAGCAAGGGGAAGAGAAAAGCTACATGTGAAGAAAGTAGCAACCATGAGCTGCTGATCCTGCTAAAATATATGAGAGATGAAATGAGAGGCGGGGATGAACAGCTTAAGGAGAAGCTTAGGTGGAGAGAAACACATTTTGAAAAGAGCTGAAAAAAAAAAGATGATAATTTGATAGCAACACTCAAGCAAAGGGATAGTGAGTGGATAGAAGAGCTAGCTAAAATGGATAGAGCCTTAAGGATTCAACTCAGAGAGAGGGAGAAGGCATTCATCACTGAACAATTGAAGAGGGATCAGAATTATTAGAAAACTCGTAAAAGTCAGGAAAAGGAGAATGTATCATGGTTCGAAGAAAAGTATCGTGGGTATCTATATAAAGAACACCAAAAGAAAATAAAAGCTACTATCCAGAAGAGGGATGAAGAACTAGAGTCCACCCTAAACTAAACTTAGGAGAACTCCGGACATAGAGCATTGACTGGGTGAAACTATAACATGATAAAGATGTATCAAGCCTGGGGTGAATTTGAAGTTCCTCGAACTAATTCTGTCACATGCATCGAGTTGATCGACACAAACTTAACTCAAGAGTGGTACTTCCCAAACAAGATAATATACTAATCGCAATCCTCACCCTTGAATCCCCGATTTCACTCCCTCCAATGCTACATACAACTATGAACAAGTGAACCTCAAACCCTTCAAATACCAAAGTAGAAACAAATGAACTCTATCTCTCTCTATCTTGCTCTATCTTGGAATCCTATCATTGTAATTCTGTCCTCTGTAAATAAAAAGTAGTTTCTAAATTTTGTGTGAAAATTTTATCTTCTCCTTCTTATTTTCCTTTATTTTACATATCTGTGATCTATAATAAACTAATCTCGTGGTTTGTTCTGAATAACAGATTCTAGTTGCAATCAATAATTACGAGATGAAAAGATAACAAGGCAAAACTCGACATGCAAATGGGTCGAATAATTAAAATATTATTTTGGGTTGCATGTCAAGGATAGATGTTAAAATCTTGTAGATTAAAAGCCTAAATTGAGGCACAGCATTAAGGTTTTAATTTTAGCTTGATTGAACAAAGACAATGAAATGACTAAACTAACACATCATCATAAGTACCTTGAAAACTTATCAAGGCTGAAGTTGGAACACCTTATTAGATCACCAAAGAATCAATATCAAAAAGGTCCAAACTTGTTGCATTTTAACCAAGGCGAAACTTAGGCATTACAACCAAGAGGGAAGTTCTGATTTAGCCATCCTGACGCTTGGCCTTTCAAAAGCCTACCCTTTTATATGTTATTAAGTACACGTTAGTATAACATTGAGCCTAAATGCTATTTTCGCATCATCAAAGCCACGCGAAGAGCCTTAAACTCTTCCTTAAGTCTTACTTATAGTAAAGAACCCTTAATTTACTCCAAAATTACATATCAATGCGTTGAAATGATCAAGAGAATAAAGTTTACAAGATAAATTTGAACTTGAAACGAAGGAGAAAAATTAATGATGAAAGGAAAACACCGAGGAAAGTTAAAAGAAAAAGAGTACAACAAAAATGAGAAGTCAGAAAAATATGTAAGCTTTGGGCGGTGGAGTGAGTTTTTCCTTGTAGCCTACTTACCTTGAGCAACTAAGTCCTTAGAGGTGTTCTACACCTAGTACCCTAATCCCAATTGGTATGGGAGTTGCTGACCCAAAGCTTGTTAAGGGGTAGTAGAAAGCTTAAAAAGGCAAAACATTGCATAATTCCAAACCTTAAACAAAATAACAAGAAATAGCTTCTGAACTGAGAAATTGAAATAGATACAAAAAGTGAAGCAAATCAAGTTATCAAGCCATAAGGGGAAACACGAAGAAATATGCACCAAATCAAGTTTGGGGGTGCTCTTGAAATTTTTTTGATTAGACATGAAAGGAGGAGCAGTTAGAAGACAAAATGCTAAGAAAATGTATGCAAATAAATCAATTTGAACCTAAATGTCCAGCTTCTACCAAGTAATCTTAGCCATACATTACAAGCTCCAAAGACCATTTGACGCTATGAGGGTTAGTTATGCCTACATTAGTGGAGAATAATATGACTAACAAGCCTATGAGACCTAAATTACTCTAAAAGAATACTATTTTGCATAGTGACTCTTATAAAGCTACCTAATATGCAAATTAGTCATATAGGGAAGACCAGCACACACTCACTAGGTCTAGAATTGTAATTGTTTATTGATTATGAATTTGCTTAAGTCCCTAATTTGACAATTGACCATTATCCTCTTTACTTCTTTAATAAATCCGGTTATATCTTTGTTCACACTTAACTATTAAATTTTTGAAAACACAAATTTGATTTTTATTATACCAAAACATGCGTCATAAACTACGAAGGATAATTTTAAGTGTTGCACTTCTACTATCTCAACAAAAAGTATGTTATTTTCGATCTTCTACAAACATAACATGACCAAAACCATTATATAATCGCTGTCGTAGGTATCTCGACTACTAACGGCGTACCGCACTGTGCAATGCCACCATGTATCGCGAGGTTGCACATCCCGTATGACCATTTAATATTTCTTTGTTGTAATAAACTCTTCCAGTCATGCATCGCGCCAATCCAACACCATTTGTATCGCAAACGCCCTGCTTGCTATCTTAATGCATGAGATCCTCGGGTATTCGCTTTTATTGCCGATACTCTCCGAAGGTTGTACGTTTTCCATATTACTGTTGGTAACTTAGATGATCGCATTCCACGAGGAGTTTTCTTACTTTCCTTTTGGCAGGCAACCAATTTTCTCGAGTTCTACAAAGTAAATACACTGCTTGGTTGCCTCCACCTGAGGTTTAATGTCATGCAATCTGTTTTGGTCATTGCCGAGTTGCAATTGCTAAAATCGTTGTTGTCGAACTTCATCGCTATGATCACATTTGCACTTCGTTTAGAACAACCTTGGTCTCATCTTATCTCTCCCTAATCCCGTCTTCATTCTGCATGAAACACTCGCGATTGACTATCACTTGTTTGCGGACTGCTATAATATGTTTACTGAAAAATAAATAAAATTGTATTTTTCAGCGCATTAAATTATTAAAATGAAAAAGGAAACTTCAAAAATTATACAGAGTCGATAAATTAGTAAATGTTAAACGACGACCCAAAGTATCAAATGATAAATAATAAATACCAAAGTGAGATTGATGAGAAGTGGAATGTTAAATAGAGAATAGGAGGTCTTAATGAAAAATGAGAAAAGATGACGGAAATGTACAGCCACATGGTCTACACATAAATGATAAGACCAAACTGGTCTTAAAAGTAGTCACTTTATGGATTCACATTTGAGAGCCAGTGGCTCCACGCTTTTGGAGAAGGAGAAGCTTTATTGGGTTGATTGTCCTCATTCGTCTGCCTTGCAAGTAAAGTGAAGGAGCAATAGAAGGAAGAAAGAAGATAAGGTAAAAGGGAAGCTAGGGTTTCAAGTTGCAAGAGAATCAAGGTTAGAAACCCTTCCTAATTCCATATTTGTTTGTTTTGGGGTTATATTGGGTTATCTTAATTTCAAGGTCTATCAGGGTTCGATTATACGGTGAATTTCAGATAAAGGAAATGTTTGGGTTTTTATGGGAGATGTCATGTAAATTTTCCCAAAACCCATGTTTTGTTTTGACTATAACTTGGTTACTACCATCCAATTATATCTAAAATTTAAAATGGACTTCTAGAGAACAAATATCCCCGAAATAAGTGTATCTGAATTTAGACCCGTAAAATTCGCCAAAGTGAGGTCGCTTTCGTCAATTTAGTTCGCTTCTTATACGCTTTTGCTTTTGGAAATAATTTTGGGTATTTTAGCTATAAGTTTAGTTTCACTCATCCAAATCGAGTGATTCAAAGTTCTAGGTAACCTTAGACTTCTAGGAGAAGACAAATTTTTGAAATAAGTGTATTCAAATTTGATTCCCATTAGGACCCAAAAATTCATCTAAAGGAGCTTATATTTTTCTGGGTGAAATTATGGTTATGTGTTGAAATAGAATAGTCCTATGTTTAGGACATATCTCTGAGTTTCCGATGTTCGAATCTGATGATTCCAATTTCTGAATAAAATAGATTTATAGGGGAACAATAGACTTGAAGAAAGTTGGGTAAAATATGACTCATTTGTTCCCATAAAAATTTTACAAGTGAAGGTATGTTGGGTAGAAAACAACCCTAACTAAACCAGGGCCGTTAACCTGGAGCATTGTTCTCTAATCGTGGATGGATTAAAGACGAGAAAACCCGAATCAAGTTAAGATTCCGAGGATAGAATCTGGCGCGACGACCTTTGTCTGCTCTCTATTCTCTCTTACTCAAGTATCAAAATTGTTTGGCGCACTATCAAAATGATTTTCAATAAACCCGCATACGATTTACGGCGGTTCGAGAAAATCGATTGTGAAATGATTGCCATGAAAAAATTGCATAAGCATTCGAAATGTGCTATTTGAGTATAAAATGTATATACTCTAATGTAAATGGAGAAGATCGATTTTTAATGCCTCTTTAATAGAATTAGTGTTATCCATCATATTTGAGTTAAAGATGATCGTATACTAATAAGAGTCAAACTGGGCAGAAATCTACGAACGAACTGTGAATGCAGATCCTCCTGATCCATGTACCAATAGACACATCTATGTGATTCATAAAATAATTTTTTATAACCGCTAGCACCTCAAAGAGACCGTGACTGCTATATAACCTTTATACTAGCTCGCAGCCCCAATGACTCAGACAAGATTTCAAGTATCCTACGCACCAAAACATTGGGGCCTAAATTGCTAAGTGGCAAATGATAAGAATATTTGTGAAAAATGCATTATTTGAGTTTTGAATGGTTATTGCATATGAAAGCAAGCATTTGGAAATTGATTAACTAATCAGAACTGAATAGAGATTTGTCTAATATATATATATATATATATATATATATATATATAGAAAGATATAGTATATATATATATATATATATATATATATATATATATATATATATATATATATATATATATATATATATATAAAGTTTATGGTTTGTGTTAAAATAAAATGAAGAGATAATCAGATATAATCGTTAAGCATAAAAATGCTTAGAAAAGAGCTTTATCATCGCACTGTACCGAGGAACAAAGTTTAAAAGCAAAGATCGTGTGCCAGAAATATCACAAAGTCAGACGGAGTAAAGTAAAGCTCGACCCCGCATACATGAAACCCCATGACGCTTTTTTGATACTTTTGTATTAAAACTATGTTGTGAAAATTGAACTTATGATAAATGTTTGTAAATGTTTTATATTTATAATCTGGCCTATAATGCCTGAATGTATAAAGGTGGAAAATGGAGTAAATGGTCATGATAATTACATTGAATGGAAAGGTGTATTGAGAACAAATGATGAGTCCCCTCTGCTAACATGATATGTCACACTCTAACCTCGCCTAGGCTGATTTGCTGGGTGCGAACCCAGATCGAGACTTTATTTGCTTTTTCGTATATCGGTGGACCCAAGTCTTATAACTAAATCAAAATATCATATACAAAAATACAAAATAAAACTACCACTGTAGTGGCTTTTACAGCATCATTACATAAGCGTCCCGAGTCCCATTTACATAAATATATACAAAAACTCAGACATTTACATTTACATAATCGTAGCGCAAACCGGCCAGGATGAACCTACTAGTTTATCGTACGCAAGATGCGGAAGATCTGACGTCCTCCCTCTGCACCACAATCATTAAAAACTCATGCTGTTAATCTTAGTGGGAAACATATGACTTATACGTATACACATGCGCTAATACTCATTTATAGTAAACATATAACAAAGAATACATATATACAAAAGAGTAAATACTGGTAATCAACATAATCATATAACAAACTTATACACACTTGTACTTAAATAAGACTTTATACTTGTTCAGATATCCCACAGAGTTATAGAGCTTCTTATAATTTACAATGCTATGCAATTCGTAGGTATTATTGTGTTTATACTTGTACAGAAAATTCTGCAAATATTTATGAGTGATACCTGACATACACCCACATCCTGACTGTCATCTGTGTTCTTATTATATAATCCGTCAATTACTTGTGACAAGAATAAGAAATGAGTAAGACACACTCACAATACACTAATACCAGACAAGATCGAGGTGTCGAGTACTTGTGCCAGGAGTGTCAAGCATTGATATGTCGCTGCACTAATCAGAGTACCGAAATACTAAATGTGTCGGAGCATGGTCAGAGTGTATTGTTCCAATTAGAGAGGTCATAATTAAATGTGCTAAAGGTGTCGAGTGTCAAGCCGCACTAATTATTAGAGAGTACCTATACTATACGTGCTTGTCCACGTAATGTAGGTACCAGTCATTCCATATCCATTCTGTTACTTCTACAATTATATGTGTTTAGGAACTTACTATATTATCATAGGGGCCTTGTGCCTGTTAACTCCCTGAATCACAGGCTACGAGGTACAAATTTAATTTTTCCTTTACCTTACAAACATGAATGGACCATTTCATACACTTATGGGTCCTCATTAGTCCAATAGACAAGTCCTTGGAGCAATGGAAAAACAAAACAAAACACAAAAAATTCCATGGTCAACGTAGGCTACGCATGACGTAAAGACTACCACGCTTGCAGGTGACTCGCCACAACAGAGCACCCGCTACATCAAGGCGCACCCGAGGCTTGTCCAAGCCCCCTTTACGTTGCTGCGCGGCGTAGGACCCCAAAAATTGCCCAAATTTTGCTCATTTCATCAATTTTTCTAGAAATCCAACAAAAAACCCTAAAATAATCCAAAAGCATCCCAAAAAACAACTCCCAAATGTATTCTAACCCAACCAAAACCAAACATAGAGATTGATTAGGGTTTTTCCAAACCCAAACTCAAATACTTGTAAGTTAGGTTAACTTCCTAACACCCAAATAAGTATCCCTACATCATAAATCAAGAATCCATACTCAAAGGGAGGATTCCGTACTCCTCTTATACAAACTAGGTTTTTACCAACCAAACTTTCAACAAATCTATGGTTAGGATGAATTCCTAGATAAACCCTAGAAATGGAACAAACTAATATCCATGCAATTCCATACATCCATACAAGTCCATACAAAAGTCAAAAATCCATACACAAATAGTTTCTGTACCTTTTCTCTTCTTCTTCCTCTACTTCTTCTCTTCTCCTCTCTTCTTCTTCACGTTGAAGCCCTCTCCAAAATGAGAGACCAACTTGGTCTTATCCCCTTTGATTTTTAATTTCTCTATTACACTTGGTCCTCAAACTCCCTTCTATTTGCACTACAACTTATGTTATTTCTATAATAGCATATCATCTTCTTATATTATGACTTTTGTGCCCCGTTTTAATAAATTACAAATTTACCATTGCTTATTTCCGGGTTTCTTAGATTTCACGTTTTGCATTTACAATTAAGAAAATTTCAAATTATACCTACAAAATATCCTAAACACAATAAAACGACACAGATATTTCTTTGGTGTTAAGTATGATATATAATAAGATATCTTCATAAGGATAATTATCCTTTACAAATGAGTATTTGAAATGTTTTATTGAGAAAATGAATTGTAATAGATCTTCGTGAAAAGAGAGGACCGTCCTGATCTGGTTCGCACTGGGTCATGTTGTACTGCAGCGCGAGCACCTCACAAGTTTACCATGCACTTACTAAATCTCCTGGTCTGAGCGCCATCTCTTCCTTTACCTATAATAAGATTTGAGTTGTTTCCGTACTATCTGAGAGTATATTACAAAGTATGTTTTATGGTTCTTATTTTATTAATTTTATGCTATTACCTTTTGTCTATATATATATATATATATATATATATATATATATATATATATATATATATATATATATACCTCAACTCTCTCAATAATAAATAAGTCTCCTTCATAATACTCGACACACAAGAAAACACTTTATCAAAAAAAAAATTCATATATGGGAAAGAACGACGAAACAGATTTACGACGCGACAAAAATCACCATCCGATCTAAAGAATAAGGGGCTTGAAAAAATAATAGAGATATGAACGACATAGCTTCCACGACAATCTCTATTTGTGACGCTCCAACCTGCACTTTAAAAGTTAAGAAAGAGTGTCACAACCGAGAATTATAAACCTCGTTAACTTATAATTCTAAACAATTATCTTGAAAATATAAACTATAAAATATTCTTATATACATACACCAGAAAATGTATTTACAATGTCCCGTACATATATTATGAGTCCCATTTATTTGTACTAAGTTCACATCAGCTCAAAAATCACATTTACACTTATAAAATTGATTCAAACCTACTCCGATGGACTCCTACAACCATGGTCGCCCTACTATATGCACATCACAGACGTCCTCTTGGTACCTATACGATAAACACCCGTGCGTTTTATAGCCTTAGTGGAATTCATAAATATAGACGAATTACCTATAATTTCATTATAATACTTCATAACATTTTATTTATAATACATGTTAATTTCATATCATTATAATTAAATTGTTATATCATTTCACATCATTTCTTACATTTCACGCCTTTTATAACATTCCAAAATTTCATCTCATCTTATGTCATGTCGCAGATATTCCAAAGTAAAGTGGATACTGAGAACTGTATGTACTGATATACTATCACCGTGATGATGCTGATCTATAAATCAGATCAGATTGTATGACCCAAACGAGGCCACTATAATGATCTAAACGGATCCACGTCACTCTGCCTCCACTGCGTCACTGGCCTATAACCTGTATGTCGGCAAAGATTGTTATCCCTATGTGCATGCCTATCTATCAAAATTACCCGTCATAAGCAAGCAATCGGGCTTATTATGTTTTCTTAACAATCTTTAGGTATCGAAAAGATATCTCATACACGAATAACTACCGATATCACGATACCTTACTTAGATATTCATTATCAAATAACTTTTATAAACATTTAATCGTACTTGTACTTTTTCATAAACAAAATTATACTGTATTTTCTTTTAAATTTTCATAACACATGTTATCAAAGTGATCAACTTACTATGATGCAAATATTTCATATAACAATACATTTATATAAATTTTTATACAACTTCAATTTCCATAACCAATTATGCCTCTAACACTGAAAGTAGCCTCTGTGTTCCATTTTCGATCATAATTTCACTCATGTAAACTGATCATAGAGAAAGCGATCTTCTAACTCAATATACCCCATGTCTTAAGTTTCTATGGTTCAAAAATCATGTCATTTGACTTTTAATTTAAGATATATGGTTCAACATTCCGAATCGCTCTCGACGCTTATGCTAACATAATCTGTAATCATGGCCTCAATTTAAAATTTTATAGGAATGATAGAAACATAATTTGACCATAATTTATTCATGAAAGTTGTTCTCCTATATGTCTAGTTTGTACAAAAATTTGAATCACCTCATTTTGACCTGTATAACTCAAGTTATGATTTTTTTTTTTTTTTGAAAGAACTCAAGTTATGATCTAAACACCGGAATTACTCCAGTTCAGGGGATTGTTCTGAGATAGATTTCAGGGACATAATTGTTCCCTTACTTTGATGAATTTTTTGGGTATAATTGGGTCTAAATTTGGATACACTTATTTCATGAAGATTTGTTCTCCTAAAAGTCTAGTTTACCCAAAAATTTGAATCATTCAATTTGGATAAGTGAAACTCAACTTATAGCCTAAATACCAAAACTGTTCCAAAACCCAAAACTCGTATCGAATCGATCTCGAATTGACCAAAATATAGCCTCACTTACTTAATTTTCTCGGGATCCAATGGGGTCTAAATTTGATATAACTATTTCGCTGATATCTGTTCTCCTAAAGATATTTTACCTGCACTCAATCAATTAATTTAAATGAGTTGATTTACCAAGTTTACGCTGAAAGAAAGCATGTTTAAAAAATGGAACAAAGATCTCCTCTAAAACCCAACATTTTTTCTATACAACTTTTCTTCCATCAAAAGACCACAACTAAACCAAACAACTTCATGGCTGGGTTTATGGCACTTAATCCAACAAATGGCGAAAAAAACCCCAACCTAAACACAATTCCTTACACATTCTAAATACATAGTTTCTATAAGATATTTCTAGTGCTACATATTCCATAACTAAGATTCATACCTTAAATTCAATTTATCTTCTTTCCTTCTTCCTTCTTCTTCTCTTCTTTTTCTTCATCTCTTCTTCTTCTTCCACCATAAATGCCCTAAACTTTTCTAAGCCAAATAAATTTAAGACCATAGTTTGGTCTTATCCTATTTTTTGGCTTAATTTTGCTTTTACAACTTAGTCCTTCATTTTCCTTTTATTCTCAAATCAACTTATCTAATTTCTAACTTAGTATATAATCTTTCTTTTCATCTTATGACCTTTTATATTGGATTGCAAATTACTAATTTACCTCTTTACACTTATATTAATTCGGTTTTTTGGCCTTAGTATTTTTAAGATTTATTTTATTCTCAAAAAATATACATTTACTTTATTATACCCTAAACATGTTATAAAACTCACAAAGATAATTCTACAGCCACATTATAAGCACTCGTCATATTTATAATTCTAATTATACCATTTTGATCAATTTATTATTTGTTACTTTTAATTAATCTTGTTCCTCTGTGCTCCTCTTTCCATGTCTATACATTCAATGAATAATCACATTTTCAAATTATTATTATATTATTATTTCCGATAATCAAACATAGCATCTTTCAACGTTGGTGGTGCAAAACAACATTGTGATGAAGCCAAGCCTACAAGGAAACATAGAAATGAGAATATTGGATACGGAATCTCAAGATTCTCAACAACCAAAGCACATACGGTATAATCAAATCAAGCGAATCCACCGATTGGATTGTCTAATATTTCTGGGCTGTCCACTATATCAGCAATGGTCATGTCCTTCTTCTTCTTCTTCTTCTCATTGCTCAAGAAGAGGGCTTGTAGATTGAAAGGGCCTACAGAGAAAGGAGGTCCATCCCAGAGAGCCATGGCGAACTGCTCATGGATTCTCTCTGTTGGATGGAAAGAATCCCACCATATGTATTCATCTGGGTTGTCACATAATTGGTATTCGCTCACCTTCTTTGTCCCTCCACAACTGAAGATCCCTCCATATGGTCCTGCTCCACAGCATGCATTCACCCCATCCTTGAAATCTTCACAAATGAAAACACAGATTTGTCAGTGATGTGATGGTTATATGCTAACGAAACGGAGCATATCGGTAATATATTACATCTGAACATAGAAATAAATGACACAACATTCAAGTTAATGGCAAAATATAATGCCTGCCATATATTCGATATCTAAAAGTTTAATACATGGATTCCGATATTTATTCGATCTAACGACCAATCTGATTAAATGTCATTATCTAAACCAACACTAAACCGAGCAAAGTTAGTTCTAATCAATACGACATATTAACCACTGCTAAATAAACCGATAACAAAACATGTCACAACAGGTCAACGACAAAGACACAAAAAAACAAAGATAAACCCAGATCGAATATCTGAGGAAGAAAACTATAAAATAAGTGATTTCAGGTTAAGAATGACCCAAACAATCACTTCTCTCTAGCTAACAAGGGCATGAAAAAAAAGAACATAAGGAGGGACGATTAGGGTTTCCAGAGAGAAGTTCCTTGACGGAACGAAAGTTAACACAAAATAAGTAACAAATTATCAACAAGTAGTTAAAAGAAAATGTCAAAGCCAGATAGGACAGCTTTTACTCACCATAGTTTGAAGGGTTGTTTATTCTGTCAAGAAGCCAATTATAGAAGTTGGAGTTGGAGTATTTGAACCCTTTCATAATATGTTGAAGGTTTGTGAGGACAGCAGAGAGAGTATATTGCAAAGTATGCAAGAGCAGAAGCCTCTTCCAAGCACCCAACTTCACCTTCACCTTCACCTTTACTGCCTTGGGAGTTCATGAGATTCAGAGCCCTCAAGGCAGGTAAACAACCTAGTGGAGACAAACTCAGGAAACCGAACTTTCTGCCTCCTTTTTCATATAAGACCTGGACAGAAGAACACACGCATCAAGGCTTGGTAACTTTGGACCCAATTGTTCTAAGATGTCTTCGTCGCTCTCATGTAAAAGGCTTAAGGCTTGATCGGTTATTGTTAACGAAAACTGGTTTCTATTTTTAAAAGAGAACAAAAAATATAAAGAGAACATTTTTAGTTTTGAGGATTTTTTGTTATGAAAAACATAGAAATATAAAACATTATAAATGCTTTGCCATGCTTTTAAAATTTGCTTTATGCACTGAAAAGCACTGATAATAATACAAGAAACTCTTATTTATTCTTTAAATTTAGTGTTTTTGTGTGTTTTTTTATGTGTTTTATGATTTTTAGAAAAAAATAAATTGGAAACTAAACATGTTTTTCCTATTTTTAAAAACTGTTATTAATAATAGTTTTTGAAAACATAAAAATATCGTTTTGTGTTTTTTGAAAATTAATCGCTTTCTTGCTATTCGAATTTAAAGGCTTTCTGTTTTGTGTTTTTCAAATAAAAATATCGGTAAATCAAACTGTTTCCACAAGCCTTATTTTTCTTGTTTTTGGGAATATTATCAAGCAAAAATGTAAACCAAACAGCCGCTCAAATTTCAAAACTAATATTGCCTATCATGTGCAAATAAAGTACAGAGTCCATAGGAATTGGATTTAGATTCAGCCCCAAGAGTGATAATTTTACGACCTTAAAACTAAAGCCAGTATTAAAAATATACTTCTCAATAACTAAGCCAAAAACAAAGAATCGAATAAGCCCTTAATTACCTGAATTGCCTGAGTCAAGTTCCCGATCACCATTCCGACATAAGCTTCAGGTTGGTATAATTCCCTCATTTTTGGACTTCCCAGATAGCCACCCATATAATCATTGCTTCCAATACTAATAAAAAACACAGCTTCCGATATCAGTTCCTTAGCCTGCTCATCTCCCAACTTGTCTGTTAATGATTTTTGCACCTCTTCAAAGTTCTTCAACTGTGTTTGAAGATCAATCACCTAATAATGCAGAAGATCGGAATCTGTAAATCTACCATACATATAAATAAGATATTCACGAACAGAAAACAGTTCCTTACCAAGCCCTGATTGGTTTCGGAGAGAACGCCAGCCCCACCGGAGGCGAAGTTGACACCATTGGTGAATTCGGCAGATGGTCGTAAAAACGGAGGAATCAAAATTCGCAGACTAAAGATACCCAGCTACATCAACAGCTATCCGCGTATCTCTACACTGGATATGAATTACATCAAAATCCGCTTTAAAGCTAGTCATGGCGACCCTTCAGCTTAAAAATCTGACAATATCTAAGTACGACTGTGACCTGACCATTATAGTCGCGATTAAAGCCAATCCTCAACCTCGATATGAGGTCTGTTCCTTTTGGCTCCGTAGGGTATGTTAAGTTGTCCATTTGACCCTTAAACCCCAAAAGACACAACCAACATGAGGGATGTTTGTCATATTCCATATAAGATAGGGGATAAATTTCTTATTACTATATAAGTATGAATTCTTTTTAACTTAGTATAAATGTTTTAAAGCCGTTAGGACCTTTAGGTTAAAATCGAATAATATCTACATTATTGAGACATGCCATTTACATATATAAAGAAGTCTTCAGTTTGATTCAATAAATTATTCTTAGTATTTAAAATTGATGAAAGGTTTAAAAGACAATTCACAATTTAAGACCAGTCGACAGATCTGCCATTAAATCGTAATCGACTGCATGGTATGACCGACGCTCGATCTGATTTTAAAACATCGATGACTGTTAAGAGGAAAAAACCACAAAAACTACATAAATAGTAGTGGGATTTGTACCTATGAAGTCAACGATGATCCGGCCATCAGAGAAGCGGCCGGTGGGATGATGGAAGAAGCCATTGTGGGCATAGGGCTTGTAATCTGCTCTGTTTTCAGGGATAGTGTCGATGAAATTATTGTTGCCGGGATCGACGGTTGAGTCTCCGAAGATGAAGAAGGCGCTGCTGCTGCTGGTGGTCGTCTCCGTTAATGGCTCTCCCCATGCTCCATCTCCATTACCACAAAATAGTAATACTGATGATATTATGGATATGGCTGTGAGGTGAAACAGAAGCCAAGCCTAATTCTGAGATCAGCCTCGCCATTACCAATATGAACTGCTCTTCATTTCTGCAATCTACTCCTTAAATAACTCCAAACTATGGGTTTTTTTTTTCTTTTGGTGGCGATATCTCCAATGAAATTCGTTATTTTCATTGTCATTGCCAAAACAGGGGGACCTAAATCCCTCTTGTCTTCTTCACATCAATAAAATACAATGCATGGCGTTTATTTGCAAAGGCCAGAAAATTCAGAGGAAATGACCTAATCATTTAGTATTTTTTCTTTTCAAAAAATTAATATTTCCTAATACTCACTATATAAAACAAGAAAAACAAAAAATAGGGAGAATCACGCTTTGTTTCATAGTTTTTCTTAAAAACATGAAAACATATAAAATACTAAATTTAAAAAATAAGAAAAAAAATCAAAAAATGTTATATATGTCTTCAAAAACAGTTCTCAATCAAAGTCTAAAAAAAAAGGGTAAAATATCACATATTTGAAAATAATAGTTTTCTATTTTAAATAAATTATATTATTTGCGGTCAATTTTTTTATGTCACATAAGGGAATCAATGGGAGAAATGAGCTCAAGCCTACCTGGTATGATAAAAGGTTAAACATTCTAAATAGGGGGTTCTAAATTCGGTTTCAATCATAATGAAAATAATTTACTATATTGTATTTTAAGTGTTTAATTGTCAACATATATATATAGAATGAGACTGAAAGAGAAAACACTATAGATTGTTTTATTTATTAACAAACAAAAAAAAAAAAACGTAGGGAAGAAATTGTTCTTAAAATGGTTTTCTACTCTTAAAATAGGTTATTTATTTATTTATTTATTTATTGTTGGAGGTAAAAAAAAAATTTATTTTTCTTTTTAGTTATTTTTATAAAATCTATAAAAATAAGCATTAATTTAGAAATTTATATATCACACATAATTATAAAAGAATTATAAATCGTTATTATAAAAATAGTTTTTAAGGATTTTTAACAATAATATTTCAATTATTTTAAAAAAATAAAATTGTATCTGGGAACTAAATATAAATTTAATTGTTTACTATCCTTAAAATTATAATGAATATTCTTAATTTATTCTTTTCATATTTTTAACTATTTATTTGTTTTTAAATATCATCTACAAAAACATGAAAATATCTTACAAACGATGCGTTTTGGGTGGTAGAATAGAAGTCAAGTTACATAACATAAAAATTAAAATTGGTTTTGTGAGGGTATTTATGTAATTTTAAATAGAATCTCGTGTTGGGATAGCGGGAGACCTTCTCAAGGGGAGTGGTAAGAACCCTAGAGCAGGAACGATCGAAATTATCGTCAATGGGGTCGTCGAAAAGGAATCACAAGGAGAAGACAGTTCGTCGGAAGTAAGTGTGAATTATTCAAATTCCGTCTGCATCAATGTTGATTTTGCACCACTGTGTGAAGATGTTGATTTTTGCATCACTGTAAATGCTACCACGAATTTGTTTGCAGAGAAGAAAAACCAGAAGAACCGGAGTTGCCCAAGTATAGAGATCGTGCGAAGGAGCGGAGGGAGGATCAAAATCCGGATTACGAACCAACCGAACTCGGCTCGTTTCATGCGGTTGCCCCTCCTGGCACCGTCGACCTCAGGTCACAAATCTCCTCTCTCTTCTCTCTTCTCTCTCTCTCTCCCCCCCTTTTGTGATTGTTGTGTATAATATTTGTTATTGTTCTTGTGATTTTTACAGGTCTGCTGAATCACATAAGATATCTATCGAGCACAGCAAGTATCTTGGAGGTTCGTTCGTCCTTTTTTTTCCTTACTTGTTATGATTATCTTCTCGTTGAGCCTTTGATATTTGATTTATTTCTATTCAGTCTGTATTTGGGGTTATTTCTTTGCAACTCCCATGCATTGCTCTTAAAAGGTAGTGGATTTGTGGTCGATATAGACTAAACCATCGGGAAATGGCTTTTCTGAACGATTCTCCGCAGGTTTCCGGATATATAGGCTCTTGGAACCTTGAAAATACTAGGAAAGAAGAAAATACTAAGGAAAATGATTTTATCATGTTTGGTTTCACCGCCTAAAATGGAGAGGAAAATCAAATATAATAAAAATTCCTCAAAATTTTATATAATTTTAATTTTTTTAGCTGTTATTCAACAGAGAGAAACAAATAAAATGTGTTTGAATCAACATATAAAATTAATTTATTAAGTTTGAACTTATTTTTTACTTTCCTTCAAATTTTCTTTCTTTCCACTTTTGCTCTCTATTTTCCTCTATGTTTCCTTTCCTTATTACTTTCCGGGTTCCAAACGGAGCTGTAGTGTTTTTTAGAGATGGCAATTCAATGATTTTAATTGTTAGCATTCTCTTTACTAGAACCTATTGCCTTAAAGAGCGGCTGTGTTGATGATTTTCTGGGAGTAGCCTTTTTTTATTTTGGATGGATTGATGTTGTTCAGGGGATGTGGAACACACGCATTTGGTCAAAGGCTTGGACTATGCTTTGCTTCATAAAGTGAGAAGTGAGATTGATAAGAAACCAGAAGTCGGAGATGATGCTGATGGAAAATCCGGGTAACTTAGTTTGATTTTGATGTAGCAAAGAAAATTGAACTGTTATTTCCTTTATGTTCTATTGTTCTTTCTGAGAACCAAACTGCTTAGATGATTTCTTTGTTGGATACATGGAAGAAAAGCTCTGAATCATCATGCCCCCTTAGTTCTTTTAAAAATCCTAAAAGAGGAGATATTGCATGCAAGATTGATGAAGTTGTTGCATTCATATGAGAAAAGGAAGGGTGAACACAGGGAACCCATGAAGAGAAACTGATAGGGAAAGACTCAATGCTCAATGCAACCCCAGCTACATGAGAAACAAAATAAGCCTCAGAAGGAAGGCATTAATCTGCATGGGAGACTCTAGAAGAAATGCTCTTTCCTAGCCTAGAAATCTTGATCCCCGGGCTTCATATATAATCATGCTGGTCTCATAAATTCTTGAGGGAAAATAATGCAAGAGAGAGAAAATAGAGAGGAAAAGTAGAAGGAAAGAAAAAATAAAGCTGAAAAAGTCGAAAATAGAGTTAAATTTGATAAATTATATTATTTAGCTCTATTTTATTTATTTTCACACATGAATATAAAGATTAAATAATTTAAAAATATTTTAGTTTCTAAGTATTTTTATTTATATTTGATTTTCTTTTAGATTTTTCATTAGACAAAAGGAAAATAATTTTCCTTGGCCATTTTTTCTTTCCTTAATACTTTCCAAGAACCAACACAACCATAAGGGAATGGACACAAAACCCTGGCTTGCAAGGAAATTGGCTTCCTCATTAGTTGAGTCGAAGGAATCCTTTTCAGTGAGCCACGAAAATGAAGGAACAACTCAGTGCCTGTCTGAGCTGACTGTTTTATGTCCATTAGTCATGTTCCAGATCACCTTCCTCTAGTATTGATATGTTTGCAGTAGCTGTTTAAATGTTTGATTCTCCTTTTGCTGTTAAAATGATTGTTATTGTTGTTATGATGTGCAATATGTAACTGAAAAGAAATTACAGTATCTATTTCATTGATCAAAAAAAAATTATAGTATCTATTTCCTAACTGCCAAAGTTATTGTATACTTGGCATATGTTGATTGTTATGTAACATTCTGTTTACTGACAGAGTATCCAAGGAGGACCAGCCATTGTCATTTCGCACTGCAACTGCAAAGGTGATTTGATTTATTTAGAATTTTTAGAATCATTTAATACCATATTAGTTTTCTTTCATGAGCTTAAACAGTGAGAATGGGATGTTAGCCCAGAATGCAATTGCCTTTTTTAGTGATTGTTTTACTTCCCTTTTCAGTCAGTATATCAGTGGATCGTCAAGCCCCAAACTGTTGTCAAGTCAAATGAGATGTTCCTCCCTGGAAGAATGTCATTTATTTTTAACACGGTAATATTATTCTGTTTCTAGTATGCTCTTTTAATTAATTCCATTAGTTAAGTTGTTTCCTCTTTGTTAGTGGTTATTGTCAATCCTGGACTTTTATGGGAAGCTCAATATTTGTTCATCCGAATATGAAACTGATTGATTTGTGTTTGATTGCTTCTGAGCATATATGATCTTATGCTATGAGCAGGAAAATACTTGTTTTTGGTCGTGCTTGTTGATTTGTTCTGCACCCTCTCAACTAGCTAGCCAAATGCACTTCATCTGAACGTTCAGCAGAAATCGTGATATGAACTGCTACTTTGTCTAAGCCAAATATGAGTGGATGGTCACTCCAATACATTTTTTTTTTGATAACGGGGATGTCTCAGTTAGCTTCTTCTGGCGCCGTATCTCGACTAATCCCACGAGCTCAAGTTAACGGCCAGGTAAACCCCAAAGACTCGAGGGGGCTCGAATCAAGCATCATTGAATTAAACCCCTAGGCCTTAGACTAACCGAGGTATCCCTCAGGGTTTTTTGTGGTGGCTCTTTTTAAGACACTTAATGCTTATTTATAAAAAAAAGAAAGAGTGGATTAAGCTTACATGGATAACATCGTCACTACTGCCCAGAGGTTGAGCAGGCAGGCTTGGCTTTCCTCATCATGGAACCACTTTTTTCAATAGTTGTACCGGCCCAATTACCCTATCGAGATAATGAATAGAACAAGCTTCTTAATCTTAGTCCCATGGTCACCTTTTATGAAATGTCCATGAATGGTGCCTTCAACGTCTGGTGTGGGTGTGTACATTTGTATTTGTACCTAATTAGGAACTTAAGGGTTTGAATCATTGAGAACTTATTAGAAGAGACTTTTGGAGATCCTCAGCAAAGTATCTTTGTTGGTGAGATAAGATCCTGTAAGATAAATGTGAGGACTTTCGCACAGATGGATTATATTTTGATGGTATAACTTATCTTCCAGGCATGATTGTGTCTTGTATTGCTTATTTTGATGATTGTTGAAAACCATGTCTTCAAATAATTCTTTGGACAAAATTTTCTGATGTTACAAAGCCCTTTTTGCTTTCTAGGAGGGTGGATTTTCTAGTGACATTCCAACAACTCTGCATAGAAGTAAAGCCGACTGTCCAGTGCCAGAGGTCAATCTCTTCTTCATCCCTTCCTAATGCAGTTATCTCTCCTGAAGCATTAGACAGGGGATGTAATTTTATTGTTATTTGTGTGCAGGAAATGGTTACTGTCAGTGTTGATGGTTCTGTGCTGGACCGAAGAAGCAAAATCATGTCATATCTCTACTACCCTGCCTGGGAAAGTTCTCAAGAAGAAGAAAAAGGAGAGAGATGTCAAAGGTATTTGCTAAATGCAGCTCTTTATCTAAAACACACTGGAAATTTTCATTTTGACATGTGATTTTGCCATGATTTACGAGATTCATGATGATGCTAGCTAATTCATTAATTCAGTTTACAATGAAAATTGTCTTGTCATGTTATTTCTGGACAAAGCTTTTTTTCCCCTTTTTGTTGGTTTCCTGATATTTTTACTCATAAATGCCTAACGGGATTTGCCTTTTCAGCTTGGTGGGTGTTTGACAAGCACATATTGCAAAGGGTTTTTTCTTTTTTTGGCCAGAAATTATCTAAGTACATTTCCTCATTAATACCCTGCTCTAATTTTATTTGCAATGTCTTTTTTGCCTCCAACAGACCACAAATAATAAATCATAAGTTTCAGGTTTTTATCTTGACCAGGATAATAATCACAGGCCAAGTAGATCCCTCATTTGTTCAAAAAATTATAGATTACGGTTTTGTTTGACTGAAAGTCTTTAAGCAATGCGTAGAAATTTCAATGATACCTCAAACACAGTGTTACAGAGCTCGACAAAGAATCCACAACTACTAAAAGTAAGTTTTTAGCATTAACCCAGGATATAATGAAGATGATGGAGTATTCATTAAAGCGTTCCATGTTATAACACTCAACACTAGCGATGAGACAAGAATTCAAATAAATGATAATAAACCCAGAAGATACAACCAGTTTAACATGCAATGGATCAAAATAAGAAGAGCCCTAGGGATAAAAGAAGTTCCTGGGAGAATGATAGATTTAAGAAAGAAAAATTGCTCAGTCCATTGTGCTACGAATAACTCGATAATAATAATTGGAGATGGAAAAGCTAGAGGACACAAAATGATAACTAAAAAAATAATCGAATTTGACTACATTTAATCATCCCCGCTTAGCCAAATGACAAAAAAGATAAGATACATAAGAGTCATGAAAAAGACAAAAAATAACAGTGAAGGATGGATCACCCTTGGAAAGAAAATGTAAAATTAGCTTTCCAAGTGGCCTGACAAGTCATGTTTGCCACTATAATTGTATAAAATAAGAAGATAACAGGAAACCCACTTTTTCATAAAAGAGAAACTAATTTTCTAAGAGCCAGATTTTGCATAAAATTATCTACCACTATAATCAGACAGATTATGCTTTTCAAGATATATCTCTTGAAGACAACAGGAGATAACAACTTTTCAAAAAAGAGCTTGACAAAACAGCAAAAGAAGACAAAAAGAAGGACAAATGGAGATAACAACGAATCTACTTCTCAAAAAGGAGTTTGACAAAACAACAAAAGAAGACAGATGAAGATAAGAACAAAAGAGGGGAGAGAAGAAATCCAAGGAGGAGGAAGCTCTATAAATTGAAAAGAGCTCTCATTTTAGAGGCATAAAAAAAATCCTACATCCTTATAGAGGGTGTAGAGGGTAATTGGCGGATTTATCAAATCTTAGTTTCAAGCTCTTATAAAGGGTAATCAGTAGATTTATCAAATAAAAAATGAGAATACTTATATGCATATAAGAATTAAATAGTAAAAGTTCAACACGTCTGAGAAGTTACTCATTATATGTGTGAAATTAAAGAATCTTTGCACCTCACCGCACCTCACCGACGCTGAACCCTTCTTCCTATAGCCTCTCTCGTCAATACATTGGAAAAGTCAGATAGAGATACCACCGTATGGATTAAAACACACAAGGGTATTGAAGAAACTTTCAAACTTTCTTTATTTCATGGATACACTCTCTTATCATACATCTGTGGAGCTTAGTAACGCTGAGGCATAGGAAAAGAAATAAGGATGTAGGATTTTTTTATGCCTCTAAAATGAGGTTTTCTCACCCTATAGAGCTTCCTCTTCCTGGATTTCTTTCTCCCCTTGTTCTTATCTTCGCTGTTTTGTTTTGTCAAATTCTTTTTTGAGAAGTATATTCATTGTTATCTCTAGTTGCCCTTCTTTTTGTCTTCTTTTGCTGTTTTGTGAAGCTCGTTGTTGAAAAGTTGTTATTCCAAGTTGCCTACGAGAGACGTCTCTTCTTGAAAAAGCAGAATCCTATTACAATTATAGTGGTAGATAATTTTGTCATACCACTCTTAGAAAAAATGGATTTCTACTATGAAAAAGTGGGTTTCTTGTTATCTTCTTATCTTATACAATTATAGTGGCAGACATATCTTGTCACGTTACTTGGAAAGCTAATTTTACATTTTCTTTCTGAGGGTGATCCATCCTTCACTGTTATTTTTTTGTCTTTTTCATGACTCTTGTTGCCTCTATCTTTGTCATTTGGCTGGCAGGGATGATTAACTGGTCCAGCTCAATTATTTTTTCAACTTATTATTTTGTGTCCTCTAGCTTTTCCATCTCCAATTATTATTATCGAGTTATTCGTAGCACAATGGACTAAGCAATTTTTGTTTCTTAGATCTGTTATTCTCCCAAGGACTGCTTTTATCCCTAGGGCTCTTCTTATTTTGATCCATTGCCTGTTAAACTGGCCATATCTTCTAGGTTTATTATCATTTATTTGAATTCTTGTCTCGTCGCTGGTGTTGAGTGTTATGTAACATGGAACGCTTTAATGAATACTCCATCTACATTATATTCACAGCGTTGAAAACTTAGTAATAGTAGTTGTGATTATTTGTCAGTCAAGCAGAATCATGTTCTGAGGGTATCATTTGAAATTTCTTTGCAATCTTGGCTTAAAAAGACTCAGTCAACAACCGTAATCTATAATGTTTTGAACAAATGAGGGATCTGCTTGGCCTGTGATTATTATTCTGGGGTAAATGGACTCGGTTGAAATTTGGCAATAACCTAGCCCATTAGGATTGTTATAAACGAATTCTAAGAAGGTCAAATACCTTCTTTCAATGTCGGATAATGTAATAGAGGGATTCAAAGATATGTTTTTTGTTTTTTCTTCTAGAAAAAAGAGGATTTCTTTTGTATTTTCTCCTTTTTGGAGGACTTTGAGGGACTGTTATCTTTCGGGCTTTTATCCTTTAGAAGGATAGACATTTATTGGATACCTTTTAAGATATTTTTGTCGCTTGACAGCATATACCTCCCACCCACGCATCAAGATTGTCATATTCGCTTCCCAAAGCCGACAGATCCAAGTCTACCTTATGATGTTTCGGGTCTCGAGGAGATTCAGGAAACATCTTCCTGGTCTATAGACAATTTTCTAAATCTTTCAAAACTTCTTTCCAGATTTTGATTGCCAAAACAAAAACAGAATTATTAATATCTTTGCAAAATTTATCATTTTCTCTTCAATTACTAGATGAGTTTTGCAAGTGATTCATACTCACATGTTGTCATCCTTCTCGCTGTCATAGATGCTTTTCCTGATATTCACATTTCACTTAAAATATGTAAAGATAATGGTCGGTCCTTATAATGGACAATCTAAAATTAGTAATTGTAAAGAGTTTAAAGTTAATCTGATGCAAATCCCTTCTTCCAGAACCTTGTTCCAAAGATTTTCAGAACCCCACCTAGTAACATCATCATCACTTCATTATAAAGGGTTTGAGAGTTAACGATTTCAAACTATTTGATACCTTAATATCGTACAGGTCTTCTTCTTTCACTATATTCAACGATCTTCGTGAATATTATTAAAGTTCATCAGAGAACTCAGATATTTCCCAATCCGCTACGTTGTCTTCGAATGGTCAGAACCGTTATCCATTGTAATATTAAAATCAAGATTATTTCACCCGTTGTTTTAGTTTCATAGCCTGTAACGTATATTTTTTATCTGAAACAGTTTGTACATTTACCATCCGGTCCCGTTGAGTCTTTCACAGTTGTTAACTCCTTGTAATTCTCGTTTTCCTTGTTGAAACAATATAAACAAGATAGTTCATAGATCTAAAATTTTGACTGGTTCTTCGTCGAATTGGTTTAGAAACCTTTTGATTTCTTTCTGATATATGATTGTAATCTGTCTTTATTGATCATTGTCGTCTCCAAAGCACCTGATTTTCTTCGATGTCATCCTTCATCCATAAGACTTGGTCGTTTCAGCCAGAGCGGTGAAAACGTTTCAATGTTGGTTTGATCTTCCTCAACAACTATAATATCATCATGGCACTATTATAAAACGAACATTTGATAAGATTTGTCCATTTTTCTTCAAACACTTTAAATATTTTCTAACCAAAATATCAACCATTCAATAATGACCTCAGCAATGAAATACAGATACTATTGATCTATTCGATTGTTAAACTGATCGGTACCAACATCAGCGACTTTTTCCTTTGCCAAATATCATCTTTGTTAGATAAAGATAACCATCAAATTTATATAGATCTTATCGATGTGTGTCCTGCATTATCATCATCATATTTTTGATATTTCCATTATGTATTCTGCACACAGTTGTATGAAGTGAGGGCTTCTACTTTCCCTTATTAATTTCATTTGTATTAATTCAACTATCTGAATTTTGAAGTCTTTTATATCTTCTTGAGAGCATATCATTGGTCTAACTCTTATGATTTTATTTGGATCTATCATTTATAGCTATAATAGATTTTCGCTTTTCCTGCATTTTTAGGATTATTACCGAAAGTTTCTCTAATTTCTCATATGTGCTGCGAATTGTTATTCTGTAAGGGCATGTATTTATTTTTCTCTGCTTCCATTTTTTAGCATTTTGATCGTAATTTATTTTAAAGGATTTGAATATCTCGATTTTAACTTATGATTACATGGAGTTTTGATCATAATAGTATGGATTGTTTGTTGGTATATTGGCACTATTGTAAAGAAATCATTTCCTAATATAATATTATATTCCTAGGTTTAATGGTATTGGTACACTTTTCCTATTTATTACAATCCTTTTTTGATTAATAATCAAGTGTGTATTAATACCAAAAAGGACTAAGGTATACAGGTGATACAACGAGGGAAAAACAAAACCAAATAAAGGAAAAACAAAGCAAATTTACAAGGCTAGCTAGGGAATTTTGAAAATATCTCTAACAAAAGTGGCTTCTACTTCAAACATCAGCCTAGCCTAAGAAGAAGAAAATAAAAAAGCATGATTTCAACTGACTTGGAAAAGGCTTCATCATCAAACACAACCCTATTTCTCTCTTTCCAAATAAATTTTTAAACAAAAGAGGGATCCGCTTTCCATAACTTCGTCTTTTTCCGTACGGGAGGTGCACTAACCCCGCAACAAGTCTTTCACCAGAAAAGGACAAACCCACCCCCCACCAGACAAAGAGAAAATAGCAGTCCACATACTCCACACCTTAGGGCAATGGATAAACAAGTGTTCTAAAGATTCTTCATCCTTTCCACAAAGAGCACACCTGCTGGCTAGCGAGAAACCTCTCTTTTTAAGCTGATCTATAGTCAAAATCTGCCCACCACACTTCCCAAGCAAAAGACAAACCACCTTAGTGGGAACGAGTAGGATCTCCACAAAGACTTTGCAGACACCAACCTGCTCACTACCACCCCAATGGGCTCAAAACATGTTTTAACAGAAATTACCATTTTTTCCTTTTCCACCGTGACCATTCCAAGGTTAGGATTGATACTTGAGGATCGACCGTGGCAAGGAAGCCTGAGACTCCTCCAATTCCCAATCATGAGTGCTCAAACCAAGTTCCAACCTTCCTGCACCTAAGCCACCTGCACTCCGCAACCTAAATTTCCTTTAGATAGCTGCTGATACAAATGAGGGAAAAGAAGAGCATAGTGGAGCTTCACCACACCACCAGTCTTCCTTAATCTTGCCTTGAACTATCCCCAATCTCACCGAACAAAGGATTTCTAATGAACAACGCTCTTTGCAAATTCTCCAAAGGCCAACCCCATGGCATCCTTTAGGAATAGGAGGAAAACAGCGCCATCCTCCAAACCATATTTCAAGATAATGACGCTCCTCCACATAGAGTCATCTTCCATCGAGAATCTCCAACACCATTTCCCAAGCAAAGCCCTATTAAAGTTGGTAAGATTGCGAATACCCAAACCACCTTTCTCTTTACTCTGACAGACTGAGTCCCAATTTATCAAATGGATTTTCCTCTCTGAAGAGCCCCCACCCCAAAGGAAGTCAAACAATCTTTTCTACCAACTTAACTAACTTTCAGTGGATCTCTAAGAGTAGACAGGTAGGTGGGCATGTCAGAGAGCACACTTCAATGAGAGTGAGTCTTCCACCCTTAGAAATATATTGTCTTTCCAAAGAGCTAATTCTATTACGAAACCTTCTTTCACTCCACCCCACACGCTAGCCTCCTCGTGTTTTGCGCCAGAGGCAACCCGAGATACTCAGTAGGCAAAGAGCCAATTTTGCACCCTAGCTCGAGAGCACGCCCATCCACATCTTCAACCCAACCCACAGGCAATAAGGATCTTTTCTCTAGATTGATCTTTAACCCCGAAAGCGCTTCAAACCAAGCTAAACTAAGATAAGTGTCATCCGATCCCCGCATCCTTACGCTGTAAGACAAGAGTATCATCCGCAAAGAGCAAACGTGCATTTTGCCCATCGATCGCCTCCCCTTAAAAATATACCCAGAGATAAAGCCTCCTTCAGCTGCTTTGTCAATCATTACCGAAAGAGCTTCCATGCCCAAAACAAAGAGATATGGCGATAATGGGTCCCCCTGCCTTAACCCTCTCGAGCTCCCAAAAAAGCCAGCTGGCTACCATTAACCAGAACAGAGAAAGTTGCAGAGATGCACCACTCTATCCAACTCACCCATTTATCCCCGAAACCCATCTTTTTTAGCACCTTCAAAATGAAGTTCCAGTTTATCTGGTCATAAGCTTTCTCAATATCAAGTTTGCAAAGGATCCCCCTTTCCTTCCTTTGCATCGAAATAATAACCTCATTGGCAACGAGGGACGATCCAGATTTGTCTACCCTCCACAAAAGCATTTTGAGCCGTTAACTAAACCATTCATAACCTTTTCACCATAGCAAGGACCTTAGCACCGCTGATAAATACTACCAATCAAGCCGATTGGTCTAAACTCTTGTCCTCGCCCCCTTATCTTTGGAATCAAGACAAGGAAAGTAGAATTTAGGCCTTTCCCAAATCTTCCCCTCTCATGAAAATCCTTGAAGAGATCCAAAATGTCCAACTTAACAAAGTCCCAAACTTGCCAAAAAGCCACAAAGGAAGGCCATCAGACCTCGGCTTTGTCCCCATTGAGATTTAACAATGCTGCATGGATTTCTAAGCCGTAAAGGTTCCTTCAAGTTTAGAAAGGCACCAAACCTCTAACTGAAAATCCGTAGCCTCATAAATTTCTCTCCAAGAACCCTTGACGTATGCAAACTTTGGAAAGCATCTCATAATGCCTCGTCAATCCCTCCCTTATCCCTTCAAGCCAATCCCCACTCAATCCGAACCTTTCGATAGTACTCGCTTTTTGTGGAATCGCCATTCGTAAAACCCACATTCCTCGCCCCCTTTCACCTATAACTCCCTAGACTCGCTCCAAGACATGCTTCCTCCATTGTTAATTCATTTCTGAAATCCTCCAATCACGCCATTCATTTCAAGTTCTTCAGAGAGGGCCTTCATCTTAAATCTCTATCCCAATGTCACACTGCTGGCGGCAGACTTTTATTTTCTTCAACCCTCCAAAGACCTCTTTGTTCCATTTTGAGTAAATTTTTTGGCGGCTTTCATCTTTTCCATTAACATAACCGGTCATTCCCGAACTCCAACCGTCACCGTGACTCCGACCATATCCTTGAAACCCTCCTCTTTCATCCACATATTCGAATCTAAAAGGGAAGGTCTCTTTAAGGTGACTCTACCTCGAGAGGGATAGAAAATGATCAGAGGTAGGCCTAGGGAGAATACTATGTCTCGTCCCGCCAAAAAAGATACCCCACTCGAGACTGAACTCACCGGGCCTAGCTATCCTACAATTATTCGCATCACCCTTCCAAGTATACCGACCACCCCGACCGAGGGGCCTTCAACCTCCGTGTCGTCATGACCTGGAAAATCGCCATTGAACCCGTGATTCTACCTTCCCTACTCCGTTCATTTGGAAATCTAGTGATGTCAAGTCCCCGCCAATGCACCACGATCATTCATAACCTTTAATAGCTCCCCAATTCGTCCCATAGAAGTTCCTAGCCCCATGCATAAAGGGGCCATAAACCCCCCGTGAACACCCCAAGCAATGATCTTCTACAATGAACTTGAATCTACAAGACACTCGCGGAACCGACCTTCCTCTTTAGCCAATAGGGATTAACACATGAGAATCCTTAAAATAACAATTATTCCCCAGAGGCCCTCGCCTCTTAAAGCCGCTCAATCAAGGAATCCGCCACCCCAAACTCGATCAAAGCAGACACTTCCTTTGAATTCTGCTCCTCGCAGACAAACAACATCCACTCGTGATTCGTTTTCGAGAATGAAGCTCCTCCGCCTCACAGGATGAAACTTTTTGCTATCCTTTATGGTCGTAGCTAAGTTGTATAGTGCTGGAAAAACATATCTATTTGGTGGGTTTTTTGTCTCACGGGGTATAAAAGTGGAGTGAGTTCTTATTTTCGCTTCCTTTCTTTTGTAATTTTTAGAGCAATTCATGTGCTCTTTTCATATATATACATTTATACCGCTTTTACCGATAAAAACATCCACTCTTCCTGTGATCTTGATGTAAAGGCCTTAATCACTTTCCTTTATCTACATCATTCGCCCCTTACATTCCAAGATAAAATTTCTATCTTCATCAACGACTATAATAATAAGCCCCGACCTCCTTCCCTGTCATTCTTTTCCTTATCGTGTCCGCTACATTCCAAGCCAATTTTTTCATCTCCCTATCAAACTTTGCAGGATTCCTCGTCTCTCTTTCCTTCCCTTTCCTCACGTTAAACCCCTTCAAAAACTCCAAAATTTCCTTCGTGCCTGTAGCTGAGAAACCCAAAAACTTGCTAACCGGGCCAGCAACTTTCTCCCACGACCGTGATCCTCCGTATGAACTCTTTCCTATTTTCATCTTTATCCACATCCTCATATCAAAATAATCCTTCTTCCACCGCCACTAACCCGCGCGACAGTGGGCCTCACGAGCCAGATGGCGGCAAAATCGCCAAGGGTGTTAAAGCAATACCCTGAGACCCCACACAATCTGCCTGTGGAATCTCATCGTGGCCCTCGTAGAACTAAAATGATTCCACCAAATGGGGGTCCTGGCCAAGACAAGGAGAGGAAAGAAGAAGAGCGCAATCTCGCAAATAGTACCTTTCTTCATCGCTGGAGGGAAGAGGATCCTTTTGCCCTCGTCCTCGTGCAGCATGAATCCCGCCTTGTATTGAGAGAGTTCCTCGGACCTTGAAGCCGAAAGACACCCGCCCAACTCCATGGCTAAAGAAACCGTGGGTACGGGGTTTTCAACTTTTAACCGCCTCTCGTCTCCACTTTAGTCGGCTTAGCCTTTCGTGCCCAGCCGGTGCAACCCACCGTCTGAGTCTCCAAATTTCTCGCCCGCTCCCATCCGTAAGCCATGGCCACCCCGTGAACGAAGGCCGCTTACCCCGTAAGACGCGCAGGCAAAACAGTGTGGTCACCAACCTGCTGAACTTCCCTATTGACGTCCTTATCCCCATCTTTGCACCGGGCTGAAATATCCTCTTCCACGCTACTAAATCCCTAAGACAGGGCCTCGCCAAGGACGGCGAAATTACCGAGGGCGCTAGGCGCACCGAGATCCTACACTAACTCCTCGATGCCCGTGGATATCTCGTTTGTGCCCCCATGACCAAAGGATTCCTCTAAATGAGGAAACCGGTCTAAACAAGAAGAAGAAGAAGGAGAGTGCAACGGCTTCGGATGGCTGTACCTTTCTTCCGCGCTTGAGGTATGGGAGTCATTTACCCTAACCAGAGTCGTCTTTAGCAAAGAGGGGGACCTAGCCTCGTTATGAGTGCAGTCCTTGGGCCTTGGATGCGAAGGACTGCCCGAGCCCAACCCATTGCTAAAAATGAGGGCTCCATTGGGCCTGATTTCGCCAACTTTTATCGGGCTCGACCCAACAGCAACTGGGCTTAGCCCTTCTGGCCCGGCATTAGAGGGGAGATCCATCTTCGGAGCCTCCTTCTGCACAAAACTGCACCCCATGGCATGGTCAGAGGCTGTCCTTGGGAGCGAAATCGTGATCGTATCCCGCATGGCCATCACCGCCCGTCGTCTCGCCTCCGGGGCCGACTCCCCTTGTGTCGACCTAACGACGCGCCTTCGCCACGCGCCCATTCCTCGTCTCCTTCCTTCGCTTCTGCAACCCTTCGGCAACCTCCATTTTCGATGGATACACCTTTGCAACCCATGGTGGTAACTCCCACCAGATTTGTAACTCGTAACTCCTCGAACCCGCCAGGATATTTACTGTGCTTGGTCTCACCGTCTCCTTTAGCCTAACCAATATTCTTACCCACGAGATTTCAGAACCCAGCCCTGTTTCCTCTTCTACTTTCAGGAAACCTCCACATCCATCTCCTATCTGCTTCAGCGTCTCTCTGGTCCATAAGTGTAAGGGTAACCCTAACACCCTGATCCATGCTTCCTTCTTCAGGTTCTTGTTTTTCACGCAACCCGATTCCGGCCTCCATCTCTCCAAGTTCAGAACCCCTCCTCTGAAAAGATTACAGCCCCTCTCCATCACATAATTTGACTCTTCCAAAAAATCAAACTCAAACAGCATCAAATCCTTATTTAAAAAAGCCACCGAAACACCTCCTTTTAGCTTCCACACTGCCCTAGCCCACGATTCCAACTCCCTTGTCAGGGGGATGAAGTCCGGAGCCTGCTTCCAGCTACCAACTAGGCTGTTTTCCAGCTTTCCCCACGATGAACCAGGGTCAAGCCCCGCTGTCTAATTCCGCATGGTATCTACACGACAACTCGAAATCTCATCAGACAAAGAAAAAGACCTCCTGTCTTTTTGAATGTTTGCCGTTTGAAAGGTTGGTTTTTCCTCTTTTGTCAAACAACCCCAATTCATTCCAACTTCAGACGCTAGGGTTTTCCCAACCCTTTTTCTTATCCTTGCCTTCCGAAGATAAGACTGTGTTTCTTCCCCTCCTCGTCCCTTACTTCGCACAGTAGGAAACACCCACTTGTTTTCGAATTCTCTGGGATCGAAAAGCCTCTTCCTCCGCCACTTCATCCTCCATTTATCCAGACCATCTTCCTAATGTAAAGATTCATCGACCCCCTTCCACAACGTGCCCAAACTTCCCTCTCCAAACCGGATCCACGATATTCCCTGCTTTTTCTATAATAAAAACTGCTTTCCTCCTTCCTCACCCCTTCCACCAGATCTCGAAAGCTTTGCCTTCAATCTGGTGAACCATCTTCGCGCTCCTCTCATCTGATTCGTGTTAGCCCCTCTTACCAATTTGGATATTTTATCCCTAAAAATAATAATAATAATAATGTGTTCCAAGCATCCAGGGGTATGAACAAAGAAAAGGTTAAACTTGAATTAGAAGTAATGGTTTTAGTCACATTCTGAATTCAGTGAATGACAAGAACCTGATCTTTACAATCTTGTCATGAATTATTATTTCTACATTCTCTTTTTGTTTTTTGATACTTTCTTTATTGCCAGTTACTCCTTTTATTGAGATTTTAGTGTCTTAGTTTCAGGGATTTGTACTATTATAAATACCATGGTAGGGATTGTGATTTCTTTCATTTTTGTCTTTTTAAGAAAGTACATATATTTTCGTAATATATTTATATTCCTTCTTTAGTAGTTTTATATTTATCTAGTCTATCTAAGAAACTATTTCCTAAGAGGATATCATAGTATCCATTACCTTATATGTTGTTATCTTTGTAGCACCCACGATGTTATTCCTGTAATTTTGATGGGAGCCTTACTTTTAGGATTTACTAATTTTAATGTTTGGCCATCATAATTCTTAAAGATATATGGACTTGTTATATTTCCTATCATTTCACATCTATCAGCTTGGATATGGTTACAACTTGCACCGGTATCTATTAGAATTTTTGTATTTTCAATTTCTCTTTCACCATTGTAATAGTTTCCTATAATTAGGAAAGGTGAATGTATTTCTTTTCTTATTATTCTCTGGGGACTATTATATCTTATAATAGTCTTGATATGGCTTCCTATTAGGGAATTTCCCCTAAATATGGGTTGGTCTACTTTTTGTATATAATTTTCTTTAGGAATACTATCTTCAAGGCTTAAAATGTAATTTGTAGGAATTTCTATTATGTCTAATTTTTTTGGTTCTATTATTTCAGCAATTTATCTACATTCATCACTGATTTCAATAAATGGTTTATCTTGGTAAATTCTTCCATAATTTGAGTTTGTTAGTGTGTATAATGCACTATAATACATTGTCATTACATTATTTTCTTCTTTCATGAAGTCATTTCTCAAAAAATTGAAATGTAAGCTTAAACTATCATCAAAATCTTTATCTCCCAAGTTAATATTATATTTTGGATAGCATGTAAACATTAATTTTGTATATGCCAGATTTCCTTGTATACTCCCTAAGTGGCTTTCATGTTTTGTATTAGTCTTTTATCATGTAAACTCAGAACTATTGGTGTATTTAGATTTTTTGGAAAAAGGGCTTTTATGATTATTTGTACTCTTGCTAAGTATACATGCTTTATTTTTCTCTTACCTTTTCATTCTTTATCTTACTTAGTGTTTCATTTATAGTTTCTTTTGTTAGCAAATTAAGTTTTATATTTCCTCTAGCTTTATTTATTGTTATACTTCTCTCTATATTTTGGTATTCATGAACTGTGTATTTTTTGTGCATATATTTTTTATTTAAATATCTTAGTAATCCTTCTCCAGGAGCTTTTAAATTAAAATTTAGATTCTAGATTTTTTGTAATTTTTTGTTATCAAATGTACTCTTTAACCTATATCCTTCTTGATCTTCCTTTGTACATATAACTTCGAATTCGGAAATATCATCATCTTCTACTATCTCTTTACTCATTCTGTATCACTATATGTAGTACTTTTATCATTCTCACTATAGACGTCGCTTATTTCACTTTCAAAGCTTAGTATATTTTCTACATCATCTTCTTTGTCATTTCTCCATATAGTGAATGTCCTTTTCTCCTTTTGGCATTCATTGTTGTAATGTCCTATTTCTCCACATTTCCAACATTTGCATCTACTTTTGTCTTTAGGTATGTTTTGGGTATTATTTCTTCTTTTGTAGTTGAATCTTTTCTTATAATATTTTTTAAATGGCTTTCTCCATTCCTTTCTAAATCTTTTTTATTTGATTTTCCTAATTATTTCCTATAATGCCTTCTTTCTTCTCCAGCACCATTTCAGTCCCCGCCCCCCCCTTCTGTAATGAGCCTTCCTCATTTTGTCAAAACAGCCTCTTTCTCATTCTTATCCTTACATTTATTCTCAAAAGAATGATCCAGATCATCTTTCTGTGAGTCTGATCCGGTTCAAACCAGCACTCATCCTGTCTGTTTTCCAATTCTGAGAACACCCGCCTTCCCATGAATTTTTCCATAATACGCATCGCCAATTGCAATATTGGATATCGCATCACACTCTGTAATACCACTTACTAAATCCCATATAACTGATATCATCTGATTTACAGATTCAGAATTAATATCTTATCCAGTTCTCTATTCTGCTTTTTTGATCAACATCTTTTTGAGCATTCATAAATTATCGTTATGATATCTGCAATTGGTTGTTAATACATCATCTTTAAACAACCACTTCAGCGTTTCAGAAAAATTTATTTGATACATATTTCAACTGGCTTGCAGATAATCCTTCCCACCAGTCTCCAACATTTCCTATTAATGTTCCTATTTGTATTTGCGTTTTAGTATTATTATCCCAGTTTATTCCTTGTGTCATAAAATATAGTGTCATAGCTTGTGCCCATTTATTTAGAACTATTCTAATATCTTTTTGGCAATCTATATCTAAGTATACCCTCGTATTTCCTAGTTGTTCTTAGTTTCTTTTGGCTCATATTTGGGTTTTTTTTATCCACATGTTTTTGGAAATTCATCTTTTATTCTACTTGGTCCTCCGACATGTCCTATGGGATTTACATTCTTTATTTCATTTATATTAATTTTTTGTATCTCTATAATTATGTCTTCCATTTCACTTTCACTGACTTGGCTCATTTATTTTTATTCCTGTAGTAATTTCTTTCTCTTCTGGTTGTTTTCCTTCTTTTATTTTTCACCTCTTTTCTATTTCTGAATATTTTTCGAGTAGTTTTTCATCTAGACTTCCTTTTTCTATTTCTTCTTTTCTTATTATCCTTTCAGGGCATTTTCGGAATATTATATGTTCAACTAATTTTCCTGTCATTCCTTTAATGTATTTTGGATCTTTTCCTATTTATTATAGTATTTTGTTGGATTTCTACATTTGTTATACTGTTTTCTAATTTTTCTAACTTATTATCCATCCTTTTTATTGCTTTTAATATTTCTTCTAATAGAGTTTCTATTTTATTAAATTCCATTTTATATGTTTTTTCTTTTTCTATTAGAATTTGAGCTTTTTCCCTAAGGGAATCCAGTGTATGATTTGTTTATTGGTTTGATTCTTTCAATTATAAATTTTGACCATATTTTGTTATATCCATAATTTCTTAATCTTATTTTTTCATTTGGATTTAAATTTTGTATTTATCTTTTTATTAGGTTTTTAATGATCTTTTGATGATTCTCCTCCATTACTACTAAGTTTTTTTTTCTATATTTTTTTCCTGCATCTATATGAACCTTTATTGGTAGTATTTCATTATAGTTACCTATTATATCAGGGATTATTACATCTGTGATTTCTATATATTTTTCTTTATTATATAGTGGCATGCATAATTCTAAACATTCTATTACCATTTGGTATAATGTATTTTTTATCTTTTGTATCTTACTATCAGAAAATTCTTTGCATTTATTAGACCTATTATCTATATATTTCTCTATAGTACCAGTTACTAAGGCTTTTATTATTATTTTACTCATTGTACAACTTTTCAAAGTCTCCATTATTTTCATAGTATATATCGTTTATTTCATAATCTTCATTTTCTTTATCTTCATAGACTAATTATCTATTTATTTAGTTTATAATAGAATATTTCTACTATAATCCTCCTCTTGATTGTAAGCTTCATTATTACTTTATTAGATTTAAATCTAGGTTATTATCATTAAGTATATTTTTGTTCTAAATTTTCATCTTAATCTTTCTAGCATTTCTTCCTTCATATCTTGTGTAAGGGCCTGAATTGTATAAGTGTCATTGATTCTTGAAAGGTTATCTGTATTTAGAGATATATAACTTTATTATCCAACCTTTTGTCATGAGATCTAACTCACAATAAGTTTGAGACTATTAGTTTTACTAACTTATTGTTATTTGTTATTTCTTCATATTCTTCTATTATCCATATTTTATTAGAATAGAGGGTATTAAATCAGTGAACTTTTCTATCAAATTCTTCTATAAGGTTACTGTTGGCTCTGATACCATTAGTTTTGGGCTCTTATAGATCTGAACTGAACTTGCCATCATGCGCCACCATACTTATTATATCTGTATGGTTATTTTCTGTTTATGTTTTTATAAGTCAGGACGTTTATCTTTTTCTCATGGTTATTTTGTCTTGCAGGAAAGATATCGATTGTTGGTAATGAATATGATGAAGAGGAGAAGCCATCAAAACCTGATGGCGCAATGCCAAAGAATCAAACTGAGGCGGTGTTTTCTCCGCTACTGCCTCAATTTTACTCCGAGGAAAAATCATGTTGATTCAAGAGAGAAACATGGTCCATCTGTTGCTAGATCTGAACAGGATGATATATTTGTTGGGGATGGTGTTGAATATGATGTTCCTAGTAAAGATATGAGCCAGAGTCCTGTCTCAGAGGACATGGAAGAGTCTCCTCGAAACAAGGAAAGAATTTCCTATTTCAATGAACCTGCTTATGGTCCAGTTCCTCCCTCTGAGCCTCAGGAATGGCAACAAACGGTGAGCTACTCTTTTAAGAAACATTCATCTTTACTCAAACAAGATAAAATCAAGTGGAAGGAAGGAACGAAATCTTTGTTATAAATTTATGAGATGTTTAGTCCGAAGACTCCAAACTAATAAGCCAGAATGTGAATTTTATTAAAGAAACACAAAAATTAAATGGGCTACCTTTACTCTGTTGACTTTGTTGAAAGGAATTAACTCTTCCGTTTGGATTTTGTTTGGTCTGCTGGCTCCAGAATGGATATGATGATATGGAAGCACAAGCACTGGCTGTTGGCCAACAGGGAGACTGGCAGATTACCAAATATGCTGGAGTAAATGGCTTATCCTGAACAGTATCTCCAGCAGAACATGCAAGCATATGATGTGCAGGGGGGCATTGGCATTCCTCAGGACCCACGCTTCATGACTCAGGAAGAGAAGGATCGAGGTTTGGGGTCTGTGTTCAAACGGGATGATCAGAGGCTGCTGCAACTGAGGGAGAAAGACGCTCGAGAGAAGGATCCCAACTTCATATCCGAGAGTTACTCTGAATGCTATCCTGGCGATTGTGGAGTAATAAATCAAGGAGGCTGGACAGTGATGATGAGGATGACTTGTCAAAAATGGACATGGGTGGAAGAGTAAGTAATCACTTCTTTGGACAATCTAATCATCAATCTTTATTGAGTTTTTGTGCTTACGTAACCAGTTTTTATAATGGGTTTAACAATTATAGGAACTTTTATGTAAGAAAAGACAGCTGATCCTGGAATATTTTACTAAAACACACTTGTCTAACAGGCGAAGGGTCGTCTACATCGGTGGGACTTTGAAACCGAGGAGGAATGGGCGACATACAACGAGCAGAAGGAAGCAATGCCGAAAGCTGCATTCCAGTTTGGTGTGAAGATGCAAGATGGTAGAAAGACAAGAAAGCAGAATAAGGATCAGAAGCTCACGAACGAGCTCCACAAGATCAACAAGATACTGGCCAGAAAGAAAATGGAGAAGGGAGAGATGAATGAGGATGGAGGAGGAGGAGGAGGAGGAGGAGGCCGATATGACGATGATTCTCAACCTGGGAAGAAGCTTCGTGTATGAAGTTCATAGAAGGGTTAGTGATGCAACTTTTGTACTATGTATGGGGATAATTTTTGCTTATCTGGGAACCCTGTCTTGTACCAAAGTTTTTTAGTGCAAAGGAAAGTAAAGCGTGCAAATGTTGCAATCGCTTTCCCTTTCTTCGTGTTGCGAATATCCGCCTGCCCCTTGGCAGAATAAGGAGGAAATCTGTTCAATAAAATAAAGGGAAAAGTATTGGATATGTATCACTAAGAATTGGATTCACATGTTCAGGCTATTCGATTCTGTACAGAAAGTATACAAGCAAAAGTAAAACCTGAAAATACTTCTCATTTATTGAATAGTTAAATGTATTATCATAACTAAGCTACTATAACTAGTAGAGGGTAAAAGTATGTAGGATGTGGTCCAGGAAAGTCCAAAGCCTTCCTTCGGTTTTACGGAAGGTAAATAAAACGGGTTTGATCGGCTAGTAAAAGTAAAACAAACAACTGGGTAGAAAGATCGGCCCAATGGACTCTGTAGCCCATGGGCCTACGGAGCCCATTAAGTTGGCTGCTTGTTTAATTGGACTACGTTGTTGAAGCGTGCGTGAGGGTGTAGGAGATTGGAATTCCTAAGTTATCTTCTTCCTCTTCCCGTCTCCCTCTCGAATCAAACTTCCTTTTCCTCGATCGAAAAACTGACTCTAATTCTTCTGGTGGAGAAGGCAGGCCGATTGAGGTTTCCCCGAAATCATTTTCAGAATTCAGTATTTTATGTTTGAGGTATGCTACTTGTTTCCCTTTTATCATTCTTTTTTTTTTAAAAAATTTCTCTTCTTGTCTTTTGTTTCGCGGTTTTGCCCTAATGAGAAAGAGAGGGTTACTAGCAACGTGATTCCTCTAGAAAAACCCTAATACCAATACGGGGCCTTGCAATTTTGATATGTATAGCTTATTAAGTCTCCTGGATTCTCGGTAAAATTTCCCCCTCCTTGAGATTTTTTATTTTTTAATTGTTGTTTTCCATTTTTTTTAATCTCCGATATGGTTGGATCAGTTCAGAACTTGATTTACTGGATCCCGATTCAGTATGCTAGTTTTGTTTCTTGTTTGTTAGTTATTGGTTTGGGGCTAGTTTTCTTCGGAATTGTGTTTGCATGGCTACTTATTTGCTCTGGCTGTTGACTTGGTTGTTGGGTACAAACTGCAGCTGGACTAATGTTTATTGAATTTATAATACATGCGCTTCACAGGAAAGTTTCATAGCTCTTCCTTTCTAAGCTAGATAATGGAAACACCAACATGTACTATGATGACGAATTCGTGACTCTGTCTGGGCTATGCCCGAGGGCTCAAGGTCCACTAAACCAGATTATTCCTACCAATACCCCCTCCAGCCCTAATGATTTTGATGGGAACATGACCTGTTGACAGCCTTGCACTAAGCGTGCTTTACATAACTGCATCCTGAGGTGAACTTGAAAAATGTTTTGAGCGGCATTTTTGCAATTTTGACTGGCCGGAATAAAGGCATTGGTGATGCAGGAGGCCAGCAGTCCCCCACTTCAAATGTTTCATTTCTTAGGTCTGGAAAGAATGGAGATAGTTTCTTGCATCCTTTTCAGTTTATATACTATGTTCTTCCACTTGCTCCCACTTGAGCCAAATGATTAACTATAGTGCTTACAAGGAAGTCTTGATGCTGAACCTCCAGAATGGGTTCCCCGACAGTGCTACTACAGCTCTGGGTACAGTGCACTGCCCCTTCACCGCTCTCTTACACGCGGGTACATCATTGTCGGTTTTGTGGGGAATTTTCTGCAGAGTATGCAATAAAAGGAAGGTGTTTGCTGCCAGTGAAGTTCAGAGAGAGAATCCATGCAAAGGGTGTGTGATGTTCAAGTGATAGGCTTGATCCTCTACAGAATATTTAATCAATAGCATTGTGAAGCAATGCAGCACAAGTTGCCAAACATGATGTGATGGACTGGACCTGTACACGAGGATGGCTGAATCTTCCTGTTGGTTTGTCAATGGAACATGAGATATACAAGGCATCTAATACATTGAGGAGTTACTACCAGGTGTGGTTTTTATTATTTAGATAAAGTTCATATTTGTACAAGTTGGTGGTTCCACTACTTTTAAAGTAAGACTAAAATGTTCTCCTTTATGATCTCGAGGGTCTTGATGCGATTAATTAGTTCACATCTAAGTTTCCAATTGCATTATGTGTGCAAGAATTATATTACTAATGTAAATACTGATGGCTTGAATGCCAGGCCTTTCATGCCAAGGTCACTGGAAGCCACCCAGGATGCCAGCAGATCAACACATATATGACATACCTATATATCATGTTCCAATATGGATATATTTCAAGTTCTTACAATTTATTCATTATTGAAATTGACAGGTTGCTAGATTAAATCCTGAGAGGTCCATTCCCTTAGCAGTTCTTAAAGGAGCCAGAGGCTTATTATTATAACAGTTACAAGCTGGCATGCTAGTTTACAAACTTGCACTGGTTTACTAAGGCCCGAAGGTCAGATGGATCATGGTCTGCACCGCTCGCCATATTCGTCGGTTTAGGATGGGGTTTGTAAATATCCTCTCTGTTGTGCTTGTTCCATTGTATGGTGGCAGTAAATGTTACAATATTTATTTGTTCTCATTTGTCTTTTTTCCTTTTGTTTTGTTTGTTTCCTGAGAAACTTGAATCAGTTTTTTTTTATAATTACACAATTGTTCCCACCGAGACTTGAACCCTAGCCCCCTCCCCTCCTTATGCCCACCCTAGCCCTTAACCGCTGAGCTAGGCATCATCGGCAGAAACTGGAATCAGTTTTGTTCTCAAGCTTGAAGAAAGAGGAAAGTACAGAAGAAAAGTAGAACAGTTTTAGCATATGAATGTGTTTTGAAGAACTGTAGAGAACAAAAGGATAGTGCACAAAAATTCTTTGAGGGGAAATATGTTTTTCCTCTCTCAAGGTGTAGGTTAACTTGGAGTGATGATGTAAATATTCTATCTGTTTGTAATGGTTCTGGTCAGCCTATGAGAACATCCATAAATTCTGAACAGATTTTGAGAACTTTCTTCCAAGTTTACTCATCCTGTTCTTGTTGATGATGAAACATTTTGGTATCCATCTTTAACAGCCACACAGAACTTCAATTTCTGTCTGACTTGTAATCTATGCATGAAGATCTGGTCCCTCACAATAGAGCTAGTTGAGGAACACTCTGGGAGGAAAATTGTAATTATGGGCTATGGATTGGAATCTTAAGGGATATTCAGTGAATCAGGGATACTCTTGGAAGTGAGCTTAGGATTTTGGTTCTGTTTCTATTGTGGTCTCCTGGGCCTTTTAATTCTAAGGTTAATAAATAAATAAGCGCTGTATTGTGGGGGTGTCCATCCACCAACAGTGACCACCAACTGGTTTTTGATGGGAAGGTGATATGAATACATTCTGTCAACAGCTTGATTTTTTTCATGCTAACTTGTTCTTGCTGTGTCTTCAAATTCTTCATATGGTCATGGATTTGCTGTTCTAATTGGTACCATGCTATTTCGTTCTGTTCCGCAGATTGGGGGTGAGCTCATACTTTGACTTCATATAATTGTGCTTCATGGTTCCAAAGCCAGAAACATTTTGTAGTCGCATGCATTTTTCTCTTGGTGCTGGTTGCAGTGCTGCTGCAGGACCTGTAGGAAGAGTGTTGGAAGCAGATCTCCGAGCTGGAGATAGAGGTTCTGGCATGTGTTATACGTACAGTTGCAGCAAAGGTTCTCTCTCTCTCTCTATATATAAGGTGTGCACGCGCTGCGGTGTTTAAGTCTCAAGTTTTGGGGTAGTAGCTGATGACTGATTTTGGGGATGGAGCAGGTGCATTTGTTGGAGTGTCGGAAGGGAACATTGTTGCAAATAAGGATGGATACAAACCTACGGTTCCCATGGGGATCCTTACCTCACGACAGCCGCATGACTTACTTGGGACAGTGGACAGGCCGAAGGCCAGAGAGCCCCGTGTATATCGCTCCTAGCACCCTACTCCAAACTGCAGCGTTAGAGACTCAGCTCCCCTTCGCATATACCGTCTCCTTTCTGCCCTTGGATGTTTCCTTGATTCTTAATTAGATATCTCTCCATTAATTAACTGGTTGGTGTGTGTCTCTGTTAAGAATGGTGGAGGTGGTTCCTGACTCTGATGAAATCAATTTCTTGGCCACCTTGGTTTATGAAATTTCATGTTTCCCCAAAGGAAAAGGAAAACAAGGGTGATCATCACCAACGACAGCGGATGGCTAGCTGTTTATAGTAAAAATCTCGTCTCATCTTTATTCTGGGCTTTGATGGCTAGGTTAGTATTGGAGACTGAGATCGGTTGATTTCACTGGATATGTGGAATTGGAAAGTGATTCAAATACCTGTATATAATTAAACTATTGATGTACATGCTTTTTATTCTGGCTTATGATGAATGATTTATTTTATGGGGCCTTTCTTGTTGTAGCATTCAGTAGTTTATATTCATGCCCCTTTTAGGTGAAGCCCATTCACATCAACTTTCACACGGAATGTTTATGGATTATAAGTTTATTTTTTATCATCATAAGGTGTCCTAAGTGGGTCTATAACACACTTAGACTAATCTCCATATAAGTTAAGAGGATTATAAGGGCGATAAAGCTTTACTATAAGACATTGTTGTATTTTCAGGGATCGAACTCGAGATTACTGGTTAAGATAAGAGAGATTTTATCTATCTCACCCAATGGTTTGGGTTAGAAGTATTTAAGTGAATACCATTTTTGAAACTAAATCAGTAACAGATGATGCATTATTATGTGAGTAAACTTTATTACTATTCTAGGTTTGTTCACTTACTTCAATAAAAATATATTAACTAATTGTGGGAATGTGACGCCTCAACCTGGCACCCTGTGTTAGGAAAGGGTGTAACAAATCTGAAAATTATAAACCTGTTAACTTATATAATTCTAAACAATTATCTAGAAAATATAAACTTACAAAAATAATTTATATACTTACACCGTAGTGGTATTTACAAAGTGTCCCGTATATTCCGAGTCTCATTTATCAGATTTTTAAGCTTACACTGCCTCCAAAATCTTACATTTACACTTACAAAATTGGATTCAAACCTACCTATGATTTGACCTTACAATCATATTGGCCTCACTATTATGGTGCGGAATATCACGGACATCCTCTTCGGTACCTACATGGATAAACACTCGTGCTAAGCTTTATAACTTAGTGGGAATTCATAAATATGGACGATCACTCTAACGATCGTCACAATACTTCATAACATTTTATTCATAATACATGTTACTTTTCATATCATTATAATTAAATTACATATTGTATTTAACATCATTTTCATGTTTCACGCCTTTTATAACGTTCCAAAAATTTCATCTCATCTTATGTCATGCTTGCATATTCAAAATAACCATATGTATCCTGAGTGTACTTAATACCGTACGAGATGTAATCTATAAACTATACTATATTGTGACTCAAACGGCTAATTGTAATGATCCAAACGGATCCACGCCATCGACCCAAACGGCCACTACGCTCCTCAGAACTGTGATGTTGTAGTCATTGCTATCCCTACAGTACGCCATCTATCTAACTACCAAGCCATGCTGTGCACCTGGGCTTTCTTATATTCTCTTGAACAAATCTTTAGGTATCAAAAAGATATCTCATACACGAATAACTATCGATATCATGTATACTCATGAGGTATCTAATATTAAATAATCTCTATAAACATTTAATCTGTATCAGATTTTTTCATATAACAAAATTATACGCGTATTCTCTTATCTTTCATAACACACATATCATAATCAACTTACTACACGCATTATTTCATATAACAATACATTTATATAGCCTTTATACAATTTCAATTTCCATAACCAATTCTGCCTAAACAATTCTAGGCAGCTCCCAAGTCTATTTTCGACTACAATTTTGACCTTGTAAACGGGATTGTTAGAGAAAGTGATCTTCTAATTCAATATACCCCTATATCTTAAGTTTCTTATGGTTCAAAAATCATGTCATTTGGACTTTTAATTTGGGAGATATGGTCTAAACATTCGTAGTAACCGCTTCTCCCTGACAGCTTCCAGAATCATGGAATTATGTCCCATATTTGAAAAAATTTTTTAATTACTTTAAAACATAATTTCTTCATGAAAAAGTTTGTTCTCCTGTGATGTCTAGGTTTGTAAGCAAAATTCGAATCACCTCATTTAGACCAATATAACTCAAGTTTTGATTTAAACAAATCGAATTAGCTCCATTTCGTAGGACTGCTCGGCAGCTGCATTTCGTGACACTGTTTTTGCTTTGACGAATTTTTTGGGTCCAATGGGGTCTAAATTTGGATATATTTATTTAAGGGAGATTTGTTCTCCTAGAAGTTTAGTTTACCCAAAAATTTGAAACACTCACCCTGATGATGAAACTCAACTTACGGCCTAAATACCAAAACCTGGGTTCAAACCCAAAACTATATCAGATCCCGAACTTAATCGACTAAAACAGAGCCTCACACAAAGATAATGTGGTAACTCGAAATTTTCGCATTAATAACCCGCTTAAATTTTCGCAGGTTGCAAAAATTTCGCAACACTGCAAAATTCCTGTTGCCCTTCTCTCCTTCTACATTTTAGCTCCAATTGCCTTCCGATTTGCACATGCGCCTTCGAAGTCTGCCCGTTCATCGTATTTGAATCAGCTGCGGAAGAATATAGTAATTGGTATGCGAAACTACAAAAATATCCACAAAATATGATCAATAGTATAGTTTGGACTCAATGTATTAATCTGGTTATTTGCTGATTAGTACACAAAGTGCTCAAAACTCCGCAATCAATGTATTTAAAATAACACTATTTGGGCACTAATCACTCCCCCCAACCAACACATTGCTAGTCCCTTAGCAACAACAAAAAGAAGGAAGAGCAGATAAGATATGCTAATGCAAAAGGGGATGGTATTTTCAAAAATTGTATGGACAAGTAATGCTCTCCCCTCAGTGTGAATGATTGAGACCCTGCATAATAACCAACTTAGGAGAAAAATACCATACAGGATCAAGTTTCATAAGAGTATCTATCCCAAGGTAATCGACCTGAAACTTCCACCGCAATCTAAGTGTTTATGTGATCGGGCTTAACGATAACTCGTTAAAACCAGCTCTCCCCAACCAAGTTACTGCCAAATTCTAGCACCTTGACCAACCTAAATAACTCTGGTTCCACTCTTTTGTCATATTTCTATTTGTATCGTAGGATGCAATGCTTAGAAATCGACCTCACCAAAGTCCGTGTAATGGGGGTCCACCGATGACTCCCAACCAACTAAGGCTTAGTGTAACACTCAAAATATACCCTAGCAGTTTTCCGGACATGTTTAAGGTATAATAAAAGTAAAAGTATATTTATCCGAAATAAATTAAAGATAAAAATAAAATAAGAAAGAACTTGAAATTAATACAACAATTATGGTAAACACAATTACAATTCATTTAATTCAAGGGTCATAATATAATAAGTCTCATATGTCAAAGTAGGATTTTTGATAAATTGAATTGAGAATAAAATGAAAATGAGGACCAAAGAGTAATAAAAGAAAGATATTAGAATAAAATAAGGAAGAAAAATCATGAAGAGATAAGTTTGGCTTGTTTAAATGTTATAAGCTTTCCTCCTCGGAAATTAAATAAAAAGGGATAAGATCATGTTGATAAGATCAAAATAAATATCTCATTTTTGGCCTCGGGAAAGAGAGAGCAAAACGGATAAGAGAGAAGAGAAGAGAAAGGAAGAAGAAGAAGAAGAAGAAGCAGAAGGAAGAAGAAGAAGAAGAAGAAGAGAAAAGAAAAAGAAGAAAGAAGGAAAAGAAAAGAGAAGATCACAAGTATAGAACTACTAAATTTGAGTATGGATACATGTCTTGGGTTGTATGGAACTAGGATTTTGTATAGAAAAGTATGGAAATATGGGTTGTATGGAACTATGAGTATAGTTTTGTATGGAAACTATGGGAGTAAGGAAGTCTAGTTTTGGTCTAGAAAGCTTCTAGATACAAGGTTTCAGGAACCCCATCTTGTGTACGGTTTAGCTTGGGAACTCCTAAACTCATTTTGTGTAGGGGTTGAGCGAGTAGTTTCTGGGCATTCCTATAACTGCTTTTGGACATGGCAATTAGAACCAAGTAAATTTCCGTATTTTTGATCCTACGACAAATTCTGACCTTTAGAACTTATTTTGGGTAAGAAATAAAGGAATTTGGATGTGAGTCCTTCTAGTAATTGTATCCACATCAATTAACTTGATGTTAGGCTTTTGAATTTCACCTGGGACCTCTGCAGACTAAGTTATGGTCCTTTACCGAGGTCACTCGCCTAGATCTCTGTCGGGTCGCTTCGCGTCTGTCAACTAATGTGACCTTAGAGTTGGTTTTTGGATAAGAAATAAAGGGAATTTGGAAGTGGGTCCTTCTAGTAAATTGTATCCACATCAATGAAATTAATGTTAGGCTTTTGAATTTCTCGATTTGGACCTCTGTAGACCAAGTTATGGTCCTTTTACCGAGGTTAGCCTCGCCCAGATCTGGCTCGGGCTTTGGCCGCGCGGGCCGGTCAATTAGAAGCCAGACCTGTGAACGGGTTTTTGGTCAATAAAGAGAGAATTCCGAAATAAGTCCTTCTTATAATTGTAGCCACATCAATGAACTTGATGTTAGCTGAATTTTCTAATTGGACCCCCAGAAATGCCATGATCTTTTAATCAAGAGTCTAATGGGCGAGAGGTCACCCCATAGGTCATCCAAGAGGGGTCGCAGACCTCATGCAACAAAAAGTCAGCAGAACTCCATGCAGAGGTCGCAGGACCTCATGCAATGTAGGTCAAAAGAGGAGGCTCACAGACTCATGCAAGAGGTCAACAGGACTCATCCAAGAGGAGGCTGCCCATCCTCAGAGGCCGCCAGGCCTCATGTTGCAGGTCACAAACCTCATGCACAGCAGGCCAGCAGACCTCATGCAACAGAGGTCAGCGCATCTCATCCCAGAGGCCGTTGAGACCTGTCCCAGAGCTCACCAGCCCGCTTTAGTCAGCCGTCGCATTTGACTATGTATGACCTCCAACTTTGGAAGATCATAACTTTTTCGTCCGAACTCCGTTTTGTTTTGACTCTATGGTGCCCATTGAGTCGGGTTAAGAATATATCCATATACCTGAGGAGGATGGTTAAAACAGACCGAGGTGCCAGAATCTGCTCACTGAGGGTCAGTCAGCTCGGCCCAGCCAGGATTTGACTACATATGACCTCCAACTTCGGAAGGTCATAACTCCTTCGTCCGAACTCCAATTCGGGTGTTCTTGGACTCTATTGAAATCCCATTGAGTCAAGAATCCATTTATATGACTGAGGAGGATATTAGGTGTCAGACCAAGGTGTTAATCTAGTCACTGAGGCCAGTCACGTCCACCAGATTTGGATCATACTATGACCTCCAAACTCTGAAGGTCATAACTCCGTCCGAACTCCGATTCGGTGTTCTTAGACTCCAGGAAAGTCCATTGAGCCAAGAACCACGATATGTCTATATGATATTGCGTCAGACTGAGGTGTTAAATCGAGCCCACCGAGGTCAGGTCAGCTCCCACCAGGATTTGATCACGCATGACCTCCCAAACTCTAAGGTCATAACCTCTTCTCGGGTCCGAACTCCGATTCAAGCTCTTAGACTCTATGGAAATTCCCATTGACAAGAATCCATTGATATGCCTGAGATGATATTAGGTGTCAGACCGAGGGTGTTAGACCGAGCTCACCGAGGTCGGGCCAGCTTCATCTAATTCAGGATTTGACTTCATGATGACCTCCAACTTCTAAGGTCATAACTCCTTCAGTCCGAATCTCCGATTCAAAAGCTCTTGGACTTTATGAAGCCCATTGAGTCAAGAATCCATTGATATGCCTGGAGGAGGATGTTGGGTGTCAGGACCGAGGTGTTAGACCGAGATTTCACTGAGGTCAGGTCAGCTTGTCCAGTTCAGGATTTGACACGCCGCATGACCTCCAACCTAAGGTCATAACTCCTCTGTCCAACCCGATTCGGCCGAATTCTTGGCGGCCCATTGAGTCAATAACGCTGATATGCCTGAGGAGGATGGCTAGGTGTCAGGACTACAGTGCTAGACCGAGCCTACCGAGGTCAGGTCAGCCTCGTCCGGGCCTCAGGATTTGACTCACGTATGACCTCTCTTCAACTCGAAGGTCATAACCTTCGCCCGAACTCCGATTTGCGTTCTCAGACCCCATGGAAAGCCCATTGAGCTTCAAGAACTACTGAGTTATGCCTTGAGGAGATATTAGGTGTCACCTATGTGTTAGACCAAGCTCACCGAGGTTAGGTCAGCCTCGACTCAATTCAGGATTTGGACTATACTTGATGACCTCCAACTCGTATATCATAACCTTCGCCAACTCCGTCGGTGCTCTCGGACTCTACGGAAACCGATTGAGTCAAGAATACAAAAAGCCATACATAGTATGACAAAAGTGGAACTCATTTTAGGTCCATAAATATGAAAAAAATAGTGCGTGATATGATAATCATAGTATATCATGCATAATATAAGATGATACAAGTATAAGATAGATAAAGTACAAGATTGGTATAGTTCCCTCCGTATAGGTATAAGTTCCAGAATTCCTACTTTAGAGATAGGATAGTCTGATAAAGTACAAGGAAAATGTACAAGTATAGAAATGTATTGGTATATGTCATAAGATATGATAATCTAATAAAGTACATGAAAATATAAGTTAACAAGATATAAGAGGTTACGAGGAATGAGTACATGTACACGAATGATAAGCATGTATGAATATAAGAATGAGTAAATGCATACATGATGATAGGTTATATGCAAATGTTATATGCTAATATATGATAGAACATGATATGAATACAAGAGTGAAGAGATGGAATATGAATAGCTAAAACATGAACGAAATGCGATATCGAATAGACATATATGAAATGATATACATGTATTGTAAAGAAAGAAATAGGAGAATGGTGATATGAAGCTATAAATAGGAGAACGAATTCAGATTAAAGTAATCATAGTAATATCGCATATGATTACCGGATAACAATAATTATTCGGGAATATGAGATATATACTGAACATAAAATACACGCTTGATCAGTTCGCTAACCCAAGCCAAGGATAGATCGACATGCCTGGCTAGGAAAAAACAACCGCATACAAGTTTTGATATCGAGGACCCGCTTCGGGTCGATGACATAGATCCCGTTTTGATCACAGTAGCCCCGAAAGGGTCACTGCAGCCTTCGGGCCCTCATGGACTAACAAGCTTCGCATGAGTATAGCGCCCACGGGCCCCTCTATGGACCATTGTTTCAGATACAGCATGGGGCCGCCTGGGTCCTCATGGTTTCTTTTCTTTTGGTCCTCTTCTAAGGTTTATGCAAATAAAACATAAAACCAATGACAAGTATATGCGTGATGAAGGATAAAAGTACTTGACATGATATGGTGTGCTAGCATTGCTATGTGATGACAAGTATAAGGCATAAGCATAAAGTGTCACTGGATACCTAAAATGTATACGATAAATCACATATGAAAAGTATAACGTAAAACAAAGATATGAACAAAATACATGATAACAATACATGAAAATAGTATATAACAAATGGTATAGCGTATAACCTGAGAGTATATGTGAAAACCTATGACAGTATATGATATGATAGTAAAGTATAAGCTCTACACTCCTAAGGGAGATATGAAAGTATGATAGGATATGAAAGCAATGTTATGAACGATCTCACTAACATGCAAAAGTATAGAAACAACACAAAGAAAGATATGTATAGAAGATATGCCAAAGATATAGAATATGTAACGGAAAATATTGACATGCAATGGAATGTAAAGATGATAAGTAGTAACAAGTTATATGAATATGTATAGATATATGAAATGCATATGTATAAGCTTGTGACGGTCACCATTGGTGGTTGTCCATGCTTATGTTCCCACTAAGCTGCAAAGCTTATGAACACGTGTTCAACTGGGTAGGTGCCGTATGTAAGACAATATAGAGTGACATGATATCCCACATCGCAGCAGCGCCTCGTAGATAGGTGCTCACCGCATCGCCTTCCGCGACCTCTCGATGTTTTGTATTAGAAAAAAATGTACATGTATAAGTAAATGGACTCAAAGTGATATGTATATAAATTTGATGGATACCACTGTGGTAGTTCTTTTGTAAATGAAATGATTTTTGTTATTACGTAAATTGTTTGTATAACCACAGTACAAGTTCAGCCTCCGGTAAAAGAACAGTCAATGAGTCCCAAAGTGATATAGTCTCGCGCCCGATCTCCTGCCTCGATCCGCTATCTGGCCGGATCGCAGAACGGGGCCGGTGACCCAGTGGCATCAAGTCATGAGGATCACCACCACTCAACTCCTCCCGCTTCACCCCGACTCAAATGAATTCGAAATTCTAGCACCTACGACTCACTAAACCCCACCCATCCACCCATGTAGCGATCACTAAGCCTATGGCTCCCAACCAACTAAGGCTTAGTGGCAACTGTGCTTTAAAGATCTCGTCAGAACCCTGGACCGTGCTCTGCTTCTGCTGCAAAGCTGTCATGGGCTTTTCTTCTCTTTTCTTCTTTTTCTTTCTTTTTTCTTTTTTTTTTTTTTCTTTTTCTTTTCTCTCTTCTTTCATTTTGAAGACACATCGCCTTCTATCTCCTCGGGGGAACCCTAACCTTTACAGTGGTCAACCTTAAACTAGGGGTAGTTTGCATGAAAAGGAGTTACGCAGCTTCAGTTATTAAAGAAACTAATGTGCACAAAGTGGTGTGGTTAGCTAAAGGTGGAAGAAAAGATTGAATATCGTGGACTTCAACCGACCAACCACATAATCATGCATGGAACAAACGAATATCAATGGCATTAGCAAAGGTTTCAATTTCAACTTAAAGGAAAGGCAAAACCACAAAAAAAATTGGGGGCAAAAATGTTGCAAATGAGTTAAGAAACTAAACTGTCTGATATGTATAGCAGTGTGTATCACTAAATTTTCAGCTTTTTCAAAAGCAGCTTTCTCAACATGAAGCAAAAAGCAAGCCATTAAACATGCAAAATGGGCTTTGCTTATACATGCATAATTCGAAAGCGTAAAATTAGATCGAAATCTACAAAGATAGTTAGAAAATCACTTCTTCACTAACTCTCCCCCCAACCAATTGTGTACCATTGATCGCAAATGGGGCGTGGATTGAAAAGGTAGTGGAGGAAGTGCCACCTCTCGCCAAGAGCGGTGAAGAGTTCCGGCTCGATGTGCCGAGGCATCACGGCAGAGTGGTCGCGAATCGCCATACCGCTAGCACATCCAGTGGAGGTCAGTAGGGCCGGGTCCCTGGGCCGGGAGAGGAGCGCAGTAAGGCCCGAGCAGCACATACGGAGATAAGCAGGCGGTCTTAGGTGACTCTGGATCTGCATAAGGATGGCCTGATTCTGTGCCAGTATGGCGCTGATCTGAGTCATGGCGGCCTCAGTGTGAGTCATCCTATCTGCTAGGGCTGCATGGGTAGTCGCAAATGATGCCGATGTGGCGGAGAATGTGCGAGTCCTCTCCTCTGGACTATATAGCCAGAGACGGAAGAGACAGATCACACGTGGTTCATAAGACGACGCTACGGTGGGAGCCGCTCCCGAACGCAAGATCGCCCGACGGCAGTGTCTCCCCGGAAGAAGATGGACCATCTCCCTGGGTGAGGGATGGGGCCACTGCCTATAAGCTACCGAGTAGGCGAGGACCACCGACAGATTAAAAGTAGCCGTGGATGTCGGGAGTACCGAGTATCCTCGGCCTACCATCGATGGAGAAATGAATATCGGGTTTCGCTTAGGCTCGCTGGATGTCATCAGGTGATAGAACTCAATGACCACCCGAGGGTAGAAAAACCGACGAGGTATCATGAACGGCTCCCAGGAGTACTGGTCGCTGCAAAGACGAGTCCTCGGAGTCTCGGCCCTGGGAAAGTTCGGAGATCACAATGAACCCTCTCGCATGTAGCTCCTCCTCACTCCAATCAGCATTCCCCGGAATGGGTCATAGGGAAACATGGTCACCGATGATAGAGGCCGGGACAAGTCTAGATGGGGCTCAAAGAATTCCCCCGATGGGTGGTGATCATGGCTCAAGCCTCGACTGAAGACTCCGGCCCGAGGTCCCCGTCTCTGGATCTGAGGCCCTAGGGCCGGCCCCCGGGATGTGATGGGGCAGGCGGAGTGGGGCCAACCTGAGTGTGGTATCTCCTCGGGGCAGGGGCATCAGAAGAGGAGCCCACAAAGATGACCGCCCGGCGGGTAGCACTCGGGGAACAAGGAGGCGACTATGGCAAAATTGTCATAGGAGGTATGCCTCTCACAGTACTTGCCACTGGGCCGCAAGTGTAATGTCCTAATCTTTGTTCTTTATAACCCTAAAGAAAAACTAAGTCATCCTAATTATAGGAAATTCAATTAACCACAAACGTCACTTAGGAAGCTTTTTTACGAATTTCATAATAGAAACATTAGGATTTTTTTTTTTTAAAAGCGTTAAAACTCAACTAAAAAAATACTTGTATACACATTTTTCTTGTTAATAAACATGCCCTATAAACAATTTTTAGAGTAAACTATATATATACTGACATATACAATTCAAAAGGCTCCTACAATACATATACTTGTCATGATGAGAGAGAGGAGAGGGAAGTCGCCAGCCGACCTATCACTCATGACGTGCAGTGAGCAGCAAAATACAACTTATTCTTCTTGACTTCATGGAACCTAAAAAATATTGCACTTTAATGAGATGCTACTCAATGAGGGATATAAAGCATGATACCACGCCACACACATTCACATCATCATCATAAGCCCATTCACTTTATCAAACCAAAGCACTTACATAACTCCCACATATTCATATACATTCATATCATCAAATGAGAGCACTTAATAAATTCATAACATCAAACATAGGCACATTCATAGTTCATATGTATTCTTATATCACAATGCTTGCATGTATCCGTTTCTTATCGGTTATGACCTAAACACATCAAGTATGGCCCCGGGAACTTGTAAACTTGATAACTTGTAACTTGTAAACTTGTGTTGCTAGCCAGCTTGTATACTTGTATTTGACCCATTGGGTCCTTGTAACTTGTATTTGCGATTACTTGGACATGTCGGTCATAACCTTATCCTCTTATCTTTCATGCATCATGGATCTTTCATATAACATGTACTTGTACATAATAACATTCAAGGCTTATCACATAGCTTGTCAACCCGAATTCTATATAGTTCATCAACACATTCTTGCACATAACAACTGGCATAGTCCATAACATATATCATACATGAACATTGAATCACTTCATTACAAAAAAACAAGTCATTCACATCAAATGACAAACAAGAACACATGGTATCAAACATTAATATCCACTCACAAAAATGACGTCCCGTATCACTCCTTAACGAGCCACATCTTGTACGTCTTGCTCCCCGTGGTCTAAAACACATATTAATCATACATAAGTCATATATCATGCATAAACTTCCAAAACTTGAAACATATGAGAACATATAACCTAGGTCGGCCTAACCCCTATTTTACAGTAGGACCTTTGCTGACTCTTTTATCTATAACTATCAACATATACATCCAAAAGACATGATTCTTTTTTTTTTAGAAACTAGACTCATGCCTCTTTAACATATGTAAAAATCAGCTTCATATTCCATATATAGAATTTATACCAGATTTTCAAACTTTAACTGTTATCAGGTTCCCTGTTACATAACAGCCTTTAAACAAACCACCATAACTCAAGATTGAGAATTTATCAAACCCCTAATATTTTTTCTAAGCAAGAATTAATACATAAAGTAGAACATATCCGAAAATTAGGCAAGATACAAAATAATAAGGAGAAACATGCTTTCAAATTTCACATAGTAAACTACCAGAATCAGGACAACATGAGCAATCAGTGGTCAACAAATCATAACTCTAGATAAACACAACCAATTACCAAGCCCTTTTACAGAAACCTAGAAGAGACATAACCCAACAACTTTCATATTTACAACTTATTCCAAAACAGAGCTTAAAGACCCGAAAATAGAGGTGCAAAACAGATCTGAAACAGAGTTTACCTAAAAGTCAGCTTTGAATTCTAAAACGACATTTCGCTTCAAAACCAGCTTTTTTCTATCAATTTCTGATCTGACAAGAGAAAAGGAAAAGAGAAGCTAAAGGTTTTGGAAAACTCTAGCTTTTATCTAGATATTTTGACAAAATTTCAAAATGAACTTTTCCAACTTGTTTGACTCTAACACTTAACTCCCTAACTTTCACTTTGTCACTTTAACCCTTAATCATGACAACACATATCTATTGTATGCATGTATGTCTTTGTGCATGAATGCATGCATGAATAGTTATGCCTTTGGGATGTGGCACATAGCGCGGGCGGCGGGGGGAGGGAGGAACTGTGCACCAGGGGCCGTAAAGCATGACCACCGCTGGTCTTCACCATGCGAGTTGGGCTAGAGGAGGAGAGGGAGGTGGAAAGGGGGAATTTCAAACAGAAACTGAGATTTGGAAATGAAACGGGAAGGTGGAGGTTTATACAGAGGCAAGCAGGGGGAGGGGGAGAGGGGAGTGGAAGGTGACGAGCTTGAAACTCATCTATTTTTAGTCCATTTTTCTGATCTATTTTTATCTAAACAAGACTGATTTATGTGCAGAATTATGGAATAACTAACAAAACTGTTAAATGAAAGGGAATTCAAGAAAAAGAAGAATATTCATAAAAGAAGCGTAAGGTGGATGAGCTGCTAACAGATAATCGTCAAGCAAGTTGGCAGCAGGTAAGGCACAAAGATAAAGGAACCTGATGTCGTGAAGCTTAAGTGAAGAATCAAAAATGCATATCCAGTTGCACTGTGACGCCCAAAATCCGGGGTCCGCTGACTACCCACAACTCAAGGAATACAAGGGAGGCCTGTCTCGACGCCACTTTATGGCACCCGCAGTCTCCTCAGACGGAGCTCTACCCAAATACAAAACCTCGTATAAACCTGTCCCAATCAACAATATATGCAATATATATATCCAATACTCATTTACTCAGCTCCATCAACCGTGCTCAACACATATCCAAACTATATCCACAGTTTCTTTTTCTAAACAAGAGTTCAAATGTTTTACTTTATGCCAACATATATTAAAATACTCAAATTCTAATACATGTAACATCAAAGCCACACTGGGCTTTCTTCTTATCCAACCTCAAGGACGAACTGCCTTCACGCACGCTCCCGCATTCGAAAAAGGGGGATCCACGGCCCGGTGCGAGCCAAAGCTCAAGAGGGAGAATCGCCCTGCTGGCTACTCACCACCCAGCGCAAAGGCAATGTTCCAATTTAAACGCCATTCGCAAATGCATGATCCTACTTGAATGTCTACATGACCAACTCGCATCCCGAGTCTCACCGACTCCCTCTCACACCTTCCGCCTAAGCCTTGTATGAGAATTCATTGTGCTATTAGTGGGCAACCTCCGATGAATATATATCACCTTGGGCCGCCTCCGACGATCGATATATATTATTTGTTTCGATCACCTCCGAAGGAATAAATATCAAAATCGCCGCCCGACGTTGATATATTATTTAGTTTGACTACCCTCCGATGATTAACACATTTTAGACTACCCTCCGAACCTTTTTCTAGACTTAATTCCCGCACCTACCCTATAATCCTAGGTGTCCCAAAGGCATATGGAATGCATGTATGCCGCCCATTACAAGATAATCACATGCAAATATATAACATGAATATATTTACATAGAAATTAAATCATACAACATGTTATGATTTTATCATTCACACACACCAAAACTAGCCTACTGGGCTAATGTTCAAACACAAGCACCCGATTCAATTACTTAACCAAAACACATAATTTCACGTATTTACATTCTTAGAACACTATTTCCGGGAATAGTAAACCCTCAGTTACTATTCCTAAAATCACAAATCTCTGGCTCAATTTAGTGAACCCGTTTCTCACACCATTCTACTCAATCCAATCACACACATCAACACACAAATACATGATTTCACAATTAAATCAGCAAGGGAGCGTACACGGTTGCTCCATATTTCTCCTTAAAATTTTATCAATTCTATCCCATGTTTTGGGATTCGATCAAAATCCGTTTCCCTCACTACCAAACAACCGAAACATTCGTGAAACACTTAAAATAATAAACCCAAGAGTGGTAAAATCCCACCCGAGTTTGGAAGAACTCCCGATCCCGAGAGTCCACGCGTAGCCCGTCCCGTAGAACGTTCCTTCGCCTCGGGCACCGCCGACCATTGATCACTGCATTTCTGTAGAGAAGGAGGTCATTCTCTCTAAATTCCTCCATTTTCGGCCACTGCCGTACCCCCAAGGTCTCCAAATTTCGTTTTTGCTTTATTTCCATTCGCAAGACAATCCTATTTTGCTATTTTGTCATCTTACGACTTAAACTTTCCAAAATGACCAGCAGGTCCCTTTTTTCGATTTGATATTCGACACTACCTCGGCTGTCCATTTTCATTATTTCTCTACTCATACCACTTATGGCACATGAGCATGCTATACGTGGCCTTTCGCTTCATCGAAAGCTCTTACAAGACCCAAACGCGATGCCCTCAAAAACGTGTCGACCCAACCGCCCCTGCGAAAATTATGAAATTTTACGCATAACTAGATTTCGCGAGACGATCCTTAACCTGCAATCCGCTTCTATCATCCGGGAGATCTAGAGAATTAATTACTGATTTTTAACCGAATTTACAATTTTGTAATCGAAATTACGATTTTCGCTTCTTTATTCTTAAATTGAATTTCTAGTCTTAGAGCGCCAGCAGAAAACTCCAATGGAACGGTTACGAAGAACAAGGCAGGTCGAGTTAAAGAAACCCGTGAAGCAACCAGAAATGAAGAAGAAGAAGACTTCATGTCGCGACATCCGATGCCGTGACATCGACAACATGTATGTGCCATAAAAATGCGAGTCGCCATGTCAGGTAGTGAAGAGAAGGGGCCGCATCCACCGAATAAGATCGCTTGTCGCCATCAGAAACATGGAAGAAATTTGATGTAGGTCGCCGGACAGGAGAATCTGAAGCTATGACAGTTTCGTGGAGATGAAGCCGATGTAACCCGTCAGTTGCCGCGACATGTGGGATCAAGTCGCTACACGCAACGACCACTTGAAACCCCGTGCATGGAATTGATGTCAAAGGGACAGGATTGATGTCATGACAATGAACCATCAAGTGAAGACTGAAGTAGATCCATGTCGGCTGCTCGACAAGAGATTGGCTGCCGCGACACCAAGAGCAATCGCGGAAGTCAGAAGTTCCTGTCGATGTCAATGGCCAAAGGAATGACGCCGACACCAAAGCAAACTGGCTTGAAGCCCCAGAGAACTAGTTCGATGTCACACAAGAGATTGATGTCGCGATCAGAACCATCGATGAAAGGTGCAAAGAGTCGAACCGCCGCCACGACAAGAGATCGAGGCTCTGACATCATGAACGCTCGCAAAGTTACGAAGAATCAGCGATGTCGCTGACAAGACACTCGATGTCGCACACTGGGAGAACCCTAATAAGCCTCGCAAAGGTATAAAGTGATGTCGCGACAAGGGACCGAGGTCGCGACATCAAGACACACACTGAAGCCGCATTCATGTAGCTGGATGTCGCTGACAAGAGATTGATGTCGCGAGCATCGTAAGACATCGCCGAAGGGTCGCAGAAGACTTAGTCGATGTCGCGACGTGAGATCGATAAGTTCACATGGGATGATGTCGCTGGCTGCGGGATTTGAAGTCGCGACCAACATTAACATGGGCCAGCCCACTTGAAACTACAAAGACCGCATCGATTAGGGGCCTACCGAGAAACCCTATGAAATACACAACTTACCCACTCATAATCGTGAGTTTCTCATACACACGGACAGAGGATCTGGCAGTCAAGGCTCATTTTCTTTTATTTTTCTTTAGTTTTCTTTTCTTTCTTTTCTTCAAGGTCGATAGTTAGAGATTAGATTGGGATTTATCGCTTTAGTTTTCGCTTTTATTTTCTCGAACTCGGATGTTATCGCTGGAGCGTGCTGAATGCAGAATTCAATTCTTTTCAAATTACTAACTGGAATGTTTGAAGTTCGCATAAATTTCGAATTCTAGCCCTCCAGCTTCATAATGCGCGATTCTTATGGGATCAGGAATGTCAGAGTGTGTAATTCAAGAATTGAGGAACCCAAATCATTATGAATGCTATCACGAAATTATCTTTCCCGTAGTTGTCTCAAAGAAATTGCAATTTCGCTTTATGAATTTACTTTCTAAGTATGGGTTTAATGTTTTTGATCTGAATATCGTTCTTATACCCGTATAAGAATTGTTTCATTGCTCGATTTCAAGTGATAGTCCTCTCGAGTGACACAGATGACAACTCGGGAGTTATGAACATTTCTTTGAAGGTATATTAACCGCTTTATTAGAGATCTAATGAGCTTTGTAAGTTTACTGATAAATCCTCTTCACTTGAAATCAAGAATGAGAGTTGAATGAGTTATCAATTTAAACAAGCAGAGTTCACCTCAATTAATAAGGAAGCCAATCCCGTGTTAATGAGATCTAATCAAGGAGAGGGTGATCATTCTAATTTTGAGGAAGAGTAACCTCGAAGTTGTATATCCTTGCTTGACCGATAACTTGGGAGCTAAGGTTTATACCCATAAAATGGGTAAGGAAGTATTGCAAAAGAAAAATACCTGCACTAGGAAGTCCCTGTTAAAAGTAGTTATCTCATTCCCCCGTATTCGAGAGGATCAAAATTAGATAATGAAATGTGGAGTGTGGGTGAGATCCAGTCAGTACTACTAAACGCCTGGACATTTTTTTTAAAACCCGAAATACACAAGCAAATAACAGTTGTTAACAATGTGAATTGATACTTCACAATAGCATTGATCTTAATGTGTACTCTAAACTATAATTACTCGCTTCCATTTATTTTCTTAACTATTCGTTATTCATTATTCTTAGATTCGCTTTATCTGACACTATTCTTTATAATATACTTATAATTTGATGCAAATTTAAGTCGAACACAATGTCATTTTATAGTCCAAATAGTATGGAGCTGAAAAAGAATGTGGTAGTTGATCTAGAATTCTGAGATCTCTCGTGGGATCGGAGCACTGACTTAAATCCAATTTATTACTTGTCGAATTGTGCACTTGCAGATATTAGCCAAACCAATATTGAAAATGATTTTACTCTAGAGATGTTTTCGCTTAGTCAACAAGTTTTATTGCGCCACAAGTTGTTTCTGGGGACTGACAATAGTCCTTGGTAATAACGTCAGAAATTTGTATGTGTTCTTTGGTCTAGTCAACAAGTTTTAGCAGGCCACTGGGATCGAAAGAATTCAAAGAAATCAATATTCGCACGAAAGAAGGAATTACTACTTGGACATTTTGAAGAAAAAAAGAACAAAATGCTTTTCAAGCAGTGGTTATTTTTAGCCACTAACCTTTAACAAACCATATTGAAAATATTTGTTGACCAAACTAATCCTATTAATGTAAGTGTGTTTTGATTTCAGGGACAGAATTTAATGCATAGAAATGTAACACCGATTCGATTCCAATGACAATGCACTAGAGAGGACACTAAGCTTGAGAAAGATAAGAAAACGAAAAACTCAACGCATAGCGGATGAAGGCGGGATCGAGGATGGTACATATAGAAGAAGCTGAAGACCTCATCTGTTTGATAAATGGGACTTACGGAATGATATCTGAGATGAATACTTTCGACAATCGGACGGCTGAGTTGATGAGTAATAATTTTTGAGCTGAAGCCGGCCACGATTACAATGGTCAATGACATCGGTTCTTAGTCGTCCGACGAGACCCAAAACTGAGCACTGGGAAGATTTCTCAGGATGGCTAATACAGTGAAGTTGAATGGGGTGAGACCAGAAGTCATCAAACTGCATCTATTCCCATTCTCTCTAAGAGATACAACAGACTACATGGTACAGATCCTTCTGTATGGTTACATTGATACTTAGGAGAAGGAGTTATTGAGCCTCTTGGTGATTCTAACTTACTTTGACCCTCACCACGAAAGAAGGAGGAAATCATTATGTTCCAACAGGGAAGATGAAAACCTGTATGTAGCTTGGGAAAGATTGGCTTAGATTTCTTTGAAGATCATAACAATCATGGGATAGATCGAAGACTCGAGGATGGACATTGTATATCATGCCTTGGACCGATATATCAAAGGGATCATTGATGTACTTCTCATTGTGGAGCATTAAGCGAAAAAGTATTGAAGAGGCAAAAGGCTGATTGAAGACCTGGCTCGTGCGGCATTTGAAAACTCTGGCGGGCTTTCAGAAGAACTGGCGAGGAAGGGGATCATGGAGGCTGAGAAGCGGGTAATGACCGTGGAGGCGGGTTGGATGCCGTGTACACCGGGTTGGACAAGCGAAGAAAGACACACACTACTCATGAAATATAGGGCAATTGAAAGAGAGTTATTGAAGAGGGAAGTGCTGAGGGTAACCTGAAGACATTCTGCGATCTTTGAAGAGGTTAATTATCTGGGTGAGCGAAACTACCATTTTAAACCCCGATACTAACACTGCGACTGAGTATTATCTTGTGTTTTGAGGAACCAGGAATTTCTCCGCATGGTGGAGGGGCCCCACAAGGCCCAAAGGCATGGGCTGAACCCTCCACGGGGTTATCAGCAATACAAGTTCAAGTGACGCGACAAAAATGACTGCAGAGGAAATGGTCTCAGGGGTGAGGAGGAGATTCAATCTTTTGAAGAGCGAATCATATGGTTCATGGGGATATCAGAAAATTACATTTCAATCTCCATAGAGACAAAATTTCTGGGTTACTGGAATGGCTGCTGTAATTCTCAAATTTTGAACACCACCAATCATCCTGAAGGAACTGGAGACACAAGTAGGAGCGGTGGCCTGACATAAACGGAGGAAGATGCCTTCCCAGTGACCTGAGGAAGAACCCAGGCGCATGGTACGTGCGGCTTAGGAGTGGGAAGGGTTAGAAGGATGAAGAAAATGACTGTGGCAAAGAAAGAAGGCTGGAAAGGGAGAGTGTGGAGATGAAAAGAAAAGAGTGAGAAGGAAGGCATCAGGATCTGGCCTGAGATTATTTCATAAAGGCTGTGAAGTGAGGATGGAGGCAGGTTGCAAGGTTCTTGAAAACTTTTAATTGTGGAGATTAGTATACCTTTATTGGAAGTAGTAGCTCAAATGCTCTAATAAGGTACACCAAGGACATCTTTTGACAAAGAAAAGAAAAATAGTAGGAAGGAATAGTGAATCTCTTGCCACTTGTAGTGCGATGTCGAGAAAGAACTACGATAAGATGAAAGACCAGGAGCTTCGATTCCTTGTGTTGGAGGAATTGAATTCGAGCTCTCTTTGACTCGAGGAGCTAGTATCAATTTGATGCCTCTTTACATTATGAAACTAAGTTTGGGGAGCACTCCCACATTTATCTTCAGTAGAGCAGATCGATGGGTAAAACACGGAAAGGAGTCATTGAAGATATCTTTGAATGCTATTGGGAAGTTGTTATTTGATGAGACTTCATCATTACGGACATGGAAGAAGATTACCACCCCTGCACTATTGGGAAGACCATTCCTAGCCTCTGATTTTACCTTACGATTGACATGCAAAAGAGGTTCTTACCTTGAGGTTGGAGAAGAAGCGGAAAGCAACTACGATAAAAGTATGAAAATGAAACGAGAGACAAGAAGGAAAGTTGCAATGTAGGCCGATTTGTCTATACTTCCAATCGATGTTAACAATGATTGTAACACTCCGAGTTTTTATCAATGAAAAGAGATGGAATTCCCGGTATCTTTGAAGATGTCTCATGCACAATTCCCATCTACAGCCCGAGTTTCATTCTATAGAAAGCGTGTTGACTTAAACAATGAAATAATAATGGGAAAATATTGAAAAAAGAGGAAATTCATCAAGAAACCGGTCGAAGGGCTAGTTTTGAAAGAGTTGCCATGTCATTTAAAGTATGCTTACTTAAATTACCAAAGAAAAAACCATTGATCATTCTGATGGAACTTCGGTGATGAGGAACAAGATTCTTGAAAATATTAAGGAAGCATAAGGAATCGCTAGCTTGGTCCATTGAAGAGCTGAAGAGGTATCAGTCCATCCAATTTGCATGTAGATTCTGCTAGAAGAGACTTCAAAACCATGGCTGGAACGCGAAAAGGAAGCTGAATCGATGATGAAGGAAGTGAGTCGAGAAGGTACTCAAATTATTCTTTGAATCTTTGGTTTTATCTATGCTATTTGAGGAGGAACTGATCCTTGGGTGAGCCGGTCCATGTGGATTCCAAAGAGGGGTTTGTTGTGATCCGCAATGAGAAAAATGAATTGATTCCAACAAACGATGTGGATGGAGGGTATGCATTGAACTGAGGAAGTGAACCGCATTACAGAGAGAATCGTTCATGCCTTCATTGATCGGATGTTGGGTGGTTGCGCGGGGACACCACTCTTTTGTTTTTCTGGATGGTACTCAGGATCTGTCAGTTATGTGCACACAGGATCGAGAAGACCACATTCCCACTTCTTGTGGCACCTTTGCCTTCAGAAGGATGCCACATTTGGGCTATATAATATAAACTACATTCGAGGAAGGTGTATGATGTCTATATTCTACAGATTGGTTTGAAGAAGTGATGGAAATTTTCATGGATGATTTTCACGTATGGATCATTTGTTGATCAATGTTTAAAATAATCTGGAAGCAGTGCTAAGTGCTGAGATAGCAGTAACCTGGTGGAAGCATCTTGTTTTATGGTGGCTGAAGGTAACTTGGGCATAAAATTCCACTCTTGGACTAGAGGTTGTTTGATTCAGGTATCATTATCAAGATCTTGCACCACCTACCACGAGTAAAGGAGTAAGAAGCTTCTTGGGGCATCTTTGGATTTCTGGGAGATTCATCAAAGACTTTTCAAAATAGCGAGACCACTATGCGAGATTCTTTGGAAAAGATACAAGGTTCAATTTATTGACTCACATAAGATTGGCACTTTGAAGAAATCAAGATCAGATTGGTATAAGCACTATGTGGCTGCACGGAATGGAATCGGGGATTTAGAGTAATGTGTGATGCAATTTTGCCATAGGATGTGTTGGGGCAAAGAAAGAAGTATTCGAGGGCCGTAATATACTATGCTAGTGGACCTTAGTGAAGCCTGAGAGACTACTGTGGCTGAAAAGGAGATGCTAGTAATAGTGTGGCTTGTGAAAAATTTAGGCGCGATTACATTTTGGGATCTCATGGTAGTCACTGGTCAATGCGGCGATAGATACTTGATGTGAGGAAGCTAAGTCCGTTGATAAGATTGGGTCTTCTGCATTTGCGGGAGTTTGATTTGATCAAGGATAAAAGGGATCTGACAATGTGATATTTGATCATGATAAGGTAGAAGCGGTGATGAAGGGAAGTAGTGAGAGAACTTCCACGGATGAGCAATTGTTTAGGTTTCCTTCCAACTTCCACTGGTATCTTGATATTGTAGATTATAAAGCATGGAGTAATACACTTAAATTGGCTACCATGAAGAAGCTTCGAAGCGGCGTGAGTGTATGTTGGGATGACCCACTGTGCATTGAGAAGTGACATAAATCAATAAGAAGATGTGTGCGAGAAAGTGAGCAAGGCAACATTATAAATGAATGTAGCCATCACCATGGGGACATTTTGGAGAAAGAAACGACCCATAAGATACTCAATCGGGATTTTATTGGCTTATCTTTCGAGATTGTGCTGGTGGATTAAATTGGCCAATCTGATCTCTGAAAAGATTGGAAATGCTCGACGGGGATGAAATGCCCCTCAATTATTATCGGCGATACAAATTTTTTTGATGTGTGGGGGAATAGATTTTTATGGGACCATTCCATATCATTTGAGCTACATGCTAGCGGGTGATTCACGTTTCCCATTGGGTGGAAACGATGGCCATCAGAGATGATGCATCAGTTGGCCCAGTTTCTTTGAAAAATATTTGAAGCGGTTGACGCCCGAACTATCTGTGGTGTTTGGAGGCCCTTTGCAAACAAAATATTTGCAAAACTCATAAGCGGTGTCAGGATAACGTCTATTAGGTTTAGCTTATCATCCAGAGACCCGATGAATGACGAAATTTCAACGGGGAGATCAAAGAATACTTGAAAAGATTTGTGAGCCAGCGGGAGGGTTGATTATTTAAACTTGATGATGATGCACTGGGACTACGGTACGCATACAAAACCCCCAGATATTACATAGGAGTTGTTTTGGTAAACCACTGTCATCTACCTGAATTAGGAATACGAGGCAATGTGGGCCATCAAAGGGTTCAAGCGTTTTAAGAACAAGAAGAAAAGTTGCTCCAATTATACGAGTGGAAGAAGCGAGAAATGGAAGCCTATGATAATGCTGATATGAAACAAGACAAAGAAATGGCACTTAATCCAGAGAATTTTGAAAGAGTTAGAGAGGCAGAGTTCTGCTTTGTTTAATTCTAAGCGAAATTGTTTCAGGAAATTAAATCAATTGAGTGGGCCATACACGAGTGGTGTCAAATACTGTTTGGACGGTATTTTAAGGGCGTCTTTTGGAGAAGAATTGAGAGTCAGTGGTGGAGGATCAAAAACATTATCACAACGGGGAAGAAAGGAAAATGAAGAACTCAATTTGGTTCTTGAGGAAAGAAGAAGTACACACAGCAACAGAATCATTTGGGACTCAAAAGCTGGCCTTGGCTAATGGGAGGCAACCCAAGGATTTAATTTATGGTTTAAGTTTTGAAATATTTTCTTTTGAATTGCTTAAATTAGGTCGGATTTGTTTTTTATAAGGATGGGATTTAATTTTAGAAATCAATTGTAGTTTAATTAGATTTTCTTGAATATTGCAGTAAGCAAGGTTCAAAGACATGAATAACTTAAAGGCAATCACGGGAACAATTCCGACCTTGCGGAGAGTCATGACATAGAGAGAAAAGGGGGTGCTTTTTATCCTATTGGTCTGTAGATATACTTCAATTGTTTGTTAAATCTTTGCTTGGAGATGCGGGAAGTAATGTCTAAAGGGTTGGGAGTGTGAAAAGGTGTGAGATCATGGTTAGAGGCCCAGTGTGACAGAAGGTTATCATCGCGACGCAGAAATGATAATGGCGACAAAACCACTTGATGTGATGACTGTTTTGAAAAAGAAGGAAGCATTTTTGGGCAGTAATGAGAGGAGAAGGTGTATGTGGTGACCACCATGTGTTGACGAAGAATTAAGTTCAAATGAAAAAAAAATAGTCGCTGTAACAGTAAAATCAAACAATTCCTAGAAAACCTAGTTATGTGCAGCAAACTTGAAGTATCATCATGACATAAGAACGTCACTCACTCACTTTAAAGCCTGATCTCAAATAAAACGAGTGAAGTCGCGTGTTTTTTAGTAGTGCTTACAAACATTAGTTAGATTGCAAGCTTTGTTGGAAACTTTCTACCAGATCCTCGAGCCATGGCTGTTCATGCCTCCAGCCACGAATCTCAACCCCACGAAAACCCTAGCTTTCAAACTATACGAAAAGCTTTTCTCCGAACAATGGCTGAACACTGTAGTCCTAACCTGGAAGCGGGGATGCTTTGTGGGGGCCTTTGGACCTTGGAAGAAGAAGCTGCAGAAGAGCAGTTAGATGAGATTCGTCGGGAAGAACAAGCGGGAAGTGCCATCGAAGCTTGCAGGAAACAGGCGGCTTCTCAGAAGCGAAGAAAAGGGAGAGGGAAGGTGAGGAGAGAGAGTGAAGATTGGTGAGCCAGACTGACGTATCGGTGGAAAAATGTGTATAGCAAAGGGGTTCTTGGAAGAATTAGTCTATTCATGCTTTCAAGGAGATGATAGAAGAGAGGGTGAGTCTCTGCACATAAAAATCGAGGGTATCTGACCTTGGTAAGGGAATTTGTTCAAATTTGGTAGGAAGGAAGGATGGAGGCCGGTTTCGTTAGAGGAGTGCAGTTCATGCTGTTTAAGGTATTCAGCAGACTCTCTTTGTAGCGTGCCTGAAGCATGGTTCCAAATTTAAGAAACTTTTGGGAAAAACAGTTTTGGAAAGGAATTTGCTAAAAACTCTCACTAATGGTAAGGTGCGGCTAAACCTAAGAAGAGAGGCTGAGGCAGTGACCTGTGAGGCGTGTGGTTTGCTGTATTTGTTTTGGTTCAACAAAAACATGTATTGAACATTAAAGCTGTTATTACCATCTCAAAGAGGATAGATCAATCATGGGGTGTCATTTGAGAACACATATGAGTATCTTGAGGAACAAAAAGGTCTTCATTCTGCCGGCAGCAATCATATTACATGTTTTGAAGAGCAGGGGTAGAAAGACTATGGAATGTCAGAAGAAAGAGAATTACCCCGAGCTTCCCTCCTTGTGAGAGTTAGCAAGGACCAAAGCTGAAGAAAAAAGGGGTGCTGGTAGAGAAAAGAATAAACCCAGCGGAAAGACCGAGAAGAACTCGGAAGGTTCTTGTCCAAAGGCGAAACAACGAAATCTAATAATAATGATTTAAATTTTGCAGAGACAATGAAGCGAGATGAAGAGCAACCCAATAGACTTCTCATTCCCTTAACTTGATTCTCCTCACAGTAAACGAAATTTGCTTATGAAGCTCAAGGGAGCACAAGAAACCTTGATTAAATCTGGAAGCTCTTAATGCCATAAGAGAATGGATGAAAAACGAGAAAGAATTGGAACCTAAGCGGGAGATTCGAGAGAGGCATTTGAAAAGAATTGAAAAAGAAGAGACCAGCGGTGGGAGGAAGGCCCCTTTGAGGAGGAAAGAACATGGTTCAGGCTACAAAGAGAAGAGAACGGCGGTGGGGAAGGCATTTGGACGGAAGGAAGACAGGATGAAAAATTTTGGAAAGACGACGAGGGGAAGAATTTAAGAAAGAAGTAGAAGGAAAGAAGTCACAATACGATACGAAACTCAAACTAAGTCATGAAGCTTTTATAACAATCGGTTTGAGCGTGATTCTCGACTCTTAACATTGATAAAAGAGAATGCAAAGCAAGAAGCTAAATTTGGGAGCAAATCAAGGGCTTCAAGTTCTATACAAGTCTCTGAGGATTTTGAAAATAAGGCGGATGATAGAGACAAGAAGCAAGGATACTGAATCCTATAGGCAAAAAAATGGCGCTAGAAAATTTGGATCGATTAACAATAATCTCTCCAAATTTTTAGAGGTCACTTGCTTGGAAATGGAGAATACAATATGGTTTAGAAGGCGGGGATGAGTTGAGCAAAAGGTTGAGTCTCTATTAGGATTTTCAGTGAAGGCAAATGGAGAAACAAGAAGAAAGGAAAGAGAAATTTGAAAATTCTGAATTCGAAACTCATTTAGGTACAGGACTGGTCCCCAGCATCTTTGCTCCTGGCTATTTCAAAAAAAAATATAGACCTTCTCCTGCCTAACCTTCTTTACCCTCTTCCCATTTGAATTGTATCTATTATTAAATTGAATCAAATGAAATAAATTTGAATTGAATTGTTATTGTGCGTGCTATTTTGAATTTTTTGAACTAATATTGTGTGTTGCTTTGTGATGCATAGTTGGGAGGAAAATATAAGTAGGAATTAGTTCAGAAGAAAAAGCTACTTTGAGATGTCATGAAATTTAGATGACCAGTTAGATTACAAATAAGCTGAAATCTAGAATAAGGCAGTAGACCACAATTTCATTAAGTACAAAGTGCAAAAATAGCTTAGAATTTAATTTTATTGTTGAGTCCAGAATGGGGAAAGTAATGGGAATGAAGGAACAAAACTGTTTTGGGGTGTAGTGCTGACAGTCGAGGAACTGTTGGATACTAAGAGTTTAACTACTCATCAACAAAAAGAGGTGGCAGTAAGGGCTCCCTGGCTGGTCAATACTTGTTAGCTAACCCCAGTCCCAGAACTTGTTAGATTATTGTTGATTAGGAGAAATCCTAGGTGATGCGGTACGACAAGAAATGATGCGGGCATTTCTTGGAAAGTTTGAACCATTCAAGCCATCCCCTACCTATATGCTAAAAGCATATACCTTAGTTCAAATTGAGTGATCAAGCCTTATTTCTAAAGATCGGCCAAATTTAAACCCCAAACCTTCCAAAGAATCAATCTTCAGTAAGAACTTTGTGATTACCGGCGAAAAGGAAAGAAATCAAGTTTGGGGGAGGTTGTTTTGAAGAACTCAAGGAGAAAAGATAAAGAAAAAGGGAATGAAAGAAAGAGATTCAGCAATCTGAAAAAAAAAAGGGGGGATAAGTTTTACCTTGTGGCACAATTCTCTACTTGAACGTGTGGACTGGGTGCACCTCAGCCTAATGCATACGGTGTGGGAGTTACTAACCCAAAGTTCGCTAAGGGTGTTAGAAAGCCTAAGAAGGTAAAACATTGCACTATCCCTGAATGGTGACAAACAAAGCAAATTCCCCCAGTTAAATTACAAATGAAAAATGGGAGCATACAGTTCTGAATAGAAGAAATCCAGGAGATGTCCCAAAAATGAAGTTTGGGGGAGTTTATTAAAGAAACTACAAGGAAAAAGGGCAGTAGTGAGAAAGAAGAGAGAAAAAGTTCAGGGTAATCTAAACCAAAAAGTTCCTTTCTATCCTACCCTTACCCAAGCCCTAGCTTTAAGCGAAAAGACTGATTGATCTTGAAGAGGTGGAATTACCTACATTGATGGAGATCAATATGAATAACAAACATGGAATTTGGAAAAGCAATAACAGTAAGCTGTATGTATGGACCTAGGGAGTTAAGTGAATAATTATGAAGATGAGAAAGAAAACAATTTCCACTCAAACGGGATCCAGTAGTTATATTTGTTTGTGAAACAATTTCCATGAGTTCGTTTGTATACTATAAGTAGAAACTCAGCAGCAGGCTGGACTTGGAAGCTAGATGTACGGAAAATAATGCATACCTTATTTCAATTAAATTGAATGCTCTTTGAGAACGTCGAGAAAAATGTCCTTAAAATTTTCTTTTATTTTGTTTGAGGAATGAGCAATTCACTTTCTTTTTAACTGCTTGAGGACAAACAAAATTTTAAGTTGGGGGAGTTTTGATGAGCTTGAAGTCATCTTTTTAGTCCGTTTTTAGTCTATTTTGTCATGGTAGTTTATGTATGCGAGGAGTAGGAATAACTAACAAAGTATTAAATAGCGAGGAATTCCAAGAAAAGAAAATATTTGCGGGAAAAAGAGCGAGAGGTGGATGAGCGTTAATGAGATAATTCATTTGAAGCAGGATTCCTGCGGCCAGAGAAAAAGGGCACAAAGATAAAGGAACACGATGTCGTGAAGCTTTAGCGACAATCAAAATGCATATCGAGATTGCGTGAGTAAAACTCCGGTGTGAAGAAACAAAAACGAAGAACAAAGGCGAGAATTTGAGAGTTAAAGAAACCATGTAAACAACCCGAGGAAATGAAGAAGACTTCATGTCGCGACATCTGTGCGTCGTGACATCGACAATGATCTGAAGCGATCATAAAAGCGATGGAGCTGTGGCGTGGCGGTAGTGAAGGGGTGGCGACATCCGCCCGAATGATCAAGCTTACATCGACATCGGGAAGCAGCGGAGAAATTTATGATAGAAATTCGCGGCGAAGGAGAATCGCCCAGAGCTATAGCGGGCTTGGTACGGGATGGCGATGTAAATCAAGTTGTTGTGCGACGGGGGATTGAAGTCGCATTCGATGCTGACCCTTGAAACATCACGGGGCATGAATTGATGTCGCGACGAGTTGATATCGCGGCCAGCGAAATCAGTGAAGGCTGCCCGGATCCATAAAGGCGATGTAGCGACAAGAGATTGTTATCGCGACACCGAATAATAGTAGAGCTTGTAAGTTCCTTGCTGATGTCACGACAAAGGAATGACGTCGCGACACAAAGAGCAACCAGTTGAAGCCTCCGGAGAACTAAGTCGATGTCGCGACAAGAGATTGATGTCGCGACGTCAGGAACCATCAGATGAAAGCTTCAAAGAAATGGCTAGCATCCGCGACAAGAGATTGGTCGAGGACATCATGAGCGTTAGTTAAGCTATAGAAGAGTGGCGATGTCGCGACAAGACATCGATGTCGCGACATCGGGAGAATTCTATTGAAACTGCCAGGTATAGATAATAGCGACAAAGGGCCAGAATTAGCGACATCGAGCGGTTAGGCTGCGGTCCATGTAGTTGATGTAGCGATAAAGAGATTGATTCGCGACCTTGAAGACGTAGGAATACCTGCGAAGACTTAAGGCGATGTCGCTGGCGTCAGATCGTCTTCCGCGTATAGGATGATGTCAGCGACAAAGGATTGAAGTCAGCGACGCTGAGCATTGCTGCCGACGGCTGATCCGCCAGAAATCCACAAAAGGCGCATTGCAGGTTAGGGCTAAGCCCGAGAAACCTATAAATACGCGGCTACCCGGTAACGGTAGCTTGGCGACACCTGAGCGAGTGCGGGTAGTGAAGCTCATTCTTTATTTTTCTTTTAAATTTTCTTTTCTTTTCTTTTCTTCAAGGTTGATAGTTAGAGATTAGATTAGATTTATTGTTTTAGTTTGCATTTTATTTTCTGGAACTGGATGTTATCGTTTTGAGCAGAAGCTGAATGCAGAATTCAATTCTTTTCAAATTACTACATGGAATGTTTGAAGTTCAGACAAATTTCTGGAATTCGGCTCCTCCAGTTTCATAATGCAGTTATTCTTATGATCAGAGGAATGATGTAGTGTGTGCAATTGACCAATTGGGAACCCGACTTCCATTAAGTGAATGCTATTGTCAGAAATTATCTTTCCTGTAGTTGTTTCCAGCAAATTGTGAATTTCAGTTTATGAATTTACTTTCGGTTATGGGTTTAATGTGTTTTGATGCAGATATTGAGTTTCTTATACAGTATTAAGGGTGTTTCATTGCCACGATTTCAAGGAGGTCCTCTGGTGACCACCGAGAGATGACAAATCTGGGAGTTATGAACATTTCTTTGAAGGTATATTAACTTTCTTTATTAGAATCCCAATGAGCTTTGTAAGTTTACTTGATAAATCCTCCTTCTCACTTGAAATCAAAAAATGGGTTGAATGGAGTTATCAATTTAAACAAATGAGAGAGTTCACCTCGGTCGAATAGTGAAGCCAATCCATTGTGAGATCTAATCAAGGAGGGTGATCTATTCAATTTGAGGGAAGAGTAACTGGAAGTTGTATATCCTTGTGGCGACAACTGGGCTGGTTCACAGTCCATAAATGGTGTAGAAGTATTGCAAGAAAAATGCAGGTAGAGAATCACAATTAAAAATGATTATATCATTCCTGTATTAGAGAGGATGTTAGGTAAAAATGATAATGAAATGTGAGTGTGGAAGATCAATTTATTACTACTCGCGCCTTAGACCAGTTAGAACTGAAATACCATAAACCAAGTCACCAAGTGTTAACAAATTTAGTCTTCATAATAACATTGATCTTAATGTGTACTCTAAGCGATAATTCTAGGTTCCATTTATTTTCTTAACTATTGATTATTCATTTTCTTTTTTGATTGAGTTTATTCGATTGTTATTCTTTATTATCTTGTGCCATTTGAAGCTTCTTAATTTGGAACACAATATCATTTTATAGTCAAATAGTATGGAGCTTGAGTAGTCGGGGTAGTTGATCTAGAATTCTTGAGATCTACGTAGGATCGATATACTGAATCAATTTAACATGGGCTGTGCACTTGCGGTATATTGAAGCCCGAAACCAATATTGAAAATGATTTACTCACAGGAGATGTTTGGTTTAGTCAACAAGTTTTATGGCGTATTCTTACAGGTCAACAGTCTGGTAATAGCGTCATGTGTTCTTTGGTCTAGTCAGCGAAGGCCTTGCTCGATTAGTGGCATTAAGTTTATTAAATGGTCGGCTCAAAGTACAGACTGAGATTGCAGAATCGGGCGTCAGCGGCGGGTAGGCGGAAAGCGACAGTGCAACTTGCGAAATTTACGCATACCTCTGGAAATTTCAAGCTCGGCTTGCTCTCGGCCTTTGCACTGCGAAAACCAAAAAAAAAAAATTAGAAGACATGCTTAAAAGAGAAAATTTTCAAAAGGAAAACAAACCAAACAACAACAAGGGACACAAAAAGATTACAAAAAATTAAGCAATTAAATTATAGTGACTTATGAGATACTGTAGAAGTCACTCCTAAATGTGTGGTTAGGAGGTTTCATGGAGGGTCGAGGAGGGGGATTTCCTCATATGCATTACGAGTGTTGAGTGCATAGCTGACCTTTGGCCAGTGACCTTGAACACTCAATTGTCTTTAGCATTGAGGCGGAGTCTCACGAACCATTGAGGTAGACTTCTTGGATGGTGAATGGCCCAGTCCATCTTGATTTAAGCTTGCCTGGAAAGAGGTGGAGCTTGGAGTCGTAGAGTAGTACTTGGTCCCCTTTTTGGAAATGTTTGCGAGCTATCAACTGATCATGCCACCTCTTCAACTTATCTTTTGCAATTTTTGAGTTGAGGTAGGCATCATTTCAGTTATTTATTCGTTGATATCAGAGCCTTTTAGATTAACTCTGCCCATATCAGTTCATGAATTTTTGCACTTTACCATGCCTTGTATTCAATTTCTAGAAGGTGTTGGCGGGCTTTGCCATGGGTAAAGGACATGCGGAAGAATGGTCTTGTAGGTTGTCTGTATAACTAGAGAGTCAGCGGCAGAGACCAATCTTTTCAGTTAGAATTTACCACTTTCATCAACTTGTGCCATCTTGATCCTCTGTTGGCTGTTCCTTTGTGCTGATGCGAAGGGTGGTATGGGGTCAAGCTGCTTTATGTGACACCATACTTGAACAGGGAGGCTCAAAGGTTTATTTCATAGAAATCGACCTCCATCACTAATTATGGCTTTGGGGACCTCAAATCTAGAGAATATGTTCTCTTTTAAAAATTTAGTACCACACAATGATATAACACCTATGAGCCTTCAACCAGCGGACATAGTCAACCACCAAAATGTAGAAATTATCAAGGGAGGAAGGGAATGGTCCCATGAAATCGATCCCCCATACATCGAAAAGGTCAACTACCAAAATGGAGTTTAAAGGCATCATGTGGCCAGGCGAAATCTTCTAACCTTTGGCATTGTCGCATTCCTTGCACATTGTAGGCATCCTTGAAAAGAATGGGTGAAATCAGGCAGAGCTGCCTGTGAGTTTTAAAGAGCTTAAAGTGGCCTCCATACGTCTATGGCGTGTGAGATTCTTGGTTGCTCTACTTGAGCACACACCTTCGATTATTTGGTGGCACAGTATTTATACAAACGGTTCCTCCCAATAATGGGTGAATTTTTGCAAGAAGAATTTCTTATATTGTGCTTTCCCACCTGTTTGGTAGCTCCACAGCCGCCAAATAATTTGCAATGTGAGCATACCCAGGGGTGCCTCCTCCTCAAGCCCAGGAGCGAGGACTCCTCAGGGAACTCATCATTGATCGGAGGGTTGTGAGTATTGTGTGCGATTGTTAATCTCGATAGGTGATCGGCAACAACATTTTCCACACCCTTTTTGTCCTTGATTTGTAGGTTAAACTCTTGCAGCAGGAGAACCCACCTGATAAGCCTAACCTTAGCATTTTTTGTGTTTGGTGGTAGTATTTTGAGGTATTCAGTGAATACTATTATATTCAGACTAGCCAAATAATGGCTGAAATTTGTCTAAGGAATATACCCTTTGTATCGGCGACTCCTTTACGTGGTTGTATAATTCCTGCCTCAATCAGTGTGTAGCATAATAGACTAAGCGAACTCTCTTCCCTTTGTCAGAAATTTGCTCCAATGGCCATATCGCTTGCATCGCACATCACTTCGAAGGGTAATTTCCAGTCAGGGGCTCTCACTATTAGTGCAGTGGTTAAATATGCTTTAAGCTCCTCAAAGCTCTTTTGGCAGCCTGCATCCCAAATAAATTTGGCATCTTTCAAAACGAGTTTGTCTGGAGGCTTGGCAATTTTGAGAAGTCCATGATGAACCTCTTGTAGAAACTGTACTGAAGAATTGCCTTACAGTCTTGATATTTATTTGTGAGAGCGAGTTTGGAAAATCAAGTGATTTTCTTATGAGCTTCAATCCCTTTTGAGATGTGTACTTTGGCAGCACTATTCACAGCTAACCATGAAGTGGCATTTCTCGAGTTCAAAACCCGGGTTTTCTCAATACACTGTGCAAGGCCGGTTTCTAGGTTGATTAAGCATTCTTCAAAGCTCCCCCCGTGGACTGTAATGTCATCCATGTAAACCTCCATGTCGCTTTACCAAATCATGAAAATACTAAATACAATCTTTGAAATGTTGCGAGGCATTACACAAGCCAAGGGAATTCTTACGTAATATATGTGCCAAATGGGCATGTGAAGGTGATATACGGTCTTACGCAGCAATTTCTATTTGAAAGTATCTGAATAGCCGTCCGAGAAGCGATAGAAGGGTTGGTAAATCCTCTTTAGAAGGCGATCCAGAGGTGCGGAAGTGATCTTCACGGTGCTTCGTCGACCTCCTATAATCATTGCATACCTCCAACGTGGTGGCGAGGTGGGCATCTCTTCTCCTTTTATTCGTTATGCACCATGGTTACCCACGATTTCTTAGGCCTGCACCTAGGTTGGACTACATGGTGCTCTTTATCGATATAAGTTAGATAATACCAATATGTGACTTGCAAGTGCCCGACTCTAACCACTTCTTGCATATGTAGGTTGATCCTTCTACATTGTTTGCCTTACTAACTGCCTCCTCATCTGGGTAGATGTGATGGGTCACAGGCCAGAATTAATACCGCTTGGATCGGTAATCTTCCACCCTAGGGCTTGCTTATTCTCCCTTAGGATGTGCGCGAGACTACCTTCACCGTAGGAGTGCGACGGGATGAAATGACTCTTGGACCAGCACTCTACTCCTCCCAGGCCAGGCATATTTCAACTCCACGAGGGCAAGGTTTGAGTTCGATTTAAAGTTCCTTGGTTCCTTCCTCAATTACCAAAGGCAGAATTTCTTGTTTTTTTCTCCATTGCCTGCACAATTTTCATGTCATGGGCTTCTTCTTTGCCCTTAAGACACTCGGCTAGTTCTTTAGTCGACAAATCCTGCTTCTCTGTTGGTCGGCTATTCCTCAGGAATTGTCAATGATCGCAGGCTTCCTGCAAGGCCATCTTCCTCTGGGTTGCGTGTGCTTTTGCCTCGAGTGGAAGATGTTGAGGTTCAAGGGTCATGTTCGAAGGTGGTTGCATAACACCATTTGACGGTGATAATCTCGCGTGGAGGTGGCGAATGGTCTCACTAGGATGATAGGCATAGTTGGCCCTGTTGCATTTTGGTTAAATATCGAATCTGTGAATCCTTTGGATAATAGAATTTGTTGACTTGGAAGAGAACATCCTCCTCTGTCCCTTTTGGTATCTTGATGGATCTATCTATAAAAGACAATGTGATGGAGGTGGGCTTTAGTTCTCAAACATTTGCTTGTACATCGAATGAGGAGGAGATTCATTTCCTTTTAGTCACAGCAGTGCCTTTTCTATGAAATGCCTCGATATTACTTAGGAAATGGTTGGACCGGCCGGATCTTTGTACTTCACTTTGAGTCTTACTTGCGGATGATAGTAGCGACTTGTTTAGTTAAGTATGCCCAGTGGCATTATTTTCCTTTGTACCTGAGTCGCCCGAAAATTTTGCATAGGTGGGGACTTGTTTGATCATGTCAGCCGGGGGATGTTGACTCACTTGCCTTAGCGCCCACAGCATTTCGGCTGATTAATAGCCTTCTTTTTAGCTTTTGGGTGCCGGGGAAAGGTGGGGGTGTGCTATTTTTTCTGCCGATGCACTTGATCACCACCTTGGTTCGGTTCTTTGGCTTCCTGGCCCCTTTTCACTTGCCGGGTCTTTGTTGTTTGAGCTCTTTGCCACTTCTCAATGTGATGATTGCTTTAACTTCATCCATCCTAGAATTTGGCTCACTGGAAGACCTCACTTCATGCAGTCCCCTAGGGTTTGGTTGTGTTTGAGATGGGAATTTCTCCTTTTCCTGCACCTGCTGCTAGTTGGATAACCTTGATATTGAATGCTACTTGAGAGTTGTCATATTTTTTGGGAAATTCGACTACTTGGGGTTGTCATGCTTTGAGAAATTTCTGAGGTCACGGGGTTGTTCGTTTCTTATTGAGTGTGCTCAGTATCAATTCTTTGTTATACGGACATTCAACGCCTTTGTTCTTCCCACAAAGTTGCCTTGCCCCACCACACTTTACTAAAGTTAATAGATTGTTATTGGAGATGAAGATGGTGGTAGGCGTGCATTTGGTGAGAATGATCCATCTTCTTGTTAATGCGTGAGGCACATAGGGAGGAGGCTGCGGTTTCCGAGGGAGAGAGTTCGGGTGGTTCTTCCGGTTAGGATTGTAGGTATTGTTATGCGGGGTTGTGGTTTAGTGGCTTGTATTGGCCATTTGCGTGGCTTATTCAGCCGCAAAGAAGTCTGCGAAGGCACACTTGAAGCGATACTCTCCTTGGTGCTTTCGGTGGGCGGCGGTTGAAGCTTGTGGTTGGTTAGGCGAGAGATACCCCTCGATCAGCACTCATTACCTCATGCGATTCCTCATTTCCAAGCTCTTCCAGCGTCCTTGCAGGTGGGCTGAGCTTTGCTTTTGTCTCATGTCCCTGCGAGAGCGAGTATATGCCTCCTTTGATTCGGTGGTGGCCTCATCCACAATACATCTCCCTAGGATTTGGCTCGTCTAAGCTTTGGAGGTCTCGGTACAAAGTTGAGGAAGTCCATGGCTTCATCTGGATTCTTACTCGAATCCCCTCACCTGGTCTCGATAGCTGCTTCATGGTAGAGGACATTCCATCATAGAAGTGGTTGACCCAGCGTCAATTGTATCAAAGCCATGGTGTGGGCATGCACTGATAGTTTCCATATATCTCGACATTGATAAATTTTGCTCATTATCATAGAGGCACGCAAATGTATAAATTTGCCTCTTCAAGCGATCCTGTGTGCAGAAGAGCTTTTCAAGAAACTACGCCTCTGATTCGCGATTCTGGATGGTCCTTGGCCTTAGAGAATTAAAATTTGCGCTGTCTTTGAGAATTTAGGGAAGGCCTTGACTAAACGAGATCCATATCGATTACACCTTCCACAAAAGTAGTGCAAACTTCCTAAACTCCCGGATGTGTGTATGGATTCTCATTTTCCATACCATGGAAGGTGAAACAGGAGGACACGATAAGGCTGGCTTGACCCGTCTTCATGGGTCTGATGCGTGAGGGCACCACCCTTGGGGGTGTGTGGTCCCTCATTGACATGTAGGCATTAGGGTTTCTTGGTATCCCCCCTGCGACTTTGTTTGCTCCTCGGGTGGGCTCCATGGTTACTATGTGGTACGACCTCAAACCTTTGTTCTTGAGAAGCCTTTAGTTCTCTAGCACACTGCAATGTTTTACATCGATATTTATGATTCCTAGAACCTGACATAAAGCAGAAACCAAAAAATAAGACTACCAAAAAGGGTTATAGTTAATCAAATTTTAGAAACAAATAAAAACTAGAATTTTTACGGTATAAAACATGAATTCTAATTGGCGTAAATGGAATAATGATAAAATCAAGGAATGAGATTCACGACACTTGTGATGTGGATCACAAGTTCACTTGACTTCTCACTCACGCCGGCACCATCCCGGTAATGGTGCCGTTTGATTCGATATACAATAGGTGCAGATCGTAAGTGCTACTCATAGATTCTATTTCCAGTAGCAGGCTACTGTAGTGTAATTAGCCTAAGGTCGAACTTCGGGATGGGTTTTATGCCAGTGAGTCACGGAGTTGATTGTAATTGGTGTTTCCACTTTGGATTTGGGGTTTTGGTAAAAGCGAGTGAGGTTGATGGTTGGTAGCTGATGTTTTGGTAAAACTATAAGCTGAGATAAATAAAGTGTAAAGAACTCTTGAAGTTTTGGAACCATGGAAGGCTTAAGTTCTAAGGTAGCTGTAATGTCCTCGAGTCCTTTTCGCTGGGGAGGATGACGTATAGTCATTTCCGTAGGATCTAGTTTAGTTATAAAGCGGGGCCTAAGAGTTTCCTTCCTAGTATCATTTTATGGCCATTGTGTTTTTGACGATTAAAACTATCCATTTGGATCTAACTGCAGGGAGCTAATAAATGGCAACTAATTCGGCATCGGTGGATCTAGTAATAAGTATCCCTTTGAACACTGAAAGTTTACTTAAGTACTAACCACTCAAGGTACATCACGAGGATTTAAACCCACATAGGGAATCACGGAAAGCATAAATGAATATAGATGCAACGTTAATAACGAGAGGGCGAATTATGCCACCTCAGGCCTTGACCCGGTGGTCCTCTCTTTAGGATGAGGGGTGTAATCATCCAGGTTATTCATCTTGAGATTGTTTCAATGGGTGAAAATCACGAGAAAGGAGAAAGTGAAGGGAAAGTTGCGCGAGGAGGCGAAAGCTAAAGCTTTGGCGCCCCGACTTTGTGGTAAACTTCATTTCTTTGTTGCATATTGACGGGAACTATATAGTGCTCATGGTCGAGAGTACATAAAAATATGAAAAGAGCAAAGACTATTAAAGACATTTACAGGTAAAAGCCACAAAAATACATTCAGAGTCAAACAACATGAGGTAACCTGAGGTACTAGTTGTAGAGTTATGACCTATTCAAATTTGGTTGCGAAAAATTCCTAACTGCTATGAAATTCCTGGCTTTGCCCTTATAAATTCACGCATTTTAGCTCCAATTGCCTCCCGGTTGCACATGCAGCTTAGTTTGGCACTGGGTTCATCGTATTTGTAGATCGTGTGAAAATATACAGTGTAATTGTTAGTACAAAAATATTCACAAAATATGATCAATAGTATAGCCGAGACCTCAATGTATTAATTGGGTTATTTAAGTTGATTAGTACACCAAAAGTGCTCAAAACCTACAATCAACAAGGCTTAAAATAGCACTATTTGGGCACTAATCAGTGTCCACGAGGTATTTCACGTCTCCATGCTCGGGAGATTTGCATAGATCCATTCATTATCAGTGGGTTGGGAAGATGAGTTGACGGATGAGACCTTCAGGGAGGGACGGTGTGCATTATGGATAGCGAGGGATGGGTTTTGGCGCATGAGCGTGAGGCTAGTGGGGAGTGCAAATAGTGACATGGAGTGGAGGAGTTAATGTGGGACTTGAGGGACACGATGTGGGCCACCTATCCCTTCTTGTTTAGGGATGAAGGTACGTGGTTTAGTTGTTTAATACTTAAATGACTAGTTTACATGCATGGTAGAGTGCACGTTGCATATGCATGTGTTTCATAGTGATTGTCCAGAATTTTGGGACGAAATTCTTTTTAAGGAAGGGAGAATGGGCAGAAAGTTTATTTAAGAAAGAAGAGTAAACGGTAATTTCGGTAAAAATCTAAATTTTACTGATCTGGGATTGACCAAAGCGGGACTTCCCAGTTGGAATCGTCTTCACGAAATCTAGCTAACACATCAGTTTAAATGATTCTGGCGAGTGAATTTAGTTTTGAGGCTGTAGGTGTTGGGTCTTGGTAAAGCGGGTTTTGAGACATGTAATGTGACGCCGTAAATCCAAGGTGTCAGTTGACTGCCCAGTGACACATAATAAATCTGCGTCCTAAATCTCACGAGACCCATACTGAGTAAAGTAACTCTTGGGCCCATGAAGCAAACTGTCTCAAAATATACCAATTATCTTCCATTCGTTGAAGTTATAACATTTCTCTTAATACAAATACATGGAATTTACAATTCTAATACATATTATCCAAACAACTCAAACTGCAATGACTCTTGAAGTCAGTATCTGTGATTGTCATGACAGCTCCTTTGTCTTGAAATAATGTTCTCGACGAGGGTGAGCTATCGCCCGATGGTAGATCACCTCATCAGTTATCTACCTAATTGTATACCAGTATCAATGTAAACACTCCAGTGCATCCAGTGGTTCTCGCCAGATGTCACCATCATCATCCCATGTCTCTCGAGTCCTCATAGGCTCCTCGCGCACCTGGCCGTATGAAAATATCGTTTTCAAAACAAAACTTGTTGTTCTTAGCCCTCTTCAGTTGGTAGAAATATGGGATACCCTCAGGGGGCGATGTGTTGGAGAACTACGAAAGCAGTCGGTCCTCATAAGAATGATCTGTTTGTTCTCTGGCCCGTTTCAGGAAAATCATCCACTAATGAAATTCCTTTCTCGACCATGTATTCGTTTTTCGAGGAAAATTCATGTCATGCACTCACACCTAATTTCCTAGGTTACCGGTGCATATGAAAATGCATTATGTTTCAATCATTTTCTCATAATATATCAAAATCATGCACTCTTAATTTATAATCACCTCCCATGTAAATTTAATTTTACATATTTATATTGAAACTAACAGTGAGCTAAGGCAGTTCTATTCCGATGTGGTCTATGCACAATTATATTATATAATTGTGGCCTCTATATCCAACACATCAGCTCTTACATTTAACATAATAATTTACCCCCAACTCAAGTCATTCATTTCAAACAATTTCAAGCACACAATACATGGGCGTTTTGTTCAGTTCTGCAAAATATTCATGTTACTATTCACATTACTCATTATGTCTATTCACATACTATGCATATAGGCAGTGACCTCAGATTCTTGTTCACTGACCACTCAAATAAGGAATTTTTCTCCACTTAGGTTCATTTTGGGACTGATATTCATGGCGTTTCAAATTCATTCACACCCAAACATGATTTAATGTAAAAATCACAGCATATGACCCAAGCAGGTCCTTGGGCTGTCTAAGCAACTCCTAAAATTCCAACAATTGGTTACAGAGTTTTAGGACCGATCTTAACCATTCAAGGTACCAAGTCTTCAAAGTCATCAGCAGCGACTTTAGCAAAGTCTGGCTGAGTAGGATAAAGCGCCTGCGGAGTTTGTGAAACTCGACTTTTTGGTGTCACTACGTAAAGTGTTGTGTGCACCAACTTTAGTCCTCAAAATGTCGAACCTGGGCACTTTAAAAGCGGGAAATTTTCCCTTTCCTTTTCTTCTATCTCCTTTTCCTTCCTTCCTCTCTACTTTTCATTTTCTTCTCTTTTATTTCTTTCATAGCTCCTTAACTTTCCTTTTTGCTTTTTCTTCTTTTTCATTTATCGTCTCATTCCCCTTTTAAATTTTTCTGCTTTCCTTTCTCTTTTATGTTTCTCTCTATGGATGGGCATTGCGTATCAGGTGAGAGAGGCTGCTATCTTCTCAGACGAATTTGTGGCCCTGATTTTCCGTCATGTTCTTATTTTGTTATCATACATGACAGCTAAATACTACATGGCTCAATATGAGCCATGAGTTCTCATAGTTGGTGTGGTAATTCCTTTAATGCCAAGTGTCACACTCTTGAGGTGCCATGTGGCACGTCAACACACCATGTGTCATCGACACCTTCGCCTCGTAGTAGAAATCGCAGGCCCTTTCGGAATCAAGCATTGGCGACAGTAACTAAATTCGAGGAACGATTTCAACGAGGAAGTTCGTTTAGGTAAGTAGGATCTAGAAAATTTAAATTTTTACGAAATTCTGATTTTGCCATTTTGAAAATTGGAATTTTCTGGGTCTTCGATTATATCTTAAAGTTTGTCAGAAGTTCACGCACCTGCAGCATCAACCACGTGCATCATATTCTCCTTAACTCGAAGACCGTAATAATTGGTTGACTGAGGTCTGTTCACTATTCTCTTGGTGAACATTCAGCTCATCCATAATAGGCGATCACTTTTAATCAAGTCACCACATTATCTCTAAAGTTCCATACTTAAGTGAAATCATTCTGAGTCACGACTCACGATCTACGACATCTCACCAACTCTCACCATAAAGGAAGGAGTTTTATCATCTCTCTAGGCCTCAGCCTCTATTGAGCCTATCCACACAGATGATATTAGATGAACATGATGCATCGATTCAAATTACTCCTAGTCGACAAGTGCGAGGTGAAGCATTGCCTATAATATCTCAGCTCAATCTTTTGTACCAGTTCTACATGCTGATCTCTTTTTATCTAAGGATAATCCATCATATGGGGTGTGTGATAGTAAACACGTTATCTGCCCGGCCGACTCTCGACTGTGACTCACATCTAGACCTCGACTTTGTGCTTTCTGGCTCTACGGCCTGTGTGTTCCATCTAAAGTACTAAGGTGTTTGTTCCCTCGACCCGTACTAGGGTATGGAGAAATAGCTAATATCTTGCTCACGTCCTTAGGCGTAGGATTGCTTTTATTCTGAAACCTGGGATCCACCCCTCAGAGGCGATCCACTCCTCGTATGTCATTCTTGCGATGGTAACCTGTCGCCCATCTTTGTAGCAACCTAACTCGTCTTACGATGATTGGGATGAGGTGTGTCCATGCAACAAGTTCTGCTGGTGATGGATAGTCAAATTGAAGAAGTGTCAGTGCAGTGGCGAAATAACATATTACTTTTTGCTGTTAAGTAAATCTAAAAATCTGACATGATCCACATCTTGGATATCCAGGCAGGCAGTCTTGCCTTCTTTTTCAAGGTTGGAAGAAGATGGATCTTCAACTTCCTCTTAATGTTTAACCCTCTCACTGGATGCCTCGTATATCATCTACACTTTTTCCTGCACTGTGGAGATGGTGTGCTTCCTAAGCAGCCCCGGAAGTCGTTTGACTTCCTGCAGCTCCACTATTGCACATGTCGTAAGTACGCGATGATTACAATCTGAGTCTGACCAAGGCCTGCGGTCAAAAGCGGTGAGTGCTGCTGACTAGTACCAGTGGGCCCGACCCTCTAAGTCTCCTGCGATTAAACCATCTACACAAGTCAAATGGCAAGTTAAATTCTAATACAGTATCTCTAAGGCATAACCATAGCCCCGAGACACTATTCATACATAGAAAACATTTCATACACAATGTCCTTGCATTTATAGGTAATGCAAGACATAATTTCATTTTATTAAATCATTTTTAACAACAAAAATTTCATTTTTTTTTTTACAAAATTTTATTTCATTTCATTTGATTTTAATTTATTATTATTATTTTTTTAATCATTCCTTCATGCTACTGGAAAACAAACTACCCAAAAATATGTTATTATTTTTTCTCATTTTCCAAAGAAATCAAATAAATTATTAAAATGTATTTTATCCATTTTTTTTTTTTCGCTTTACATGATCAGAAAGAATCCAAAAAAAAAAAAAAAAAAAAAATTCTTCACATCAATTTTTTTTTTTTTTTCATTTTAATTCTGGACTGTTTGCCTAAAATTCTCAAACACCTAAGGTTATATTTATCGGCCCTAGTGTTCAATGTTTTTCCTATGCTATTCACCAAGCATACAATTTCAATCACAATTTACACACATGATCACACTATCACATAACATACATGACAATCAACATGTTATACACCCAATCACGCATAAACACAAGATATGCAAAGGTTTTAACACCTGTCCCGTGATTGTCTAGGTAATCACATACCTAACCCTAACATCGAGCCACCAAGTGGTGATGTTCTTACCTCTTAAAGACTATGGCCTAAGCCCAAGCCCCTCAAGCCCTAGGTATTCATTTACCTAAACTCTACACCCACCGAGCTCCCAAGGTAATCGTTTACCTTAGCTCTGATACCAAGCTATGAAGCAGGTATCAGGACTAAACTTATAACTACACCCACCGAGCTCCCAAGGTAATCGTTTACCTTAGCTCTGATACCATGCTGTGAAGCTCCAAATCCGGGGTGTCCATCGACTACTCAACCTGCGGAAAATCTATACGTCTCGTCTCACGAGACCCATACCTGAGTAAAAATAGCCTCTTGGGCCCATAAACCAATACTCATCAACATATACACCCAACTATATTCCAATAGTTCAAGAGTTATAACATTTCTCTTAATACAAATACATATTAAAATTTACAATTCTAATACATATTATCCCCAAAACATCAAAGCCACAAATTCGACTTTCTTCAAAATCGCCCTAAACTGAGTCAGCTCTCGAACGCTCCCTCAGACCAAATATTCCTCGACAGTGGTGAGCTATCGCCCAAAAGAGTGGAATCACCCTAAATACTACTCCCACCTATGCATATGCAATGCTCCATCAAACACACACTCAAGTAAATACGTTGATCCTACTCACGTCTACATGTCCATCCCTATGTCTCGAGTCTCACCGACTCCCCACACTCGCTTAAGCCATGCATGAGAAAATATCTTTCAAACAAAACTCGTTGTTCTTGAAATACACTACCGGAAGCTCTCTAAGAAAATACGGGATTACCCTCCGAGGCGAATGTGTTGAGAACTTCCTCGAATGGGCCATGTCCTCATCCAAATGATCTCATTGACCGCCTCCTAAAACCCCATTCCCGAAAATCATCATGCGTGAAATTCCTTTCGCAACCATGTTAGTTTTTCGCAAATCTTATGTCATGCACTCACACCTAATTTCTAGGTTACCCCGGTGCATATGAAAATGCATTATGCATTTTCAATCATTTTTATACCAATATATCAAATATGCATATATTCCCAAATTTATAATCACACTACATGTAATTCAATTTTTTATCAACCATCACCCAAACTAGCTCACTTGGGCTAAACACAATTTAATCTCCAATGGCCTATACACACAATTATATTCCATTTAATTGTGACATCATGTTAACACATCAAGCTTATGCATTAACCTATTAATTCCACACAACTCAAGTAATTCATTTCAAACAATTTCAAGCACACAATACATGGACGTTTTGGTCCACCACTAATAAAAATATTCACGCATTATTCACATCACTATTCGTCACTATTCATGTTACTATTCCTACATGAACAAGAAACCATCGGGCACCACGATCACCAAAAATAGGAATTTTCACCGGTTCAAAGCTTCAACGTATATTAACGGCCATCTTCGGCCTCATTCACACCAAACATGATTTAATGTATAAATCATAACACAAGTGTACTTAAACAGTTCGCGACTGGCCCAAACGAGCTCCTAAAATTCCCATCACCCGTCCTAAGTTTCGGACTGACAACTGGCCATTCAAGGCCTCGAATCAACTCAATCATCAACAAAACGCTTTAAACAGTGCCGTAACTCCGCAGTGATAAAACCCACCACTTGTTTTGTCGTAAATTCAACTTTTTGGTGTCCACACGTAGATCGCGCTGCGTGCACCAACTATTGTCCTCGAACTGTCGAACTTCGACAGCCCGAAAGCTGGGAAATTTTCCCTTTCCTTTTTCTTCTTTCTCCTTTTCCCTTCCTTCCTCTCTACGCACTGTTTTTCTTTCTCTTTGTTTTCTTTTCTCCCTTTCCTTCTTTTCTTTCCTTTTTGCTTTTTCTTTTCTTTTTCTCATTTCTCATCTCATTCCCCTTTCATTTTCTCCCAATTTTCTCCTTTCTCTTTGCATTTCTCTCCCATTTGGATGGGCATTGCCCGTATGGGTCATGATAAGGAAATTTCCTTCTCCTTTCTTGAAGCCAAATCTGTGGCACTCAATTTTCCATCCTTATTTCTTATTTCTTAATTCCTCTTTATGACATCATCCACTACATTTAATTCAATACGAGCCATGGATTTATTTCCACACATGGCTAATTGTGAGCCATTCCTTTAATGCCATGTCACACTCAGCGGCCATGTGGCATCCCCTAACCTTGCCATGGGTCATCCGACACCTTACACCTCGAAAAACGTGAAATCCCGACCACCTCGGAATCCAACGAAATTCGACGTGGTAACTAAATTTTGCGAGACAATTAAAACGGAGAAGTCCGTTTCGTCATCCGAGATCTAAAAAAATTTCAGATTTTTACCGAAATTACGATTTTGCCATTTTTGAGAAAATTAGAATTTTCTCGAGTCTTACATGTAATGTGACAAAAGTCACCCACTACATGTACTCATGTGACACATGTCGCATGATTAGAGAGGTGATGGAAATGAATGGCCGAGATTGTGTCATGTGTCAAAAATCAAGAAAAAGGGATAAGATGGGAATTATGAAAATTGTTAATGATAATAAGACAAGGATGAACAGTGTTCATCTTCCCCATTTGAAGGCCAAAAACGTGAATGAGATGCAGTAGATGGGTTTTTTAAATTTCTAGAGAGAGAGTGTGTGACTTCTCTCTAGATTTGCTACTGCTCAGACCGTCGCCCCGACCCGAGCAAGAAGCAAAGTCGATCTACGCACGAGTGGCTACGCACGGGCACCGATTCGTGGAGTTCCCGACAACCCCAAGAGGTAGGATCTTTCCTACTTGTGATATTCTTTGGCTAAGAGCCATGTTTATGGTTAGGGATATTCGAGGCTTGATTTACAAAGAATCTTGGCCTCAAAACCTTTGAAACCAAGTGAGAAATCCAATTGAGGTGGCTGAACAAGGCTAACCCGAGGGTTTCACTGTTCATGTGAATAGTGATGTGATTTTTTATGTGAATTTTTATGATGTTGAGTGATTCAAAATGAATTGCTTGTGTTTGTTGATTAGCCCATGTGAGCTAATTTTGGTGTTATTTATGTGAATTTAATAACATGGTTTATGTGGATTAATTATGTTAGTATATACATGTTTTACATATTAGCATGAGTTTGTTGGGATTGACATCATGCATTCTATATGCACTGGGGCACCCTAGAATATTAGGGGTAAGTGCATGACATGAAATTGAAAGAAAAACGAAAAATGTTTGTGAAATGAATTTCGACGAAAGATTTTCCGAAGAATCGCTTGAGAGTCAGTCCAAACGTATCACTTCCTGATGAGGACCACGACCGTTGGGAGCGCATCCAAAGAATTGCCTCTCGAGGGTAGTCCAACATTTTACCGAACTGCAGTAAGTTCGAGAACAAAGCTTTTGTTTTGAAAAATCGTGATTTTACTTGCATCTCTACAGCATATGCGCAGTGAGCCTAAGTGAGTGACCCTGGGACATGGATCGGGCATGTAGACATTCGAGCAGTTCATGAAATTGCTTGGATGTGATTGTTCGTCATGACACGCGCATCTCATTTAAAGAACCCACGTATAAATTATCACTAATGAGCTTTGCCTACCCCGTCGAGGATCACTATTTCGTGTACATGAGTGTATGCGAGGACGACACCCACTAGAGGCCGCATTTTAGAAGAGAGTCGGGTTATGGCTTTGGTATATATTTTGTGGAACATGTATTAAAATTGTAAATTTTGATATTTGTTTTGGTTAAGAGCAATGTAATAACTCTTGAGCTAGGTTATATAGTTGATGTATTTTGTGCATAACGTAGCCTGCGCAATTATTATTTTACTCTCGTACGTGGGACCCCTGTAGGTCATTACAATTGCCGGACAGTTTCAGATTCAAGTGTAGCTCCCTGCATAAAGGAGACTCGCCGATTATGAGGTGTCGGGTTACCCGACATCTACGGTATTTCGCAGTTGATGGGCTGGCCAATAATCCCCGGCGTTTTCAAGGCCACAGATGAGAAGGCCATAATATGGATACTAGGTCATAGAAATGCAGATCAAATACAAATCAGTTAGCGATCAAGAGATTTATCTAGAGGATCTCAACAAAAACTCAAATATGAGCTTTCCGAGACTTTGAGGTCCATTTAATTCAACATATTACTTTAACCTTTACATGCATAAGCATGACTTCCATATCTATATGTTAACGCTTAATAATAAATACCAATCAGGTTAATATTGCATGCGTCTAGTTAATATCGCCTTCCAAGACTTATTTTAAGGTATGATATCTCCTTAGATTCTTTTATTGTGATTGCCTCATTAAATAGATCATCTTTGTCAATGGTTTGCCTTGGTTATTTCTTTGTTCACGCTTGTATATGTAGGACTTATCACTCTTTCGTTTAGGTTTTCCATTTCTTCATTTTATTCATTTCGTTTCTACAAGAGAGCTAACCTTAATTAAAATTTCACTGTCTCACAATATTAATTTTTTTCCTATGGTTTTGGGGTTGTGGTAAAAAAAAAAAAAAAAAGAGTGAGGAGCTTTTCAATAATATAGCAGGTACTCATTAACTACTAAAGAATGCTATTTATCCACAAGATCACCTTATCTTAGTCAGCTTCTCTAAGATTTAACCCCAATGAAGTTTATTCTAATCTTCTAGCTATTAGCAATTATGATGATGTTGTCATTCATGCTAGTGTCATACACTTGCACTTTATCTCCTAAAGTTTCTACACAATGCGCAGTTGGAACATATTTATCCAAGCACAATCTAAATCAATCATATTTTCCATTGAAGCTCAAAAATCTAAGAACCGGGCTTCCAACATACGTATTTAAACTTGTTATGCATGTCTCAGATTCAGTCAGTCCCACTGAGATTGGGCTGTTAATGCTAATCCTACTGTTGTTAGCACAGGTATAAATTGTGAACTCGTAGGTTCTTTATTTATTTATTTGATACCGTGAATCGCACACCAACAATGCTAATTAACAAGAAGCATTTAGCGAAAGAATTGGATTTTCCTTTAGTCCATTCTGATGTAAATGTATCATTTAATAACTCATATGTTTTGATTGATCGTCTCTATTTTCTTTAAGTGCTTATTTTGATTTGTTCTTTGACAAAAAAGAAGGTACTAAAAAGGAATATTATTGAAAGGAGACTCTAACAAATCAAAGCATTATATTAACATCTGGGTGAACCTATAGCTGCGGTTTTCAGCAAACAGAGCTATAAAATTAAGTGGAATACCATATAGACAAATGGCTATACAAAACCGTGTGGCTCTGGCATAAACCGCTCTATAGTCGTGAGTTTACTTTGACCACTATAAACATAATCGTAATACCAGAGACGCAGCTTGTCCCAAAACCGTGGCTATAAATCGCTCTATGGCCGCGCTTACTTTCTGATGCAGTAGCTATAAACCGCTTCTCCACACCATCTATGGTCATACTGCTACCTGCTTCATTTGTTCACACTATACTTCTAGCCGCATTAAGGATTACTTTAGTCAAGGTCAATGACTGTATTATAGCTTGTGATACTCTACTAATATATATATATATATATTTGTATTAATTGAGGACCTTATTTCGTAAAGTATAGCCAGTTGTCGCACAAAGCGTGTACAAGATATCTTTGTATTGATTGATGAATAGATTTGAGTACAAGCATCTCTAATGTGTTTGAATGCCCCAGAAAACTTACCAAGAAAAAAAAAAAATCAATCATTGTTTTTGTGACGCCCATTTCAGCTGGCCCCACACCACCGTCAACCTCGTGAAACTTGTTTGGTTCTATAATGCGAGACCCATATACGAAAAAGTAAAAATGGCCACTTAAAGCCCATACATCAATACTCATCAAAATCTAACCAACTATATTACCATAGTTCAAGAGTTGTTACATCACTCTTAATACAAACGTATATTAAAATTTAAAAATTCTAATACATGTTTTACAAAATACATATCAAAGCCATATGTTGGCTTTCTTCTCAAAGAGACCTCTAATGAGCGCCATCTTCCCAAACACTCCCTGTACCTGAAATAATGTTCCCTCGACAGGGTGAGCAATGCCCAGTAGTTGAATTATCCTACATGGGTTACTCCTCACCTAAGTGCACATGCAATGGTTCAACATAAACGCATTCAAGCAAATACATGATCCTACTTGAATGTCTACATGCCCAATTCCATAATCCCGAGTCCCCATCACTCCCACATTACGCCTAAGCCAAATGCGAGAAAAATCGCTTTCAAACAAAAGGTTTTTGTTTTGAAAACATCATACCGAAGCCTGTAAATATATTGACTACTCCTCCGAGGTGAATTGCTAGATCATTTTTCCACGCTCATGGGTCCGCTCCGAGATGAACCGGTTGATCACTCTCCAAGGCAATTCTTCTAAAATCTTCCTCAATTTCCTTTCACAACCATTTTTCCTTTTTAATTTCTTTTCATGTCATGCACTCACACCTACCATTCTAGGGTGCCCGGTGCATATGGAATGCATTATGTCATTTCCAAACAATTTATGCTAATATATCTCAATCATGCATATATTAACAAATTCACATACTAATCACATGTTATTTATTCATATCAATAACATCAAAATTAGCTCACATGGGCTAACCAACAATCCAATTCCAATGGCTTACACCCAATTATATTTTTATATAATTCAACCTCATGTTAACACATTAATTTAGCATGCATCAATATGTCATTTTCCACCCAATTCAAGCCATTCATTTCAAGCAATTTCATGCAAATAACACATGGACATTTTTGGTCCAATCATGCAAACCGAGACTGTTTTTAACAGTCCCCAAAACGAGCAGTGGGTTGTCCGTGGACAGCCCTCTCACCAAGCATCGAAATCCATGGTCATTTCCGGCCCAACAACACCCAAACCATAATTTAACACATAAATTATAACACATGGACTAATAACAGTCCATAATCAGTCCTGGGACTGCCCAAAACGGGTCCCAAAAATTTCAACAATTCAGTCCCAAGTTTTGGGACCGACCAAACGGCCATTCACGGCCTCAAACACTCCAAACCATTTACAAGGCTCTTAAAACCGAAAATAATCGAGTAGGAGAAGACTCCCTACCCTCTTGAGCTGTCGAACTCCCCCCAAAACCGGTGGCCCATGCGCAGCCCTCACAAGGTAGGCTCAACTTTACTTCGACCCACGTGAACCGACGGTCCAAGTTCGAAAATCTGCAGTAAAAGTCAGACTTTCTCTCTTTAAAAACCCTCCATTTTTCAAAATATGCTCTCCCCTCTCCCCACTGTCGGATTCCAGCAAAAATGGAGAAGAGAAGTCTCCTTTTGTTCCCCTCTTTGCCACATGTCAAGTTCTAATTGGTTGAGAGGATTACCTTATCATTTTAATCCACCGACTTTGGATTTCCATCCAATTAGGAGGTGCCACATGTCACCCATGGGCCCCACACTTGAGCTCAAGTTGACTGATTCTGCACTTGACACATGGCATACTGTGAGTCACTTAAAATGCGCCAAGTGTCCTACACTACACTCATTGCCTCGAAAAAAGTGTAAATTCGACCGATCTGACAGAGCGATTTCAAGAAGACGATTCCAATGGTGAAGTCCGCTTTCAATATCTCGGCATCTAGAAAATTTGCATTTTGAATCAAATTACCATTTTGCCATTTTCTTCTGTAATAGAATTTTTCTGTTTCACAGCTTTCTTCAAACACACCCCAAAACTCCTTCCAGTAGAGCCCGCTTGTTATGTTTCCTCCGTTTTATTATATTACAAGTAAGATGTAAAAGATTGTTCGGCGGTCTAGTCGGTGAACAATGGCTCCAGGCATGACCATAAAACCTTTGTTAAAACATTTATCGATTATATATCTTTCAATAAAAATTTTCAACCATGAGATGATATTGTTTTGTTACCAAACAACATGAATTTACTTATGCTTCACTAATCCTCTAACTATATTCAAACATAATCTATTATCCATGTACACCAATCCTCACGAAATTCATATTGTCAAACCTTTTCTATGAAATTTTTTTTAGCAAATGTTTTCTACCAGAGTTGTTGTTTCCCAATTGCTCGAAATTATCATGTTTTTTGATAAAACTTTCTTTACAAATCCACACGTTACCATCCACTGTCTCAAATTAGCCTTAATACCTATGTATATGACATTCACAACAATGATTTGAAATAGAATATAAAGAAAACATAAATTAGATAAAATTGTAATCAAATGAGGATTGGTGATTCCTTAATATTCAATCAAAAGATTCAAAAGAGTGACTAGAATCGTAAGTAAGGAAGAATAAGGATGAAGTGATATTACACCAATGGGGAAGATATCATAAAATATCGATTATAATTATATAATTTATATTCCTTTCTCGGAGTGATATGTTAAAATGTGTAATGTTGAAAATTATCTCATAAATTCATGAGATCGGGGAAGATAAATTCATGAGAAAAAGGAAATAAATTACAACTATTTACAATGAAGAATAATTAATTTTATTTATTTATTTATTTATACTTACAAAAACAATCATCATGAAATTTGTCTTTTTATCACTTAACCTTTCTTTTATGATTTTAAGGAGTTATTTTAATAGGATAATTTTAGTTATTTATTGCTTAAGTCGAAGCTGATGCCATTTACATTAATAGGTCATGTTATCTCGCTTTTGGAATAAAATGCCCAAAGATCACTTTTTAGCCATTTAAAACATTATCCTACTTTTATTTGATATATTCATTTGTTTATGCTTATTCATGGAGTTGAAACACATTAGTAAAAAGTGCAATTACACACTTCAAGCTAAGATCCAATGAGACTACTCAAAGATACTTCTTAATTTTCTAGAGACCAATTGCGACTCGTTTTGGTACTGTTGGGATGTGTTGGTCTCTGGAAAAGGCTAGTATCAAAAAATTAGGGTAAATTATTTTCATTTGATTAGAAGAAGATTCACAAGAAAATCACATATAAATATAATTGTTTAGGAGATTCATTTGTAGTTTGACATCAAATTTCACATCAGCATACTGTAGTAGAAGGAAGGTAAATTCCAAAGCTCATTTCTATGACTTAATAGTTATAGCAGATCTCTAAACCAAGCTGGATATTTATAAATTTTTACCGGACACAAATATCGATTAATGTAAAATAACTACAACAAAAACTTCGATTTTCGCCAAAGAGTAGAGTACATCACTTTACGACTGGGTTTATAAACCTCATAAAAACCACCTAAAAGACAACTTTGGAAAGGTGCTTTAATGCCTCAAACGCTGGTCAGATATTCAATTCAGACTACGTTTTAATCCGCTGTTCATGACCTGACCGCTTTTTCGCCAATGCACATACTCAGGCCCCTCCCATTAACTAAATGCGATGGAGGGGCGCACCTATGCCGATGTGGCACCTCACATGCGCTTTTTTCTTATGTGGCACTTTCATATGGCTTTTTAACCCAAAGATCTTTGACAAAATAATTAATCAATCCCCAATTCCACCGATACCTCACTTCAGTTTCATCCTCCTAAGCTCCTCCTTGAAATTCTCCTGTTAAACCTAATTTTTCTCTCGGCTGAAACCCTAATTTTCCTTTTGCTTTTTCTACTGCTTTCATCCTTTTTCTTAAATATCTACTAATTCCTCTGTTTCAATCCAGAAGTCTTTCCTTTAAGGCCTTCCTTCATTAATTAACAATAATATTGAACTTTGACAATCCGTTTATTAAAACATTGAAAACTTATAATTATTTTGATACTCTAATTTTTTCGCTTCTTCCACTCACTGATCTGCTGAAACTCAAACCATTATATCCTCCAGACCATAGCTTTCGCATCATTCTCATGCTTATAAGGAGACGCCGGCATGATTTGGAATTTGACAAGAACATAAATTGCCTTACATATAGTTAAGAACTAATATGTGGATGTGTCAGACAATCTGGGCTCTGACTTTTCTAGCCCTTTTCTCTTTATTTGGCCTCTGAAAATTACAATGTACAAAAACAAAAGTTTATATTGCACATATTTTGTAAAAGTCAGCATTTTTCATTAATGGGATTGAGCATCTTCATAACACGATGCTTTATTTCTTCGGCTTTTCTTTAACTTTCAACAACCAAATCCGGAGATTAGATTGATATTTTCTCTTGGTCCTATTTTCATAAACTAAACATCATATAGAAAAGGATAAATCCAAAATAAATAAAAAAATGAGTTCAAGGGTTAATGAAAAATATCAAAATACCAAACCCAAAATTCTCGTTATTTTCTCAACAATCAAACAACTTGCACGAAGGAAGGTCCGAGGTTAGAGATTGATCCAGGGTTATATTATGATAGTTAACATCTAACAAATAATTTTTAGCTCTAATGAATCATAAAAGTAGTCACATCAATCCAAAAAAAAAGCACATGGTGCCAACAACGTTAATTCTATTTTCCTCATTTGTAATTCCATTGTCCAGAAGGTATAAGTGAGTCATACCATAAACGATAAGGACATGGTTGGACCAAAAAAAAAAAAAAAGCTAGATTGGACATACGACCAAATGTCAGAGGTATTAGTGCACCTTTTCCCAACAAATCCTCAAATTGGGTATGGGAGAGGGCGCATCGAGACAAGAAAGTGTGGAATTGTATGTGTACTCTTAGAGGAGTTGAGAGGACCCCAATAGTTTCCAAAGTTGTAAAATACTTATATGTCAATTGCCACTACTCTTTCCCTAGATTCTGGTCTTTCTCCATCATTTACCTCGAATGCAGTCTTCCAAAGTTAAAACACTATGTGACATGCCATTTATTTTCCTCAAAGTCTAAGTCTCCTAAAGTTAGAAATGTGAAACCCCGAGAAAATCCTAATTTTCTCAAAAAGGGCAAAATGGTAATTTCGGTTAAAATCCGGAATTTTCTAGATCTCGGATGACAAAACGGACTTCACCGTTGGAATCATTTCACGAAATCTAGCTACCACGTCGACCCCCATTGAATCTCAGACAATGCACTTTTATCGCAGTAATCATGCCCGTGTCGTATGACACTGTTGGGAGGCGGTGATGTGAAAGTCACCCACGCAGTACCCACGTGACACACGTCATATGATTATTAGATGATGGAGATGAACTTATATTTTAGATTGTTTACACACAAAAAACTTTAAAATCAAACTAAATGACAATAAAGTTTAATTACGAAAGATTAAAATAAAGACAAAAAAGACCATCTTCTCCTCCATTTTTGCTGGCAAAGGAGAGGAGAGATCGGGGTTTTAGAGAGAAAGTGTAGGGACTTCTCTAGATTTCTCTCGTCGACCGTTTGCCTCCAAGCCAAGAAGCAAAGTTGATATACGCTACAAGGGCTACGCGTGACACCGATTTCAGGAGTTTCACAACCTCCAAGAGGTAAGGATCTTTTCTCTTACTGGTTTATTCTTCAAGCAAGAGCCATTTTAATGGACGGGGATTTGTTGAGGCCTGGATGGCCGTGTTTTCAGTCTCAAAATATTTGAACCGAGTGAAGAAAATCCCTATTGTGTGGCCGTGAACAGTGTTGAGCCTAGGGTTCTACTATCTCACATGATTGCGGTGTGATTTTTGCGGTTGCTCAAGTGATTCAAAATGAATTGCTTGAACTGTGCTTATTAGCCCATGTGAGCTAATTCTGATGTTATTGCTATGAATTGAATAAATATGACTTATGTGAGTTAATTTTGTTTAATATATGCATGTAAAATATTAGCATGAATTGTTTGAAATGACATAATGCATTCCATATGCGCACCAAAATTCCTGTAATTCATAGGTGTGAGTGCATGGCTTGAAAGAAAATAAAAAGGAAAATGGTCAATGGAAGATTTTCCGGAGAATTGTGTTGGGAGATTGTTTAACAATTCACATCGGAGGGGCCCATGAATTGTTTCGGAGAGTTATCCAACAAATTCGCCTCGGAGGGTTGTCCAATAGATTTTACCGAAATTCGATAGGTAAGCTTCGGAACAACAAACCTTTGTTTTGAAAACTCGTATTTTTCTACATTCGCTTAGGCACAAAGTGCAGGAGCTCTGATGACCTTCGGTGACACGGGATCGGGCATGCAGATATCCAAGCAGGATCATGTATTCTCGCTTGATTGTGTTTGGCTGCTACTGCTACGTGCACTTAGGTGGGAGTAACCCATGTAGAAATTATCACTATCGGGCATCGCTTCACCCTGGTCGAGCGATCATTACTCTTGCGTGACATGTAAATACTCGGTAAGACGGCGCTCACTGTGAGGTCGATTCCTTTAGAAGAAAGTCGGACAGGGCTTCGAGTATGTAATTCTAGAAACATGTATTAGGAATTCTAAATTTTAATATATACTCAGATTAAGAGTGATGTAATTAACTCTTGAACCATTGTAACATACCGTTGGGATTGGGTGAGTATTGACGTATGGGCCCGTTGACCATTTTTACTCACGACGCTTCGTGATAGTAAGACACGTATTCACTGGTTGACGGGTTGTCAACGGACCCCCGGAATTTGGGACGTCACAAGAAAGCTGTATGGGACCCTTTTGCAACTTCTTTTTCCTTTAAGTCTAGGTCTTCCAATTAATTACATTTCCACCTAAATGTTTATTTCTTACCAACACTTTTTTTCCTCCTAGTCAAAGTCTTCTAAAGTATAAATAAAATAAATGAATTTTTTAATTTGTAAATCAATCTATATAACTTTTCTTCTTTAACATATTTGCCCAAAGTCATATCTTTGAGAATTTAATTATATTCTCATCTGTATATAAAATGCCTAATCACCACTTTTTTTTTTTTTTTATCTTTAATCCAAGTCTAGGTCTTCCATTTTTTTTAAATATAGCTTTTAACAGGTATGTAAGGAAATTTTCATGAATTTTCCTATTGAAGTAATTAAATATTCATTTTATGGCATAAAATGAATTTAGTCATGGCATTTCTTTAGAGGTTCATTAATTAGAAGCTCAGGGACACATACTGGGCTTTTAGATAATACCATAATTATAAAAATATTTTTTAAACTATAGAACAAAAATAAATATTTCCAAATCTATAATTGTGACACCCCAAATCTCGGGGGTCCGTTGACAACCCGTCAACCCGCGGAAGATTCGTGGATTTCTGATAACCCGACACCACACAATTTAGTTCCCTTTCCCAGACTCCCAGATTTAACGAAAAATCTGTAGAGTCTCCTTTGTACGGAGCCACCCAAAATACAACCTGTGCAATTTCATGGCAACCTGTCCCAATATTATACAACGACCACATCGGGTCCACATACAAGTAAAAATGGCCACGTAGGGCCCATTTATCCATATAAATACAATCTATATCACCGAAGCCATCAAGAGTTATTTCATCACTCTTAATACAAAACATTATATTAAAACTAACATGTTCTAATATAATATACAAAACATGGATCAAGGCCACACTCCGGCCCGCTTCATGATGTTAGCCTCTGGCGATAATCGTCCGCCCACATGTCCTCAGACCGAAAGGGGTCCCACGACGGGGTGAGCTAACGCCCAATAGAGATAAGTCCTACAAGGGCTATTCCCCACCTAAATGCACATGAATGGTCAAACAACCAAGCACACCTAGGACATGCAATCCTAGTACAGAATCCTACTTGTCATGAATGAGACGCCACTTCATCATGCCCTATGTATCAAGTCCTCACCGACTTCAAACATGCATTTTGTCATGAATGAAACCATTTCCAAACAAAGGTATTTGTGTTTACCCATGGACCAATTTCGATATAGCGAATGGACATGACTCCATTATCTGGCCTTATTGACAACCCTCCAATGTATATCAATCAGTACTACTCGACGATTGACATTATACATGGACAACCGATATAAATAATGGACAATAATTCGATAATCTATTTTCATGGGATAATCCTCCGATGTATATCAATCGGGCATTACCCGACGATCGACATTATATGGACAACCTCCGATGTATATCAATCTGGGCATACCCGACGATTGATAATGGGAGGACAACCCTCCGCTATCAGAGTGGACATACCCGATAACACATCGCTTCGCTTCAACCCTCCGAAGTACTCCTCTCAAAAACCACCTCTACGACTCACCCTACCGCTTGGGTTCCCAATGCATATGAAATGCAACGAAAGCCATTTCATTTCTTAACCCGTAACACTACATACAAACCAGGATCTCCATCATCACATCCAAAGTACGGTTCACAACCCATCCACCAAGGACGGAATGACAACGACTATGCGCCGCACCCACACCATGCGATGCCTGCACTGCAATGCAATCGGTGCCATTGCACTCTAAGTCATGCCCAATGGCAAAGATTCCTCACATGGATATCTCATAACGTACACTCCACCGCACTGACACTCATGTCTAATGCACACAAAAAGTCCATACATTCATTAAACTAATATACATGCAATATACTAACATTTATCACATTCATGTCAACACATCAAACAAGCATGCATCAACATCATTCCGACTACTACTTGGACAAGTAATGTCATAATCAAATCCCAAATATCCTTTTGCCTGACATGATCTTGGATCGCCCGTGGCAGAGTGTTTCCAAGATCGATCGAGGTCGTGGTACTACCGCTAAGGATTGGTGGACCTGGACAATCCCAAGACCTGCATTCGACGAGATAATGGGCATTATGAATTTCTAGTGATGTCTTTCTGACTCACCAATGCCCCAAAGAGTTTTCATGGATTTGATGAACCGGTCTTCCGTCCATACTTAGATTGGTTTGTCATCATTTCATCGACAACATATTCGTGTACTCGAGAAGGAGTCGGCATGAGAGACATTCGGGTTTGTGTCGCAGATTTTAAGGCAAGATTCATTTGTATGCCAAGTTCAAGAAATGTGAATTTCGTCGAGCTGCTGGGATTTCTGACATGTGGTTTCTTCACGGTATTTACGTGATCCTCGTAAAGTGTATGCGTGGGCAAATCGGGAGCAACCAACTATGGTGATGTATGTGAGTTTCTTTTCTGATTAGCTGGTATTACCGCAGGTTCATAGGCGAGCCCTCAAAGATAAAGGTGACTACTTCATTGTTTGACTAGAAAGGAGTTAAATTTGAGGGACTGACAGTGTGAGGGAAGCTTCCAAACACCTAAGGAAAAGTCGACGTCACTCCTATTTTGACATCGCTTTAGGCAACGAGGGGTTCGAGGCTTCCATACGATGCTTCACGCCTGTTTGGGTCATGCGGTTGATGCAACATAAGAGAGTTGTGTCGATGCTTCCAGACATTGAAGAAACACGAAATAATTATCGCACTCATGACTTGAACTTGTCATGTACTTTCGTGATTGAAGACTGAGGCATTACTAGATGGAGCGACTCACGATATTTATCACCATAAGAGAGCCTTAAGTATTTGTTTAGTCTGTAAGAGCAACTAAGGAGAGGAAAGTGATTGAATTACTTAAGATTATGATTTAATTATCAACTACCATCCGCCAAGGCAAATGTAGTATGATGTCTTAAGGTGAAAGTCTGATATAAAGCTCTTCAAGCTATAGTGTGTACAAGACAACTTCCATCGACGGGTCGAAGCCAAGTAGAGTCGGGTGTCGAGTTGAGGAAGTGCATGCTTCAGAGCACTTCTTGCTAGTTTCCAACTACACCATATATTTCAGATCAGAGCTCGATAAGACAACTAGAAGATCCTTTATTCAGAGCATGAGAAAGAAAGTCGAGGGAAGAGAATAATCTATATTTGCCATTAGAGACGACGAGCCTCGTGATTGGTTATGCTTTGTGTTCCAAAGAAATATTGGAGGAAGCCCATAGTTCGCTATGCTATGCACCCTAGTAAGTTACTAAGATGTACCGCATAATCAAGGAATATTATCGCGTCGTGGGATGAAAAGAGAAGTCGCGAGTATATCCAAGTGCTTCATCTGTCAACAAGTGAAGGCAGAGAGACAAAAGCCTTCTCGACTTCACAGAGCTCTACCCATCCTGCAACGGAAATGGGGAGCGCACATAATGGATTTTGTATTCAAACTCCCTCCCACAAACGTAGACATGACTAATTGGTGGTAGTTGATCGACTCACCAAGTTCGCGCAAGATTTCTCATACCCATTCGTGAGAAGTTTTCCTTAGAAACTACCGGAACTCTTTATGAATCATAGTGGGCTCCAGATAAGTACCGTCGATCATTCCGATAGATCCACGATTCACTTCGAGGTTTTGGAAGGGATTGATGAAGGAACTAGGTGTCAAGTTGAATTTGAGTACAACTTTCCACCCTTAGGCCGATGGACAATCTGAGAGGACTATTCAGACCTTAGAGAACATGTTGAGGTCATGTGTACTGCAATTCAAAGGACATTGGAATGAGTATCTACCTTTGGTAGAGTTCACTTATAACAATAGCTATCACTCAAGCATTGAGATGTCACCTTATGAGGCATTGTATGGGAAGCAATGTCGCACTCCACTATGTTGGAATGAGACTGGAGAAAGGAAATTACTAGTCCCGAGATTTGCATAAACGACAAATGACAAGGTTAATGCTATACGTACAAAGTTGAAAGCAATTTCAGGATAGGCAAAAGAGCTTAAGACAAGTCGTGAAAGGATCTTGAGCCTGAGGTCAAGATCGAGCATTCTCAAGCCTCTCTCCGAAGGGTACGCTTCGTAGCGAGGAAGCTAAGTCCCTACATTGCACTTTTGAGATCGTTTGAGAGGATAGGTCCAATGGCTTATAGATTAGACTTTACCAAGTGGAGCCGAGTCCATAATGTGTTCCATATCTCCATGTTACGCAAAGTATATCTCGTATCCTCACATGTGTCGAGACACCGCAGATTGAGCGAGAGACGATTTATCCTATGAGAAGCAGCCAGTGCAGAACCTTGGTAGAGAAGAGAAGGATCTTTGCAACAAGACAATATCCTTGAGCGGAAGGTCCTCTGAGAAACCACCTAGTTCTAGCAGGCGACTGGGAGCCGAGAGGACCAAATGCGAGCCACGACCCTCAACTCTTCCATATGCATACTTAATTTCGTGGAAGAAATTTTTCTTTAAGGGTAGGTTTGTAACTAATCTGCACTAAATAATACACAAGTTTTTAAAACGTCACCAAGTTCAATTTTACAATTAAGATAGGCCTTTCAAGCTTGGACTTTTTTTCACGATGTGAAGAATTTTAAATGACTAAGACACCATTTCCTAGGCTCCTCGTCGATAATGAGCTCTTGTATTCCGGTTAACGTTAAAATCCCGACTTACTGATAAATGTTATGACCTCTAGGAGTTTAAATAGTGCTGGTTTTAGCAAAGGTCCAAATCACCAGGTTTTACTCCGAAGTTTAATTCCCAGGCTCTATATAAACCTAGCTTTGCTTGCCAAATAGAACCCTAGCCCCAACACACTAATTTTGAGCTCCAAAACCCTAGAGAAATTCTCCAAAACTTATGGACCCCGAACCTGGTCGCTTGAACCATTTTGGGCCAAACGGTTTCGTCGTGGGATGCCTTTCTGTACCACCACCTTGCTACACGCTACGGCCAGGGATAGGGCCACCGCCGAGACGACCATCGCCATGAAACCACGCCAACCGCCGGATGCGACTGATCGGGTCGACGAACACGCGATTAGCCGCCACGGTGGGTCAGTTTGATTCGTCATTTTTCGCCATTTCAGCCGACCGATACCTCCCTCTCCCCATTTTTGATCCTCTGAACTCATTCCGTGGTCCTTTCGCCAAGTAGATTCACTGCTTGAAAGATACAACTTAAAACAAAGTTTACCGATGGTTGATCGAAGTTTTTCGCCAATTACGCCACGTTGGACCAAGGTAAGGGTACCGCCGTGTTCCCGGTCTCGGGCTTTCCGCTGGATATAAAGTTTGTAAATTTTGACGCCGCTTTGCTGGTTTTCCATTCGGGGTCACTCCTGCTGTACTACCGAAAAGGTTCGACCGAAATTGACACCAATTGGTCAAATTAGGGCAAAATTGAGCTGGATTAGTGAAATCGATATTTCGTGAGTTATCAGCGTTCAATTTAAAAATTAGCCTCCTATGAAAAGCCCCACTCTTTGATACCGGCCCATAGGCATCAGAGCAATCGACCCGTCAGTCCAATTTAGATAGTTTCATAGTTCTAAAAATTATCCTAATACATCTTGGGGGAGTCCCAATGTCTCGGGTTTGAAGCACGGAGCCTAAATGAATCATATTATACATGTGCACTCACACAACTCAAGAATCTCAGGGAGCAGACGGTTAACTTAGTCAAGTGAGTGGTTTACATGTTTTAAATGCTTTGGGGTATTATTATGATATATAATTGTGGTTAATTATTATATATATAACTTATTTGATCGAACGGTTGATTATGCGTAAATATAATTATCTGTTTTTATATAAACAAGTTATCATTTCATGTGGATTTTGTCAACATTTTAAATATTTGAAATTTTATCGAAGTTCATGGATAAATCGTATTCAAATATTTTGGTACATGGATTAGGTTTAAACCATTTTTGAAAAGTTATTGGATTTAAGAAATGGATTTTTGAGACTTTGTGAAATGATTATAATGCAAAGACGTCGAAAGGTTTATTAGTTGCCACGTGATGTCGGGTTTACCTGAAGGTTTATTAGTTGCCACGTGATGTCGGGTTACCCGAAGGTTTATTAGTTGCCACGTGATGTCGGGTTTACCTGAAGGTTTATTAGTTGCCATGGTGTCGTGAGGTTGGGTTTACCGACGGTTTACTATGAGTATATGGTACGGTACATTGTTGGTTTCTGAGTAAGGTATAACCATTTCAATATTTACGGCTATTGTATTTTCAAGGATTATTTTCACGACATGATGGTTATTATATATATCTTATGCTCAATTTTTATGCTGAACAAATTCAGTTATAATTTTCTTAATAATCATGTCGGCTAAATTTTTGAGCATGAATTTCATATTGTCGACTCTGCAAGTTCGGGGTTTTCAGGAAATGTTTCTAAATGGGGAACCTTACAAAAGAGAGAACGTGAGGTCTTGAGAGAAGGAATGTTTCGAAAATAAAAACATTATTTTTCTTATAAATTATGTCACTCACTGAGATTTATTATCTCATGTTTTATTGTTTTACATCCGTTCTCTAGGTCCAGGCAGTCCGTAGAGACCTACCTCGCGCCAGCTTCTACATTACTCTTCTACGACAAACAAGTAGCAGACTCTTATATCTTATCTATCCGCCCTTATTTTATTGGACTTATTTGTTTTCATTTGTTCCCCATCTCAGAACACTTTAGAATGCTCGATCTTAGTATTGAACTCATATGAGTCTTTACATATGTGTGTGTGTGGTTATGACCTCGCAGTGAAGATAGGCCTGGGTCAGGGATTTAAGTCACAAGGACTTCTTTATATATTCGAGGTATTATATTAACATGTTTACTTCTTCTTAAAGCTGAGTTCACTGATATCCTCTATGGATTGTACAGTGGGACTTCACTAGGCGGGACCACCGGGGAATCTTGGGAGGGTTTCCGGGTCGGGTCTTGTCATTATGTCACATGCCATTTCTTTTCCTCCAAGTCTAAGTTTCCTAAAGTTAGAAAGCTTTATGGGACCCTTTTTCAACTTCTTTAATGTAAAACCCAAGAAAATTAGAATTTTCCTAAAAGGGTAAATGGTAATTTTTACTAAAACCGTAAATTTTTCTAGATCTCGGATGATGAAACGGACTTCACAGTTGGGATCGTCTCACGAAATCTAGCTACCACGTTGAATTTCATCAAATTCCGAGACAATAGAATTTAATGCCGAGGCACCGGTGCTCCGTGCTTTATGACTCCGGCCGTGAGAGACATGCTGGTGAACCCTGAGGAAATCTCAATTCTCTAAAAAGGGTAAAGTTTGAGGCTTCGATCAAAACCGAAATTTTTCTAGATCTCGAATGACCTAAACGGACATCACGTTGGAAACTGTCTAACGAAACCCAGCCCACCACGCCGACTTGGGCCGAATCTCGAGACGGAATTTCACGCTTCGCTGCACTGGTGCTCAAAAGGTCAGAAACGGCTTGTGAAAGACATGTGATGTGGCAAAAGTCACCTACTACATGTACTATGACATATGTTACATGACTAGATACGGAATGAATTTACTTAGATTGAGCCATGTGTCAAAAGTCACTTAAGAGGGATAAGACGAATTAATGGAAATGTTAATTGAATAAGACAAAAAAAATGAATAGTTTTCTTCTTCAAATTGAAGAAGAAAACATGCAGAGGCTGGAAAAAGTGGCAGTGAGGGCTTGTTTCAAATTTTATAGAGAGAGAGAGAGTGTCTTCTCTCTAGATTTTCCGTCGTTCGGACCGTCGGTTCGCTTCGGGCCAAGAAGTAAATTTGTTCTACTCGGCGAGTGCTTCGTCCTTATTCGTGTGCCAAATTCTATTCCCAAGCGTAGGAATTACAGTTGTCTAGTATTGTAATATCATGGGAACTAATGTGTCATCCATTGTGAGGAGTGGTCAATTTTATCGATCAGAGCTATTCTCCAATAAGGGTATGATTTAAAGGAGAATTGTAAGGTTGTGTCGATCGGATCAATGGTTGATCGGGTTTGAATGTTTTAAAAATGTATGACAATTGTCGGGATTCTTTGTGGTTCCACTCACCCGATCATGTAAGTCCAACCTCTTTATTTTATAAACTCATCTAGGAACTACGATAAACTGTCTTTGATGGAGGATTTATCTTTAAATGCTCTTTTGGGAAAATAAAGTATGATCGAGTAATACTAAACACTTGTTCTCAATTAATATGAACCTTCTTAGCTTGCATTCATGATCTGCAATAACGCAAAATTTGGTGTGATATCTTTGTTAACACGCTGTCAAGAATATGCCCAACTAAGGATTTACAAACTCTTTCCGCACGCGATTAATATTACACATCCCATTGAAGATCAAGAGGAATCGAGGGACTATACTTAATCAGTGGTGAGTTTCCATGATTCCTGAAGCAGTAGGGGTTTAGAACTCCATAAAAACTTATAAGAACAATTATAATTAAAGAGCGCATTAATCATAAAATGCACCTTTGAAATCGACCACTTGTAAAACCGAGAAGGATGAATAAGAGATAATAGACTTAAAGCAAGATAAGTATTTCTCACAAAGATTACAAACGTCGAATCTAAAACTTCCAATAGAAAAGAAATCTTAACCGATCTACAAGTTCCCACTAAAAATGGAGAAAACTCTTCTTCTCCTTCTCAAACCTAAACCCTAGAAATCAAAAGTCGCCTTTACTTGTGTCCTCTTGCTTTTATATCCTCCAATGTGATTTTCCCATTTTGGTTCGCTGGACAAGAAAGTGTTCTCGCAGACGGATCGAAGCCTCGGACAAATCCCATCATGCGCTGCACTTAAGACATGTTTAAGTCAGACCAGACAATTTCACCAATGTCGATTCGCTGTTGCATCACAAGTTTGGGTTGTAACGGTACAATATGTCCACTGCCACTTTTCAAAGTCGCACCGGTACAAGCTCGGGCTGCACTCGATACAATATGTCCACCGGTGCTTTCCTTGCTTTACTGGAGTTCCCGAGACTTCACTAATGGTTCACCCACATCCACAAGGCTTCATATCGTCTCCTCGGCATACATCCTTGTGCACTTATTTAAACCCGAAAGACCGCACAGTCTTAAAAACATAAAAGAAATTAAGCACCGCCCTATGCCAAATGGGTAATCAGGACTTGGGGATGTGCTAAATTCTACTATAATTATCAATTCCAATGTGTATTCATCACACCCCCCAACCTGCATCTTGCTAGTCCCTAGCAAGATTTAGGATCTAACTACTCACTAGGTATGAATCTCAACAAGGCGCCAGCATACTGCTTTGCAAGAATCTCAAAATAAGTACTATGGAATAGAACATTTCACCCAATTTTAGTACGCACTGAAGATGACTCATTTGTATCAACCACATTCTACACAATGAACATTATAACAGTTAACACAAAATTGGTTATTCAAATAAGGATTATGGATTTTAAGAAATGTAAGGTAGTCATGCAAGCAGTGAACTGTAGTGATCGATATAAGGTAAGTAATCATATAACATAGAACACGTAACCATCATGCATAATGTCGTGGAACACCAAACATAGAATCAAAGAGGTCTTAAGTTTGTAATGACCGTAGGCTAAACGTAAAGAAAAAGTAAAGATCAAAACGTGTCGCATAACATGGCTAAGGTCTACTACCCGATTGCCAACACAACCTAGTCTAGCCTAACACAACTATGCAAATACGCCCCCTCATCCTCATCGAAGAGAGGTCTCGTCCACACAACCATCTAATTCTCCGAATCTCCTCTAAATCCTGAGGAAGTAGCATCCGCCATCGCCGGCTCTCCCTGAAAAATGGCTCTCAAGCCTCGAGAGACGTCGATCCAGCTGCTTCTGCTTGCCCAGAATGCACTTGAACCACCCCTTTATCCGCCGCTCCATCCTCTTCAAAGGCGCTCGATGGTGCCGGGCCAGGATGAAGTGGTCCCGAGAGGTATCAAGGCACCGAGGGCCGTGGTCTGCTGATGCCGCTACTTCGCCTCGCCTTATTTGTGATCCGCCCAAAATTTCAGGTGTACCACCTTTTTTCTTTAACTGTTCCCCTCATCCCCACTTCTTCTACAATACTAGTCACAAGTAAAGGAAACGGAATATGCCGGCTTGCACGCCGAATATCAGAAGAACTCCCTCATCGCGCACCATATGACTAATGCATACCAATCGCCTTCCTACCATAACCTCGTACAACAACCGACCGTTTCGTCGGGACTCTTTCTATTACCCTTCGGCCAAATTTGATTGTGAATGATCTTGTTCATCAGGGCATATTCCGGTTTGAGCTTTCCAAGAACGAATTCTTTTTTCATAAATCCACTCATGGGCACAGGCTGTGCACATAGCCTCAAGAACAATCGGGCATCGGCTGCACAAATTTCTCAGTGGGATATGCGAAGCACCGGGAGCGTCAGGTGAATATAGTGTATGGGCATGTTATCGAGTCGAGTGACACGGCGCCGCTTCCCATCACCGAAGTCTCCAATACGGTTTCAACCCGCTGATTTTCCTTCAAGTTGGTGTAGAACTCCCGAACCATCGGCACAGGCATCCGCTAACCCCGGTGCACGGCGCATATTCCTCGCTCCTCGGATAACTCCGATGGGATGGGCGAACATAAAAACGCTTTCCAAATTAACACCCTCCTCGCAATGAAAACCCTATTTGCCATCGACCGGGTCCATTTTTCAGGTTTCCCTCAAAACTTTCTGGCGAACATAGCCTCTATTTCTTCATCATCACTGTCAGATAATTCCTCACTTACCGAAGATACTGCACTGCTCTTCCCCTTTCTTTGAATACCGAGGCACGATTTTCACTCTTCACGCCTGTTTCATAGAGGAACTCGATGCCTTCCTCTCCGATATTCTGTAACGTGCCATGGAAATGGCAATGGATAGCAAAACTCGCCCGTATGGCCTGGTGATATAAATCATCATATCCCAAAAAACCCGTTCTCGACTAACACTGGCCGGCCTCAGGCATTATCAGCAACAGCCTCCGCTTCATACCGACAAAGCAGACACACTCCCAACCAGCAATCACAGAATAATATCAACCAAATCCAACCAAGCAAATCCATGAAGCAATGAAGATCAACACGTTAGTAAAAGTCAGGTGGCTTACCACTTTCGAACACTGATTGCAGACAAACAATCCGGAACTGGACACCGGAAACCTTGGCAGAGCAACTGATCTTGGGAATTCTTGTGAGAGGAAGCAAACGGCTAGGGCTCAACTTGTGGAATGGCAAAAAAAACATATGGAAAATGAAGAGGCGCCAAATTTTTGGCTTAAAAGCTCTTCGCTCATTCTCGATTCCATAGTATTCCAGACATGTTTAAGTTTGCATTCTGCACAACTTCGCCAGAATTGTTTTTAAGAAGTCACTTCCATTACGTTTAAGTTGTACCGGTACAATTGTTCCCAAACTGATTTTTTTTTTTCTTTTCACTGGGGAGCAAAGAATACTATGTATCATTCGCATTTCAACGGCCTTTCATCCCGGTTTCACGCATGTCTCCTTTTTTCTCTTGCTCGACCTACAACTAACTGTATTCGTAGACTTGGTCACTGGAATTTCTTCGAGGTACCCACCTCCATGTGGTTTACGGCTATTCCACTTATTAGGTTCCTAAGGCCTAATTGACTTAAGTAACTAAAGTTCAAATGGGTGCAAGGGATGACATTTAACCGCGAGGTATAAAGAAATAATGGCCTCTAATCATTTTCCAATTATGCAAGATGTTCCACAAAGACTATGATGCATGAAGTTAACATGAACAACTAAATTGATGCACAAATGGTGCCAATTGCACGACGGGAGAAATTCTCACCATAAGTCCTGCGGGCTCAGGTGGAGCGTGAAGGTAGGTAGAATGCATGAGGGGGGTAATCCACAAGAACACAGCTTGTCAGGTGTGCTTGTTAAGATGTACATGAGCAAGATGACGTGGAGAGGTGCGAGATCAAGCTGGTATGTACAGCGGCAGAAAACATAATACTAAAAAGAAGCAAATTTTGAAAAATTCAATCTAATCGAACAACATATAACGAGCGCGTAGTTACTGCCTCAACCAAAGGTACACCTACCCCCACACCGTAAACAACAAGCATCGCCCTCAATGCTAGAAACTAAGGGTACCCCCACAACAGATTGGGAGTAGAGAAACAAGAGCCTAACGAGTTTTTTATTTTCTATTTTATCAAAAGCAATTGAAGTAAAAACAATAAAAAATAGAAAGCAAGAACAAAATAAAATCAAAACTTATTATATACAACAAAGTGGAGAATGAGGTTACTTGAAGGAGAGTTTGGCAGAGCTGTCTACCAAGTCCACAAAGATGTCGTGGAGTGGCAGAAAATGCTCAAGGAATGGCTGAGGCGTCGCCATTCACCTCAAGGAGTTTCCGCTGTCCTGATTTTCAATCTCCATGGCCCCGTGACGGATAAAAACCACCTTAACGATGAACGGGCTGGCCCAACGGTGAGCGGAGCTTTCCCCGGAAGAGATGCAATCGGAGTCAGATAACAAGATTTCTTTGACAATTCAAAGTTTTCCGGCAATAGATTTGTCAGTGGACAACTCGAGCCGCCTCCTTGTAAATCTGAGCTTTCATACGACTCTCTCCTCAGCTTCGTCTATTTAATTGCAACAAGCGCCGCTTACCCGCTGAAGCTGGGACACTAAAGTTCGCGACACCCAAGAAGCCCTGTGTTCCATCTCTATCGCAAATGGCAAGCCTCACATAAACTAACCTATAGGAGACATACCAAGAACAGTTTTAAAGGCAAACACAGAGGCCCAAAGAGCACGGCAAGACTTCCGAGTGACCAATCTTTCGACTGGGGCAACCGTCTTTTCTAAAATATGTTTAACTCCCTATTAGCTAGCCTCGGGGCCTTGACCATCGGGTCTCGTGCGGTGTTGCCGATACTTCTCTTACGGTGACTCCATATTTTTTTAACAGATTTTCAAAAGATCGATTGCAAAAGTGGAGTCCACCATCACTAATAATTGCACGAGGAGTTCCAAAACAAGAAAAAATATGTTCCTTTATGAATTTCAAAACAACTTAGGGTCATTGGTTCTCGTTGGAATTGCCTCAACCCACCTAGACACGTAATCAACAGATAATAAAATGTAGAGATAACCACAAGAAGGGTAAGGCCCTAGCGAAGTCTATACCCCAACACTGCATCAATAATTAGAATCGGGGGTAAGAGGCACTGTTTCATTTTGTGACCCCTCTTAGTTACTATACCGAGTACAAGTTTTTGCAAAAATCAAAGCAATCTTAAATAAGGTGGGCCAAGAAACCCAAATACAAAATCTCGTCATTGCCGGCAGAAATGTCCTCTACAGTTTCGTAATGGCAAACGTTAAAAATCCTAATACGCTTCATCATTAGGCACACACACATCTTCTCATTATTTGATCCTCGACGCATTTAAATAGATAAGGATCATCAAAATCGTATTTTTAATATTCGCTCAAAAAATTTTCTTTGTCGAGAAGCCCATCGAAATGAATTTGGCCAAGCATTAGGTAGTCTGATAATGTCAAGATATCACTAGTAATGAACAAGAGCAAAGAGTTGCTCATCCGAAAACTATCACCTGGTTATATGCCATGAGAGTTGGAACTGAACTAAGCGAGATAAATGGTCAGCGACCAAATTCTCAACCCCCTTTTTATCCTTAATGGTCAAATTGAATTCTTGACATAATAGAATCCACCTAGTTAACCGGGATTTTGTATCCTGCTTAGAGAGCAAGTACTTCAAAAGCCGCATGATTCGAAGATGGTTACAGGAGCCAACAATATATGACCTAAATTTTCTAGAGCAAAGACAACAAATTTAGAAACCTTTCTGCGGGTTTAGTCGGGCCCGTGCGTAGTCTAGTGTCTTACTGCATAGTAAATGACAAAGCCTTTGTCTTCCCTCCGGGTCCCCAACACAGCCCCCATGATATAATCACTAGCATCGCACATGATCTCAAATGGGAGGTCCCAATTAGAGACCGCATGATTGGTGGCATTAATTCCAGCATGTTTTTGAGCTTAGTAAGCAAAGGTCACAGCTCGTGGACTATGTGAAAGGGACATCTTTAGCAAGCAAAGTACATAAGGGTCGGGCTACAAGACTAAAATCTTTTATAAACCTTCTATAAAACCAAAGATGGCCCAAGAATGACCTTATGTCTCTAACACAATTTAGGAGTAGGGAGGTTGGAAATCGCCTCAACTTTGGCCTTATCAATTTCGATTCCATCTTTTGATACAATGTGGCCTAAGACAAATTCTCAGGTTACCATGAAAATGACATTTTTCCCAATTTAACACAAGATTTTTCTCGACACTTCCAAAACAAACTTTACGTAGTTCTCTAAAACAGCTCTCGAACGAGTCAACAAAAAACTGAGAAATCATCCATGAAGATTTCCAATATGATTTCTATCATAAATATCAAGATTCATCATGCATCGTTGGAAAGTTCCAGTGCATTGCATAGTCCAAAGGGCATTTTCCTAAAGCGCGAAGGTACCAAAAGTGAATTATGTAGTTTTTCTTGATCTTCCAAAGCTATCTCAATTTGATTGTACCCTGAGTACCCATCAAGAAAACAATAAAATTCATGCCCTGCAACTCTCTCTAGCATTTGATCAACAAACGGAAGAGGAAAATGGCTCCTTCCAGCCCGTGATTAAGTTTCTATAATCTACGCACACCCTCCATCCTCAAGTGACACGAGCGGAATGAGCTCATTATTTTCTACTGGCAACCACCAGATTCCCGACTTAGGAACTCACCTCGTATTGGACTAACCCACTTACTATCCGTAATAGGGTACAACCCCTACATCCAAGAGTTTTAAGACTTCCTTCTTCACCACTTCTTCATTATTGGGTTCAATCGTTTCGTGGTTGCCTAGAAGGTTTAACATCCTAAGGAATTCTATGTGTACGCATCAAGGGACCACCCCTTAATATCTCGCACTGTCCAGCCTAAAGCAAATTCCGTGGGTTTTACTATTTCCAAAAGTTGAGTTTCGAGTCAAGTCTAATGAGGAAGATATGATTACCGAAAAGTGTCCTCCCTCCCCTAAGAATGCATATTTGAGATGTGTTGGTAAAGGTTTTAGCTCAAGCTTAGGTGGCCTCTCCTCATAAGGCAATGTCTTATCCTCATTTGGCGGCAATGGTTAAAATTTGGATGTCCACCCATTAACTTCCAATATATCTTTATGTGCTCGATTAGCGAGTGCGTAAAACTCGACTCCAAGCAGGTCACTTCCTCCTCCAACTCCGGGCTGACCAAACATGACTTAAGAGGATCATCATGTGAGATACATTATCCAGTATTTTTGTACCACTCAATCAACCATATGTTAATTTCACAAATATCTTCTTCATCTCCCATCTTTAATAACATTTTGAAAATATTCAGGACACGTCATGTTACCAAACGATAGTGTCATTAGCCTCCCCTACAATGTATAATGGCATTAGCAAATTGCCAAGAATGGTCGACTAAGAATTATTGGGAACCGAAGTTCCTTGATTCACTAATGTGTTGATTGTCACACAAATAAAAATCCATGCGGGAAGTAAAATTTGTCCACTTGTACCAAAACATCCTTCACTATTCCCCTAGGAATTTTTACACTACGGTCAGCCAATTGGAGGGTGATATTGGTTGGCTCTAATTCTCCTAACCCTAGGTCCACATATACTGAATAAGGCAACAGATTAACACTTGCCCCTAAGTCCACTAAAGCATGCCCTAACTTTGAATTTCCCAATTACTATAGAAATAGTAGGACCTCCCGGGTCTTTTTGTATTGAGGCAAGTTGTTCGAATTAGTGAGGTAGATTGCCTACCATGAAGGCCTCTTTGTTGACACCTAACTTCCTTACCGTGCATAAAACTCAGAAATTTAGCATAAGATGGAATTTGCTTAATGGCATCTAAATGTGGAATGTCTGGGCTTCACTCGTCGAACAACTCATAAAATTTCAGCATGGTTATTCACTTTCGTGCTCTCACCTCATGAGTGGGTACGGAGTCGAGGGATATGGGTAGACTTGTCGCCCTCGCTGATCATCAACATCATTCGCATCGTGACATGAGATCTGGCTCGCCAACTCATCCTCTAAACAATTCACTTGGAGACTCTTGAGTTGGTTCCTTAGGTTGAATGGTTTTGTCAACTACCTTTCCACTTCGGAGAGTAGTGACAGCCTTACAGTGTTCAAAGGTACCCTCACTTGGTCCTGAACTTCCTACACTATTTTGCCCTTGTGGATTTTGAATGGGTTGAGACGGAAGTTTCCTTTTCTTGTCAAGTGCCACCTATGGATGAGGTTAACTTGGTTATCTCGAGATCTCACATCATTCGTAGCAAATGAGTTCCATGCCGGTGGATTGTCGGGCTCAGACGAACTGTGTAACTATATCTTAATTTTTATGCGGGTTGATATGGTCAAGATGAGTCCTCGACTGATGGTCGGAAACCTTGATTAGGTTCGCTGTGGATCCCTGGTGGGCCTTGAGATTCAAATGGTGGAATGGGATTTTGTAAAGCCATGGTTTTGGGTAATGAGGACTCAGTTGTTCGCGTTATTCGCCCTCCTTCATTCCTCCAACTAAAATTAGGTGTTTACCCCATCCAGATTATATGTTTGGTCCGCTTCATTCAATTGCACCTTTACTGGTAGAAGGCTCGGGCACTTGATGGTTGAGTGCGAGGGACTCATTCAGCATATAATGCATGCCTCACCTAGGTCCAAGTGGGTATCGAGGGTATTCGAGGCACACTAGCGTTCCATGTACCTTTTTCATCTCTATGGCCTATAGCTCTTGTTAAATTCAGCAATTTTGCTCTGCAACCCATCATTTTCTATGATGATCTCGCCCTCGCCGATGTGCTATGCACTTTAGTGTCTACGAGGTGTTACCTCCCAAGCTCGAAAGATTCCCTCTCTATAGTGTCAAAGAGTTGATTGCTTCCCTAGCACTCTTTCTGTTAGAACTTCACGCACACATCATCTCGGATGTACTGCTTATTATTCAGTGGATAACTGATGAAAGTATGCACATATTTGTCCTACATCCAATCCATGGTGAGGGATAGCATGGAGGAGATCCTTATATCTTTCCCATACCGCAGCAAACGGTTCACCAGGCTTTTCAGAAAAGTTCTGAATTGCTCGCATGAGAGCATTAGTACGCGCAGGCGGGAAAAATTTGTTGAGGAACTCATTTCGCATATTTTCCCATGTAAAGATTGAATTAGGCGCCAAGGAATGAAACCAAATTTAAATTCTTCTTAAAGCAAAAGGAAATAAAACTCGACAGATTATGTGGAGGGTGAGCAAGAGAAAGAAATGCACCGCAAACATCTTCAAAATCTCTCATGAATGAATAAGGGTTCTCGATTCAACCTCTTGATATACGTAAGAGACTCGATCATTTCGACTTCATTAGAAATTGAGTGGCCTCTCTCAGAAGACTTAATGCAAGAATTGGTCAGAGTCCTCGAGGTTGTAGGATTTCTCGCAGGGTTCTTTCCACATTAGGTAAAGGAGCAGGGAGACCTCTATATTGATTTTGTTGGAAGTTAACATTCCCCCCTCCTACTAATGCTACTGGAGTGTAAATCTTACCCGTGTTGTGGAGGTTCATTGAGTCCTTGTGGGTTAACAGAACTTTGAGTATGTTCGTTAAACAGGTTGGGTCGACACAGTAAGGGATCCATTCGAGGTATATCGTTATCTTCAGACAATCGAATTCTATTATGATTTCTCGAATTTCCGTGAGGCACTATTTTACTAGACGGCGCCATTGTCATGAGCCCAAACTCACATGCACTACACTCTTCGCCCAAGAAATACCCACTTAGATTTCTCACTAAACAAACAAAAATAAAAAGAAAATGGAGAACGCATCGATTCAAAATGGAATTGCAAATTACCCCAGCTCTCTTCTCGATCAATCTTGATTAGTCGCCACTCCCCGCAAATGCTCCAAAATGCTTCGCCCCTTATTCGTGTGCCGAATTCTATTCCTGCGTAGGAATTCACAAATGTCTAGCATTGTAATACCGCGGGAATCCACGTCATCTCCACAGGGAGTGGTCTAATTTATCGACCAATATGTGAGCTATTCTCCAATAAGGGTATGATTTTAAAAGAGAATTGTAAGGTTGTGGCTGACAATCAATGGTTGATTGGGTTTGAATGTTTTAAAAATGTAAAGACAATTGTCGGGATTTTAGGGTTCCACCTACCCCGATCATGTAAGTCCAACCTCTATTTTATAAACTCAGTCTAGAACCATTGATAAACGGTCTTTTGATGGAGGATTTATCTTTAAATGCTCTTTGAAAATAAAGATGATCGAGTAATACTAAACACTTGTTCTCAATTAATACGAACCCTAGTCACCAGATCGCTGACAACGTGTACTTCGAGGATATCTCAACACGTTGTCAAGAATATGCCCAACTAAGGATTTACAACTCTTCGCACAAGTGATTAATATTACACAACTATCAAGATCAAAAGAGGAATTTGAGGGACTATACTTAATCAAAGTAGTTTCCCGTGATTCATAGCAGGGGTTTAGGAACTCCATAAAACTTATAAGAACAATTATACTAAAGAGCGATTAATCATAAAAACAAGTATCTTTGAAATCGGGACCACTTGTAAAACCGAGAAGGATGAATAAGAGATATTAGATTTAAAGCAAGATAAGTATTTCGCCGAAAGATTACATAAACGCTTGAATCTAAAACTTCCAATAGAAAAGAAATCTTAAATCGATCACAAGTTCCCACTCAAAAATGGAGAGAAAACTCTTCCTTCAAAACCTAAAACCCCTGTAAATCAAAAAGCCGCCTTTTGCTTGTGTCCTTTGCTTTTATATCCCCTCCAATGTGATTTTCCCATTTTGCTCGTTGGACAAGAGTGCCCTCGCGCACGGATCGAAGTTCTGGACAAATCCCTCACTTCATGCGCTAAAAATGTACATGTTTAAAGCACCGCACAATTTCACCACTGATTTTCGAAGAAAGTCAGTAATCGATACAAGCTCGGGTCGTAATTTACAACACGCCCACCGCCACTTTTCAAGCAGCTGCACCCGCATCTGGATTGTACCGGTACAATGTGCCCACTGCCACTTTTCAAGCAAGTTGTACCGGTACATATTTGTGTTGTACCGGTACAATGTCCTCTGGTGCTTTCCTTGCTTTGCTGGAGTTCCCGAGATTCTCGTCACCATCACCCACATCCATGCTTGCTTCATATTGGCTTCCCGGGCATACATCCTTGTGCACTTACATTTTAAACTTGAAAGACCTGCACAAGTCTAAAAACATAAAAGAAATTAGAAGTACCTATTCTTATGCCAAATGTGGGTAAATCAGGACTTGGGGATGTGCTAAATTCTACTATAATTATCACTCCAATGTGTATTCATCGAGGGCTACGCGGTGGATTAATTCGACAGGAGTTTCAATAACCCAAGAGGTAGGGGTTTTCTCCTACTTTGATTTAATCCTTAAGTGTTTTGTTAATGGTTTGGTTGGTTTGAGACGTTTGACGTCCCAAAACTCGGGACCGAACCTGGAATATATGGAACCTGCTTTCGACAACTTAGGACTGCTTTTGGTGGTCGTGATAATTTATACACAAATTATGGTTTTTCAGGAGCCAGCCGGAAATGGCCATGGATTTTGGTTCCACAAAGTGGAACCGATGCTTACGAGATCTTCACGACAAATTACCGCTGCTAGTGGATCGCAAAATAGCCCCATTTGTCGCCGATCGAGCTCGGGTCCATGTGTATTTCAAGTGAAATATTGCTTGAATTGGATGACTTGGAATTGTGTGGGAAATAATATGTTAATGCATGAAAATTAAATGTGTTAACATGAGTGTTTAAATTTTATGAAATATAATTGTGGAAGAGCCATTGAATTAAATGGATTGTCAATAGCTCAAGTGTTAATTTTGATGTTATCGATGTGAATTAAATAACATGTGCTATGTATGTAAATTTTGTTAATATATGCATAATTAATATATTATAATAGGTTTGGAATGTTATATGCATTTTATATGCAATCAAGCAACCTAGGAAAATTAGGTGTGTGAGTGCATGGCATGAAAGAAATGAAACGATGTTTTTCTCGCATTTGACTTGTGCATGCAATAGGGTGTCTGTGAGGACTCGAGACACGAGATTGAGTACGTAGACATTCAAGTAGTGATCACGATTGCTTGAATGCTTGTGTTGAATCATTGCATGTGCACTTAGCGGGAGTAACCCATGTAGGATAATTCAACCATCGTAAGACGCTTCTCACCCCGTCGGCGGATCATTATTTCGTGTACAGATATAAGAGGACGACGCTCACTAGAGGCCGCATTTTAGAAGAAAGCCGTGTTGTAGCTTTGGTATTCGTTTGTAGAACATGTATTAAAACTTTAAATTTTGATATATGTTTTGGTTAAGAGTATTGTAATAACTCGAACTATTGGTATATAGTTGGATAATTTTTCGAGTATCACGCATGGACCCAAGTGACCATTTTACTCATTTTAATCAGATATGGACCCTATGGTGGCTTTGTTAATTGTTTGGACAGGTTTTGTACCTGTAGTAGCCTCCCCGCATGCAGACTTTACCCGATTTTCGAGAGTGGTGTCAAGTTACCCGACATCCACGAGTATTCTCAGCGGTTGATCTGTCAGTTTCCATGAACACCCTTGGGCTTTCGTGGAAGGTCACACATGTGATGTGACAAAAGTCACCTACTACATGTACCCATGTGACACATGTTGCATGACTAGTGAGAGGATGGAAATGAATGACTTAGATTAAGGCATGTGTTAAAAATCAAATAGTTAAATAAAGGACACAATGAGAATAATTGAAAAGATTAAATGAATAAGACAAAGGAATAGTCTTCTTCTCCACCAATTTAGAGAAAACGTGCAGTAAGGGCTGGGATTCAGATTTTAGAGAGAGAGAGTGTGTTTTCTCTCTAGATTACCAGGCGTTCGAACCGTCGGTTCTCGACGGAGCAAGAAGCCAAACTGCTTCACGCAAGGGCCACATGTGATAATCGGATTAGGTAGAGCCCGACAACTCCAAGAAGTAGGGATCTTTTCCTACTTGGTTTATTCTTTGGCTAAGAGCCATTTTATGGATGGGGATTTGTTGAGACCTGAATGACCATGTTATCGGTCTCAAAATCTTTGAACTGAGTGAAGAAATCCCCACTTGTGTGGTCGTGAACAGTGCCAACCCGAGGGTTTCACTCTTCACGTGATTTGTGTTGATTTTTTTGTGATGTTTGGGTGATTCAAAATGAATTGCTTCATTTGTTAATTAGCCCATGTGAGCTAATTTTGGTGTTATTGTTGAGAATTGAATAACATGAATTATGTGAATTAATTATGTTAATATATACATGAAAAATATATTAGCATGAATATTCAAATGGCAATGTATCTCATAGCGCATTCGGCACCCGTGATGGATAGCGTGAGTGCATGACATGAAAAGGAAATGAAAACGACGTGAAAGGAATTTCATGAAGATTTTCCGAAGAATTGCCTTGAGAGTTGTCCAACGCTTCATCTCGGAGGTCGACTCCATGACTGCTCGAGAATTACCTAACACCACCTCTGAGTCAGTCTAATGTATTTATCGAAATTGGTGAGTAGTTTTCAGAACAAGTTTTTTTTTTTTTTTTTTTAAACTCAGATTTTTACTCGTGATTTGGCTTAGGCATGTGTGAGGGAGTTGGTGAGGACTCGAAACATGAGATTAGGCATGTAGACATTCAAGTAGGATCATGTGGTATTTGCTTGAATTTATCGCTGCCATGACATGTGCACTTAGCGGGCACCCATGTAGGAATTATCACTATCGGGCTTTGCTCACCCCGTCAGTGATCACTATATTAGTACAGGAGAGTGCATAGGGAGGACATGCTCACTAGGAGGCCGCTGCTTTTAAAGAAGAAAGCCGACTTATGGCTTTGACATGAAATTTGTATAACATGTATTAGAATTTTAAATTTTAATATATGTTTTGAATTAAGAGTGATTTCTTAACTTTTGAACCATGTAATATAGTTATCGGGATATATTTAGTAGTATGACGACGGGCCCACGGGCCATTTTACTCATTTTAATTATGTATGGACCCTGGGTGGTCTTTGTAAAATATTGGGACAGTTGCTACGTGATTTGGGACAGATTGTATTTTGGGTAGAGCTCCCCGTACAAAGGAAACTCTGCCCGATTTTCATGAGTGGTGTCAGGTTACCCGACATCCACGAATATTCCGTGGGTTGAAGGGTTATCAACGGACCCCCGGTTTTTGGGGCATCACATGTTTCCTCTAAGTCTAGGTCTTCCAATTAATCATATTTTCACCTAAATACTTACCGACACCTTTTTTTCCTAGTCAAAGTCTTTTTTTTTTTTTAATCAACCTCGTCAAAGTCTTCTAAATTAAAATAAATGTATTTTTTTAATTTGTAAATCAATATATTCGAATGCCTAATGATCTATTTTTTCTCTCTCTTTAATCTAAGTCTAGTTCTTCTATTTTTTTAAATATAGTTTTTTTTTTAAAATTAAGTGCTTTGTTACAATGTAATAAACAGTTCCCATTGGAACTCAGAACCTGGGACCCCTTTCCTCTTGGATGTCTTTCATTTTTAAACAGAGATAGACATGTGACATGTGAACTTTTTAAAATTAGCTTTTAACACATTGTGTAAAGAAATTCTTATGACTTTTCCTATTGAAGTAATTAGATATTCATTTTATGGTATAAAAATTGTATTTCTTCATAACCAAAATAAAAATTAAAAGTGTTAATAAATTGATTGATTTACATAAAATTCTTATTAATGATAAAATTCTTCAGCTATAAATATAACTAGAAAGTTTAAGCAACAGTGTAAGTGATTGACCAACGAGGCATATAAAAATGATAAACAATGAAAGCAAAACGGGATTGCCTTCCTCATCAATAAAATCTTTCGATGGAGCATTTGGTCGAACACATTGGAGGGCTTCCATTTCCATCCACAACCCATGCAAATTGGGCAAAGGAGCACACCTCTCCCAAACCTCCTAATATAAATTGGAGGGAAACAATCATTCCAACCAAAATAAATAAAAAGGAAAAAAAAAATCCCTAAAACCCAAAAGCAACATTCTTGGTCATTTCCTGCATGAGCAAAACTTAAAGTAACTACTACCATCATCATCATTTATGCTTTTCTTTTTGAGTTTCCAAAATAAGAAAAAATTTAGTGTTTATTTCTAATTTTATTGGACTCGATTTAGCGCCAACTCATGGTCTTTCTATCTACATTTTTTTTATCTTCAAGTCAAGGTCTTCAATCAAGACCCTTGAGTGTCATAGTAGAGGTATGAACTATTTTCCATTTAATTACAATTATATAAGATACAATTCATATGTTACTACAAACAAAGAAAAGTGAGGTTATCTTTGTCATCACTTTAAACCATCTTCTGTATATTTTAGTTGAATTGAACATGCAAGAAAACACAAAGAAGTTTGAGGTAAGGTTGAATTCTACTAATGTTGATAAACTATTTTTTATGCATTTTTTTTATATAATCTTTTTGAGTCCCATGTAGGTGATTTTAGTTCTTGCTAATCAAAGTAAGGTTAATCCATGATATGGTTACAATCATTTCTTTTTTGTAGTATATATCTATTAAGATTTATTAAGAGATTTTTAAAATCATATTAGAATGATGATATTTGTTAAATGTGTTGTTCAACGATACACTTCATTTAAAATTTTTCATTTTTTAATTTTGTGTTGAATTTTTTTTTTTTAAATTTAGTTTAGGGAACTAACACTATATATTAAATTCAATTTTTATAGGTGCTCCTTAATAACGATTGGATATTTATATGAAGAGAATTATGGTCTTCATTTTAGTCATTCTCTATTTCATATCAACAGAAGTAGCATGTAATGGTCATACCCACATCAACAACAATGTTCAATCTGAACGAAAGGCTCTTATCGACTTCAAAAGTGGTCTCACGGATCCCAACAATCGACTTTCATCATGGAAAGGAAACAATTATTGCTATTGGCATGGGATTGGTTGTGAAAATGGAACAGGATTTGTTGTTTCAATTAATCTTCGTAATCCTTATCTTATTGAGAATGATATTCCTTATCCTCCCGAGAATGAGTATGGAAACCAGATCTATATGAACTTAAGTGGAGTAATTAGTCCTTCATTGATAAAACTCAAGTATTTGAAATATCTAGATTTAAGTTTAAACTCATTCAAAGCCATACCAATACCTCAATTCTTTGGGTCTATGAAGAATTTGATATATCTAGACTTATCGCATTGTGGGTTTATTGAGAAATCCTTCAAATTTAGGAAATCTTTCTAACCTACAATATCTGATTTTTCTTCTCAAAATATACTTACCTTAATGATTTCAAGTATTCTAGTGATTTATTTATTAAAGATATTGAATGGATGACTAGTCTTGTTTCTTTGAAGCATCTTAGTGCTAATAATGTCAACCTTTCTATGGTAGGAAGTCAATGGATTGAGGTGCTAAACAAGCTTCCAATGTTAATAGAGTTGCATCTTCATCATAATGTGAAACCCCGAGAAAATCTAAATTTCTGAAAAATAGGCAAAATGGTAATTTCGGTCAAAATCCAGAATTTTTCTAGATCTCGGATGACGAAATGGACTTCACGGTTGGAATCGCCCAGAAATTCAGCTACCACGTCGACTTCGCTGACTCCAGACAATAATTTGTATGTTTTTCGGAGGCAACGAAGTGACGCGATACTTGACGATTGAAAGTGACTCACAATGTGTCACGCAGGTATGTACGTAACGAGTCAACTTGTGCTCAAGTGTGGGGCCTATGGGTAACATGTGGCATCTCCTAATTGGGTAGAAAAGTCAAAGTAGGTGGATTAAGTGGATAAGAAATCCACTTGAGCCAATGATGGCTTGACAAGTGGCAATGAGGGGGACAAAAGAAGAGCTTTCTTCTCCATTTCTATTGGATCCGGCAGTGGAGAGAGGGGAGAACAGATTTTGAGAAATGGAGGGTTTTTAGGGAGAGAAAGTGCAACTTCTCTCTAGATTTCCTAGCTTTTGGACCTTCGGTTCGCATCGGGCCAAGAAGCAAAGTTGTTCTACGCGGCAAGGGCTACGCGTGGGTACCGGTTTTGTGGAGTTTCGACAACTCCAAGAGGTAGGAATCTTTTCCTACTTGGTTTATTCTTTAGCTAAGAGACATTTTAATAGATGAGGATTTGTTGAGGTCTGGATGGCCGTGTTTTCGGTCTCAAAATATTTGAACCGGAGCGAAGGAAACTTTATTAGGTGGCCGTGAACAGGGTCGAGCCTAGGGTTTTACTGCTCACATGATTCGTATGTGATTTTCAGGTTGTTCGGGGTGATTCAAAATGAATTGCTTGAATTGTTTATTAGCCCATGTGAGCTAATTTTGATGTTATTGCTATGAATTGAATAACATGATTTATGTGAGTTAATTGTTGTTAATATATGCATGTAAAATACATTAGCATGAATTGTTTGGAAATGATATAATGCATTCCATATGCACCAGGCACCTGTAATGACGGTGAGTGTATTTAACTTCAGGAAAGGTGTGACGCCCTAAATCCGGGGTGTCCGTTGACTACCCGTCAACCCGCGGAATATTCGAGAATGTCGGGTGACCCGACATCTCTTACGAAAATCGGGCAAAGTCTCCTTTGTACGGAGAGCTCCACCCAAATACATCACCTGTCCCAATCAACATTCACAAGATACATATGAGTAAAACGCCTCGGGGCCTCATACTACAATACTCATCATCAATGTAAACCAACTATATCCAATAGTTTAAAGAGTCAAAAGTTTACTCTTATACAACACATATTAAAATTCTAAAATTCTAATACATGAATACATAATGATAACGAAGCTACAACCCGACTTTCTTCTCAAACTAAGCCTCTATGATGAGCCGTCTCCCGCGGCGCCCTTGCACCAAAAATATGTTCCTTCTCGACAGGCGAGCTAATGCTCGCGAGTAGAATCACCTAAATGGGCTACTCTCCACCTTAAGTGCATATGCAATGCTCCAGCAAACACACATTCAAGCAAATGCATGATCCTACTTGAATGTCTACCTGATCAACTCATCCCCCGAGTCCTCACCGACTCCCTCACACTTGCCTAAGTCACGTATGAGAAATATTATTTTCAACAAAGATGTTTGTTATTAGTCAGGACTAAATTCCTCCGATATAAGAGGACCGACTCCGATGTTATATTTAGTGGACTACTCTCCGAGGTATATCAATCAAATGACCGACGATTGATATTTTATATGGACTGTCCGATGTTTATCAATCAAATTTAATTCGACGATCGATATTTTATATGGACTACCCGATAATTATTATTATTTAGTCAACCCTCCAAAACTATTCTCTCGAGAATCACCTCATGCACTCACTCCTATTGTTCTAGGGTGCCTCAGTGCATATGGAATGCATGATGCCAATTCCATTACAATTCTATAACACATGCAAATATATAATCATGCATATATTCACATAATTTAAATCACACAAACATGTTATGTAATTTCACATTCCATTACACCAAAAATTAGCTCACTTTGGCTATAAGATCAAACACGAGCACTGACGGAATTACTCAACCAAGCACATTTTCACAAAAATATTTTAGAACATCTATTCCTATGAATGCTGAAAAACCCTGCCATCGCTCGACAAATCACCAATCATCGGTTCACTTTGTGAACCCCAATTTCACAACCATTTTCGGCCTCATACAAACCAATACATGATTTATTCCATAATTTATCATACAAATACCCAAATCAGTCCCCAACAGCCACAGAAATCGACAAAAATATCCTAAAATTTAACACCCGGTCCCATGTTTTGGGACCGATCAAATAGTCGTTCAAGGCCTCAAACCAACCGAAACATCATATAACACTTAAATAAAGTGTAAAACCCATGTAGGATAAATCCCCTACCTCTCGGAGTTTGAAGAAACTCCCTAAAACCGGAGTCTACGCGTAGGCCTCTTCGAGTAGAGCAGCTTTCTTTCTTGGCCCGAAGGATTTCAACGGTCCGATCGCCCGTAAATCTAGAGAGAAGTGGCTCTCTCTCTCTCTAGAAATAAAAATCTGGACCTCACTGCATCCTCCCCTTCCCTTCACATTTTTGTCTTCAATTTGAGGAAGAAGATGAGCACTATTGGCTCTTTTGTCATTTTCCTCATTTATAATTCCAAAAATGACATCTATGTCCCTTCTTTCCACTATTTTGACACTTGGCACTATCTCGGCCGTCCATTTTCATCATTTATCTACTCATGCCACTTATGGCATATGAGTACATGTTATATGTGACTTTTGTCACATCGAATATCGTTTTAACGCACCCGAATGCGATGCCTCGAAAAACGTGACAACTCCGACTGTCTCGGAATTCGACAAAATTCGACGTGCTAGCTAGATTTTGCGAGACGATTCCAACGGTGAAATCCGTTTCATCATCCGAGATCTAGAGAATAAATTTCGGATTTTGACCGAAATTACGATTTTACAATTTTCCAAAATTGAATTTTCGGTCTTACATTCTCCTCCTTAAAAGAATATCCTTAAATTTTGACAATCACAACAACCCACATGCATATGCACATGCACTATGTACCATGCATAAAACTAGTCACTTAAATATTAAACGACTAAACCACGAATCTCATCCCTAAACAAGAAGTGATGTGGCTCAGATCAACCTTGCGCTCCCACGCGACCCTCCACCCCATAGTGCCGCCATAGCACTTCACTAGCCTCACTCGCCTCAGGTCGCAAAACCCGATCACGCAAGAATCCAAATGCACACCGGTCCCTCCTCAAAGGTCCCATCAAAGGTAAACCTCTATCCGTCCCTCAATCCACTACATGAGTTAGATCCGCGCACACTTCCGAGCATGAGACGTGAAACACCCGTGACACCCGACATGCCGGGCTAAGAAGCCAACCTAAGACGCTACAACGCCTATCATCTCGAGTATCTCGAAAGGGCCAATGAATCTCGGAGATAGCTTCCCACGCTTGTCGAACCTGACCACTCCTCACTTAGGCATCACCTTCAAGAAAACGTGATCCCCAACCTCGAACCTGGGCGGTCGACGCAGTACATCCGCATAGCTCTTCGTCTTCATTTGGGTTACGAAGACGTTGTCGTATCAAGCTCACCTTCTCGGAGGCATTCTAATCGTATCGTATTAATTTGATGGAGCTCTCTCCACCTTGGTCCAACATAACGGTGATCTACATGGCCTCCCATACAATGCCCCATATGGTGCCATTTGTATACTCGCTTGATAACTATTGTTGTAAAGTAATTCCACTAAGGGAAATTGATCCTCCTGTACCTACCCTTATGATCCAGACGATGCTCACAAATGTCCTCTAACACCGTCTATAATCCACACAACGTGTAACCCACACAACCTTTACTTGAAACGCCGACCTTCCCAAGGTCACAATCGCTGACAATCCAATGGACCGTCAACCTAATCCACAAGTGTATGACATCCATATACCGAGTCCTGCCTACTAACAACACCCAATGCAATTGCCAAAGGGGTATCCAACTCGAAATACCCCGACCATCACTCAACTCTAAGTCTACGTGATAACCTCGAAATTCGCGTGTTTTCATCTCGACAACATAACTTTCTAAGCACACTTCGAGCCTCTTACTTTCACACAGAAATTTCGGATAACTCCACGGTCTCTTACACCCACACAGAAATTCGGGATATCTCCCTGGGTCTCTTACACCCTAACTCTAGGATTCTCACCTTAGTGGATTAATGGCGCCCTTTTTGCTTTGCCCAACACACTTTTATTACTCTTCATTTCCTGAATCGAACTATGAGTCTTCATTGGAAGTAGTCCTAAGGACAAACTCAACCCACACTCACCAAGAGTGGTGAGTCTTGAATCGCACCGCACCACACCCGATCGGGATCGATGTTACCGTGCACACGAACGGAATAATGCCATACCGTGACACCCAATCTCGGGGTCCACCATGAGTAGAATCTCGGAGATCTCTCACTCATAATCCCGACCTATCAGGTCAACTCTCACCCTATATCCTAGGGAAAAACATCTATATCTGGCTTCTCTAAAGGCCTTAACCTCTAAGCCCAAACCAAGGTCGTGTCGGGTATGACAACCGCTAAGGTCCTACCATCGACAACCCGATGGTCACAACTCATCCATGTCAAACCCGACATCAACAACCAATATGTCTACCACCCCGAGGTTCACCACGTCCGCCGCGCAACTCGATCTCTGTCCCTCGACTCTCAATCTACCACTATGGCCCTCTAGCCTATTCAGGCTGCTAGGAGTGCTTGTATAGCACCCCAAAACTGAAACTGGTTCCTTTGACCCGTACTAGGGTGTGGAGGAATGAACTGTATACTCTCCTCGCTCTACAGCCTAATCGATCATACGTCCCAAAGTCCTCGATCCTCGCTCGGGCAATCTGCTCACATGCCCAATCCCGGCCCCGGTCCTCAAACTCGTGTGAAGGTATCTTCGCTCTTCCCCGAACGAAGAAGGTCGATCCTCTGCTACCAACACCCAGATCCCGAAAGCTCGAGTATCCTCGATCTCTCTACGGTCGTGGCCGTCCCAACCATTAGTCCATGTCTCGTAGGCGAAGTCCCACGATCCCGCCCCGAATGGACAACTTTAGCCCATTCTCGAATCTCCTGTAATACCTAGCCAATCCTAAGAAACTACGTATCTCGAAGATTGACATTCGGTCTCTCCCAACTCATCACGACCTCAACCTTCTTTGGGTCAACTGACACGCCTGATGCCGACACCACGTGTCCCAAAAATCTCACCTCAATAAGCCAAAACTCGCACTTACTGAACTTAGCGTATAGCTGATGGTCTCTCAATGATTGTAACACAATCCTCTAGTGATACTCATGCTCCCACTCTGACTGGGAGTAGATCAAGATGTCATCCACGAAGACTACAACAACCGACGATTTAAGGTCAGGAACACCCTACGCACACGAGGTCCATGAATGATGCCGCGCATTCGCAAATCCAAAAGGGCATCACCGCAAACTCAAAGTGCCCATACGCTGGCCCTAAACGCCTCGCTCTTAGTGATATCTCGTCTCCCTAACCTCAAACGATGGTAACTAATGCGAAGGTCTATCTGAGTAGACTCGCTCCTCTCAACCGATCAAATAACCATCAATCTCTAGAATGGGTATCGATTCTCGATCGTGAACTGCTCAACTCCGTCAGAGTCAATGCACATTCAAGGGTCTTGCCTCTTTCTTCGCAAATAGAACCTGAGTCCCTATGGTGAAGTGCCTGCCCCGATGAAGCCCTTTATCCAATAGCTCCCGTGAATCGACTCTACGCCTCGCAACCCAACCGGTGTCATCCTATACCGCCCGGGAAAATGTCATGCTTGGTCTCCTCAAATACCACACGAGTACTGCCCCGCGTACGCGGTAACCCTCCACGCCACAATCGATAACGACCTTGTAAGCTATCAAATTAATCCATCCCCAGATGACATCGTACTGACATGTCCACATCCTCGGTCCTCTCGTGAAAGAGTCCCGATCTCCACCGCAACCTCGACATATCATCCTTATTCTCGCCCTAATCCCTAGGGGAGAACTCACCAACAAAGGCTCCTCTAAGATCTCTAGAGGTCCTTGCCCATTTCCACCATATTTGGGCCTCACTCTCTAGCTAGAACACAACTAGTCTAATCCTAGTAGTGTCATAGGTAATCTCTATAGCCTCTAACACCTTCTCGTTCTGTATGAGCCAATGGTCTGCCACCATCGGAGCTCCTCCTCCTGTGAATGTCGGAGGATGATGCGCCCTAAACCTCTGGAGGTTACTAGGATCTCCCTGACTACTTGCTACGCTAACCTGTGCGATAGCAGCCCACCGTGCACACTATAGCCTCAACAAAGCCCCTCGCTATCAAATACCGTGGTGCCCTCACCGCACTCGTGGACGCCCTCACATCCTCGTCCCTCTACTAGCCATCTACACAATTTCAAAATGGCAAGTAAATACAATACAATATCTCTAAAAGGCACAACTCGAGACACTATTCATACACAGAATCAGTGTATATTTCAAGTCCCTGCATTCACAAGCAATGCAAGACCATTTATCCAATATATTAAATCATATTTATCAACAAAAAATTTTTTTTTTTTCGAAAATTTCATTTTTTCGAAAATTTTGTCCCATTTGGTTTGATTTGATTTGATTTGATTTAATTAAAAAAATTTAAAAATATTATGAGGAATGTTGTCTATGAACCGAGTTCATGAACAAAGGTCCAAAAATTGACTCAGAATGCGATTATCAAAATCGGGTCAAATGGCCGAGTGCACCAAGTACGGCACTGGCCAGCCTAACACGCCCAAAGACAGCCCGCGCCGCTTCGCAGCCCCGTACGCCCCGCTCAGCGCCCCACGCCGCCAAACGCCCCGCACGCCCAACTCAACACCCCGCTTCAAAGACCTACCACAATACAACCTATTGTATTGTGATACACCGCCTTCCTGCTTTCCTCGGTCACAATACACCAAAGTGTATCAGAATACAATCCCTCAAATTACTTAAGCCTTCCTCTGCAAGAACATAAAATCCAATTTGATCAGACACCCAAGGTTTAAATACACATGTATCATGAATACAATTTCCTCAAGAAATTAAGCCCCCTCGACAGAATACGCTTTTCCCACGCCCAAGTTGCCTATGTCACAATATAATGGTGTAGACAGAATACAAAAATCTCCAAATCTTCTCTGCTCAAGAATACAACAATCAGATTGCAACAATTTTCAGTTTCCATCCAACCCGCCCTCCTGCCACAATACACCTGAGCACAAATTTCAACCGATTCTGCTGCTCCAAAATTTTTTTTTTTTGTTTTTTTTTCAATTATTTCAAATTATTAGAAATGTCCCAAAATTATATTCATCCTTTTTTTTCTCCAAGACACCCCCAAATAAATTTATGAAAATTGTTTTCTTCATTTTCTTTAATTTACACACTCGCAAAGCTTTTAGAAAACATTTCTTCTCATCATATAATTTTTTTTTTATTATCACCATCAGAAAACACTAAAAAAAATTATATACCTATTTTTTTTCTCATTTTCCAGAATACTCTAATAAATTTATAAAAATTTATTTTATTCAATTTTCTTCAATTTTACACTGTAAAACCTTAAAAATTAATTTTTCTTCACCTCTAAACCAAATAAATTTATGAAATTTATTTTCATTTCTTCTCTTTGTTCCAATTTTTACACACTGTAAAAACTCCCAAACATTTTCCAACATACTATGTTAATCACTAAGCACCACCATACAACATATAACAATTCATGTTATAATCATCATTCACACGACAATCACAAAATTCATCAAATCACAGCAAACACAATTCAAACACCCGTATGCAAAGGTCCTAGTTTTGTCCTGTGATTTGTGTAATCTCATACTCTAACCAACATCGAACCACACCTAGTGGTTACGTTCTTATACCTCAAAAACTATGGCCTAAGCCCAAATCCCTGGGCCCTAGGTATTCGTGATACCTAAGCCTGATACTGCCGGACGCCCAAATCGTGGTGTCCATGACTAACTGGCCAACCGACGGAATATTCGAATGTCAGACCTCACATCTCTACTTAAAATCGCGTAGCCCCGTAATGAGAGCTCTACCTAAATACATCAATTGGTCCTAATCAACATTCACAAGATATTATATGAGTAAAACGGCCTTCGCCATACTACAATACTCATCATCAATGCAACCAACTATATCCAATAGTTCAAAGAGTCAAAAGTTTACTTATACAACACATATTAAAATTCTAAAATTCTAATACATGAATACATAATGATAACGGCTTACAACCCGACTCTTCTCAAACCTCGCCCCATGATGAGCCGTCCCGTGCGCGCCCCCGTACCTAAAAATATGTTCCTTCGATGCAGGAGCTAATGCTTAGTAGTGGAATCACCCTAAATGGCCATCTCCACCTACGCATATGCAATGTCTAAAGTAAACACATTTAAGCAAATGCATGATCCTACTTAAATGTCTACCTGATCAACTCATCCCCCGAGTCCTCACCGACTCCCTCACACTTACCTAAGCCATGTATGAGAAACATTATTTTCAACAAAGATGTTTGTTATTAGTTGTGGACTACCCTCCGATATAAGTAGTGGACCGACTCCGATGTTATATTTAGTGGACTACCCTCCAATGTATATCAATTGGACCGACTCCAACGATTGATATTTTATATGGACTACCCTCCGATAATTATTATTATTTAGTCAACCCTCCAAAACTATTCTCTCGAGAATCACCTCATGCACTCACTCTTATCGCTCTAGGGTGCCCCAGCGCATATGGAAATGCATGATGCCAATTCCAATACAATTGTATAACACATGTAAATATATAATCATGCATATATTCACATAATTTAAATCACACAAACATGTTATAATTTCACATTCCATTACACCAAAAATTAGCTCATTTGGGCTAAGAACAAACACGAGCAATTCGATTTAAATTATTCATCCAAGCACATTTTCACAAAATATTTTGTGAATTACTATCTTATGAACAAGAAACCCCTGCCATCGCTCCCGATAAATCACTCAATTATCTGCCTCACTTTGTGAACCCCACTCTAATGACCATTTCCGACCCCATACAAACTAATACATGATCATTCCATAATTTATCATACAAATACTCCAACTCACCCCAAAATGCATGCCAGATCGACCAAAAATGTCCTAAAATTTCAATAATTCGGTCCCATGCTCTCAGGGACCGATCAAACTACCGCTCAAGGGGCCCCAAACCAACCTAAACATCATATAACACTTAAATAAAGCGTAAAACCCAAGCAGGATAAATCCTACCTCTCGAGTTTGAAGAAACTCCCAGTCCTGAGACTACGCGTAGGCCTCTCCTACAGAGTACTTCCTTCTCAATCGAAGGATTTCGACGGTCCGATCGCCCGTAAATCTAGAGAGAAGTGGCTCTCTCTCTCTCTAGAAATAAAAATCTGGACCTCACTGCATCCTCCCCTTGCCCTTCACATTTTTGTCTTCAATTTGAGGAAGAAGATGAGCACTATTGGCTCTTTTGTCATTTTCCTCATTTACAATTCCAAAATGACATCTATCTCCTTCTTTCCACTATTTTGACACTTCAATCGCTCTCGGCCAGCCCATTCATATCATTTATCTACTCATGCCAATTTATGCGATACGAGTATTACGTTATACGTGACTTTGTCACATCAATATCGCTTTACGACACTCCTAAAGAGATGCTCGAAAAACGACTAAACCCGAACGCCTCGGAATCTCACGAAATCGACGCAAGATTCAGATTTTGCGAGGCATTCCAACCCGCGGAAATCCGCTTCATCATCCGAGATTCAAAGAATAAATTTCGATTTTTGACCGAATTACGATTTTGATTCTTTTTCCAAAACGGAAATTTTCTCGGTCTTACAAAAGGAATTTCAAGGAAGATTTTCAAAGAATTGCCTTTGAAGAGTCGTCTTAACAGCTTCATCTCGGAGGGCGACCATGATCGTTTTGAGAAATTACCAAGCAATTCACTGGAGGGTCGTCCAATAGATTCACTCGAAAGCCTCAGGTAAGTTCGAGAACAAAACCCTTTATTGAAACTGAATTTTTCTCATATATTCGCTTAGGCATGTGTGAGGGAGTTGGTGAGACTCGAGATATGGATTGGGCATGTAGACATTCAAGTAGGATCATATGTATTTACTTGAGTGTGTTTAGTTGCCACATGCACTTAGGTGTGAGTAACTCCATGTAGGAAATTATTACTACTGGCATTGCTCACCCTGTCGAGGGATCATTATTTCAGGTACAGGGAGTGTTCAAGAAGACGGCGCTCATTAGAGGCCGCTTTTGAAAAGAAAGCCTACATGTGGCTTTGATTTCATTTTTGTAAAACATGTATGAATTATTACAATTGAAACATGTTGTATTAAGAGCGATGCATTAACTTTGAACTATAGTAATATAGCGATGTATTTTAGTGAGTATGGATGGGCGGCCAATGCGGCCATTTTACTATGTATGGTCTCATGACAGAGACACAGTATTCCGCAGCCGACGGTGGTCAACAGGACACTTCGGATTCGTCATTACAAGGTGAACCTCTCTTTAGGTCAATTCCATCTCCAAGCTTTATTAATTTTACTTCACTTTCTATCAGAGTTATCAACTCCAATAGATTAAATTCCACATTTCCCGAATGGCTTTTAAATGTTAGTAGTCTTGTATCAATTGATATGCGTTGGAATATTTTACATGGGAGAATTCCACTGGGTTCTAGCGAGCTACTCTAATTTGCAAAGACTTAGATCTATCTTGGAATTATCATCTTGAAGGCAATATATATCAATTGTTGAGGAAGAGTTGGAAAAAGATAGAGTTTCTCAATTTGGGTCTAAATGATTTACACGTTAAGTTTATATCATCATTAAAATTGATATTTCTTTATGATAAGTGTGACACCCCAAATCCCGGGGGTCCGTTGACAACCCGTCAACCCGCGGAAGATTCGTGGATGTCGGGTGCACCTTACACCACACGCTGAGTCTCTTGACCCAGGATCAGGATTTGAACCACCCAAAGTCTCCCTTTGAAGGAGAGCTCTAACTAAAATACAACATGTGCAATTTCCATGGCAACTCGTCCCAATATTATACAACGATCACACCGTCCACATACGAAAGTAAATGACCACGAGGGCCCATTTATCCACATAAATACAATCTATATCACCGGCTACCAAGAGTTATCGTGATCACTTATCACTAAACATTATATTAAAACTAACATGTTCTAATATAATATACAAACATGGATCAAGGCCGCACCGACCCGCCATGATGTCAGCCCCAAGGAGCACCATCCGCTCGCACATGTCTTGTACCCGAAAGGGGGTCCACGACGGGTGAGCTAACGCCCAAGAGAGAGCAAGTCCACAAGGCTATTCCCCACCCAACGCATACGAACCAACAACAACCAAGCACACACCAACCTAGGACATGCAATCCTAGCACAGAATCCTACTTGTCATGAATGAGACACGATTCATCATGCCCCATATATCAAGTCCTCACCAACTCCCTCAAACATGCATTTTTCCATGAATGAAAACCATTTCCAAACAAAGGTATTTGTGTTTACCTAAATGGATAACCCCTCCGTATAAAATAGTGGATACACTCCGATAATCTATTTCAAGGATAACCCTCCGATGTATATCAATTCAGCATACTGACGATGACATTATATGGATAACTCCTCCGATGTATATCAATTAGGCATACCCGACGATTGATATTGTGTGTGAGGACCTCTTCGATGTATATCACCAGCAATAATTCGATAAATAATATTGTTTAGTCAACTCCTCCGAAAACGATTCTCTAAGAAACCAATTTCACGTAGACTCACCCCCACTGCCTGGGTGCCCAATGCATGTGGAAATGCAATGAGCCATTTCATTTCCCAACCTCGTGCAACAATCATGCAAACTGTGGACCTCCATTGACTCATCCACGAAACCACAACCCATTCCCAAGGATGGTGAATGACAACGACTATGCAATCACACCCACGCCATGCGATGTCCTCAGGTACCAGTGCAATGCACTTCAGCCATCAGACTCAAGTCATGCCTAAATGGCTAAAGACCTCAACATGGATTAATTCTATACCGTACACTCCACTGTGTGTACTATGGACACTCATGTCTAACGCCACAAAAGTTCATACATTCATTGAAACATTAATATACATGCAACATACTAACATTTATCACATTCATGTCAACACATCAAACAAATGCATTAACATCATTCCACTACTACAGAACAAGTAATGTCATACTCAACCTTAGGTTGGCATCATGGCAATATAGTGCCCAATAAACTAGCTTCACAACATGCCATAACAGCCATATCCACGAAACACATCACAAAAACCCAATATGTTAGAGCAATACATATCGACATCCAAGCATGACACCTCCAACCAAGAAATGCCATTTCAATCAATCACACAAACACATGTTAACATTTCATCAAGTCACTACTCAGAAAAGTAATGACACACCATTTCCTAGGCTAATTCATGGCATATCATGCACCTAAGATAGCCTATAATCTACAAGTAATGGCCACTTCAAAGACACACAACCTCACATCCACACAACTAACAATTAGCACACACTCTTGTTGTAACAATCAATTTTTCAACAAGGATGTGAGCACCAATTGCCATTGAAAATAATATGGTCAGATTCTAGACTCCAAGATCTTTCCATAGAGTCCAAGAACACCCCAAACAGAGCTTGGATGAGAAAGCTATGGTCGTCCAAAATTGGAGGCCTCATATGAATAGTAACTGACGCGCACCAAAGAAGGGCCTACTGCTTTTTCAAATTTAATCAATATGAGTTCAAATTTTAACAAACTATATGAGTGATTCTAAACCCAAAGGGTCACAGAGTCCAAGAACACCCAAAATGGAGCTCGAACGTGAGTTACATTTATCCCCAAGTTGAGGCTCAGATGAATGAACTGGCAACAAAGATGAAACTACTTAAATCGCTTTCCCTGGGCTCCTTTAAAGTCTAAAGATATGCCATTTTCCTACCCAAACTAATTCTTAAACCTTCACCCGCAACAAACCCATCCTAATTGAGTCCACAATTCAGCCATAACATGGCACAAACCCATTCCAAACTCAAATTAAATCAATTCTTAAAAACAACTCCAACTCAGCAACATTTATTTTTGTGTTCGAACACAATCCAAACAGCCCTCTAGGGCTCAACCAAGACCAAAGTTGGTATTTAGATGAAACAGAAACTGAAAGTAGGAAGTGTCCCCTTACCTCCCGGGCGAAGACGAAACTTTTGGAGTCCCCAAGACTCTTAGACCAACGACTCTCGAACTTCCCGCCCGAACCCTCGAATTTTAAAAAAATCTCCGATTCAACCACAAGGTCGCCCTCAACAAGTAATTCCGACTTTGCATGTCTCGGCCCACAAACTCTAGTCGCGACCGTGAACCCAGAGAAGGTATATTTCTCCCACCAGATTCTTCTCCAAACTCAAATCTTCTGAAATCAAGGCAGTAGTCTGACCACGCCGTAGAGCCCCTGATAGATGAACTCAAATCTTGGCTCGACGGATTCCACCACCGATCTCCATAGATCGGGCAGGCAAGAGAGTGGAGTTTCTTCCCATTTCTCTCACTCATGCCTTCTCACTCACCGCCTGCCTGGTACCTCCCAAAACAGCTTTTTCCTTCCATCTTTTCCCTTTATCATTTCAAGCATAAGTCGGACATGGGCCCACTTTGCGCCACATGCGTCCACAAATCCCATCCGTGCTCCTGCTTCTATTCAAGTAATTTATTTATTTTTAGTTCAACGGCCTTAAATGACCTTAACTCGCCGCTTCAACCCTGATATTTTTAAGAAAATCTCATTCTTGGGTTTACTAGATACCTAACTTCAAAAATTCATAAAAAACTCCCACTACCTAGGAATTCAGTGAAACTTTTATGAGATACTTGTTTTCATGAGACGGACTCAACGGCGCAGTCCGTTTCGTCATCCGAGCTCTAGAGGATTTTCTAGGCTTCCCTGAGCCATTTCAGCAATTTATTATTATTATTATTATTATTATTATTATTTATACTTTTAGAAAATTTTAAATTTCCGGGGTTTTACAATAAGAAATATGATGTGTTAATGTATTATTAAATATAGTTCATGATTGATAAAACTATTGAATATATACTTGATGATGCCTTTTTCAACCCGAATCGGCCGAGCGTGTGGATCGGATCGACTCGGGGTTGCCGCGTCAGACGCAGCTTTTGACGCTTGTCCTGGCCGAGGTATGATCGCCGCACCAAGGATCCGCCGGCCTGGATGTAGTACTCGCAAAACACAAGGAAGAAGGGGTCGGCAGGCTTCGCCTCGTGGTCAGCCCGACGCTTAAGCCGCTTTCGGAGTAAAAGAGACTGGCCGGACCGTTTATACATATGTTTTTGCATACCTTCACGATGGGGTGACTTTGTATTTATAGTAGATATTTTTCATTTGGATGGTAATTAGGATTCGTTCCCATTAGAGATGGGATTTCTTATTATAGTTCGCATCTAATCTGGTATAGGATATAGAAAGAGTAGTTTATTCGGGGATAATCTTCCTTCCTTATTTGGAGAAACGCATTTGATGATGATCTAATCTTGTCTTTCTTTCCATTGGTGAGATTTAATGACTTTGCGAATGATATATTATTAGGGACTATTCTATTTTCTCTCGCATCAGTGGGAGACTTCCCATAAGTGGCCTTGGGCTAAGCTGATTGGACTCTTTCCTGGCCGCCCAAAAAGGCCGAATGTCAAGGCGTAAAAGGCTCAATGCCTCATTGGGCAAACTTTGGAATTAACCGATGAGCCTTCGTGGTTTCGCCGGGCTGGCCCCTTTCGGGCTTGATGTGGTCTTGCGAACCTTATTTTTCAAACCCTATCGGGTTCAAATTTCTGGCGCACTTCGCTGCAGACGCGCAGCGGCCGTACACATTTTCGTGATCGGGTGTAATCGCACGCGGTCTCCGCTTTTACCGGATTAGTTAGGGCTCGTCACATCATTTGTCTTATATAATGATGACTCTTCGGTTGTTTTCGCTATTTCTTCTATCCTCTTCGCTTCCTTTGTTTCCTCTCATGATATCCTTCGGCCTCGTGTACCACCGCCTCGATCTTTTATTTCCGCTTTTAGCGAGTTCGGACTTCCTTCTCTAGTCTTCTCGTCTGAGCCTTTGTGCAGCAGTCTTTCTCTCGTTGTCTTTGGGTCCATCGCCTGGTTTTCTTTGATTTTTCTACGATAAGACGAAGCTGTTTGCTTTCTGGTTAAATTTTTGTTTCATTATCTACTCTCATCACGGGTCCTAGTCGTTTCTTCTTCTCTGCGTATCGATGGTGATTCTTCGGCTATTGCTGGTTCTAGACGAACTGGTGGTGTCTTCGACCGTTTGGTCGGAGGTGGACTTCCCGAGGTGCCCCGCAGGCGCCTCTTCCTCGCGCGGCAAGGGCGAATCGACAAATACCCCGGGTCGAAATATCTCGAGATCTTCCGCATGCTTTGAACTCGTGGCCTAGCAAGGTCATCCTTCATATGGGGCCATCTTTGCCGTACTTACGCCTCCTTGATGCTCGGTGTGGTCCCCTCATGTTTCTCAATTCTATGTGGTCTCTCGTACTTAGGATGGTGTGTTTCTTCATGGCTCATAACTGGCCGTTTCTCAGATCCCTTCATAAAAGCGGGCTTTGCAAGATTTAATGTGTCCCGTCTAACTCGCGCCCAATGGTTGGGGCATTTGGTTAGTCCGTCGGTTTTCTTTGTGACAAATTTGTTCCCAAGATAGCCTCACGCTTCATCTTTTCAAACCAAGGAGACATCCGAGGGCTTTCTTTTTTCTCTAGCGTCTCGCCTGTGATTTCCCGATCCTCCTCCTCCCATAGGCCAGAAAGGGACGCTCATTTTTCTCGCAGCGGTCGTGAATTGGGAGCATGATCCTTTCGACTGGTGACGGACTCATGCCCAGAGGTCTGCATGTCCAAGAGCAATCTCAGCATTTCACCGTCACAGAATTTAGCGGTCGATATCTGATCTGATCGCCCGCACCCAGTCGAACTGATCTCGGGCCGAAGATAACGCCATAGCGCTGGCGCGGGCCCGCCCTTGTCCTTATGTGGTTGATTGAGTCGATGTTCCTACTTCCATCGAGAAGTCCACTGATCTCGCCCATACGTTTCGCCTCCTTCCATTGTGTGTTCCGTCAGTCTTCATCGCTAAACCCACTGTGGGGAACCGCCGCCCGCTTGGAGGTGGTATCCTAAGCCCCGGAGTAGGAAACGAAAACCTCGCACTCGCTGGAGAAGGATAGGCCTGGCAGGTTAAAGTTCCAAAGTCAGGGGCATCGTTAATCTTCCCCGTCCTCTTATATCCATAACCGATCTGCTATGGCTCTTATAGTTTTAAGCTAGCGTCCCATTCTGGTCTCGTCACAGAGGTAGAGGGTCCCCGTGGGGCCGCTGAGCTGCATTCGGGCCGGCGCATCACACCTATCACCGTCCTGAGCCCGCCTAACGAAGAAAGCAAGTCGCCTTCTCGGAGAGAGGAAGAGGCGAGGAGGAAAGATCCTAACCCAAGAAGCGGAGACTCGGGATTCTTACTACTGCCGAGCTTATGGCGCGCAGCCCCTGCCTCTTATTCTTGGGGACTTTGATCTTAAGAGGTCGGTTGTACTGTCATAATGAGGCGTCGACCCTATCTTCCAGGATCGCTCCGTAGTCTCTCACTCCTCGCCCTTTGACTTCATTTCAGGGTGTGAGTTTCGAGCGTATAGCTGATGTCAGATGACAAATGGATGTACAGTGGCTACGCCCAAGTGGTTTAGCCGTGGTAAGCCAAATAAATGAAGGCCATGCTAAAGCGGCCCGAGCTTATAAGGCGAGGGTGGCTGCCCTCACATCTGAGCGAGCTGAGCTGCGAGGTCGGATGCAAAGTATGACCGAGGAAGCTGTGAAGCTCAAGTCGTGATCTATGAAACATACTCACTCGCTCAGGTTCTGCCGAGGGTAGGAGGACGAGGCCCTGACAGCTGAGGGCGGTCGGCTGTGAGCTTCAGAGGCTCGGAGGAATTGAGAGGCTGCAGAATCGACTTGATGTGGAGGCTAGGACGGCCGCAATCGCCCAAGAGGAACTTCGATGGCCGTGGACTAGCTTCTCACATCCTGCCATGCAGCCGGAGTTCTAAGGAAGAGTCGCGCAATCAAAGATTTATCTTCGACAAGACGACATCGTTGACGAGGCTCGGCCGCGAGGCTACTGAGGCAAGCTGCTCGCAGGACGCCTAAAATGAGGAGTGCTACGGGTCATGCGGGGATCTTCACGCAAATATCTGGGTGGCTCACGGACAAAGTTGCTGTAAAGATCGAGGGCCAAGGCATCTAATCAATGATTTCTCGGGTGGTCGCCTTCGTAAGAAGGCCGCCAATGCTCTATCCTGACTGGATTTCAATCTTCGATTTTTCCTAGCGACGAGAGGAGGAGGAAGGGTCCTTCTTCATTGACATTATGCCGAGAGCATGGCACCCCCGCCGAGGTCCACTCCCCTTCTACCGTCCCGCTCCTCCTTCGACGCCCGACCTCCCGGTTTCATGCTCGTACGCCCAACGCCGACTTTTACACTTTTTTTTTTTTTTTTTTGTTGCTGCCTGGGACCCAAGATATATGTAACCTTTTCGTCAATGAATATTTATTAATTCATCTTACTTCTTTCACCTTATTCAGGCTCTTCGCGCCGTTTCGCTTGATTTGACTTTACTGTATGCATGATCCTGGATTTAAGCGCTTGCGCCGAGATGTCACCTCGAATCAACTCACGAGGCTTCGGGCTCTCGTGTCTTAGGGGTTGAATATTCAGCTGAATCAAGTTCCTCGCCACGTGGCCTAAGGTAATCACAGCCTTCAAATCAGGTTGCCGCTTCGTCGACAACCCCAGGTTGACCTATCTTCACAGATCATGGCCTCAGGCTGGACTGCGGAACTTTCAAAGTGAGCTGCATCGGGCTTACTTACCGAAGCCGAATTTCAGCCGCGTGGCTTCATGGGCTGAGTGGATGAACTCGCTGTCGAGCCGTCATTCACTGAAGCACCGAAATGAGCCGACTCTCAGCCGCGCGGTCCTACGATGAATTGTCGAGCTGGCCAATGTGAGCTGGTGGGCTCTATCGACCGAAGGTTCAAACCGAGCTGAGTCGCTGGCGAGTTTCGTTTGGCGCGGTCACCGGGCGCAGCTCGCCCGCGTGAACCGGGTGGGCTCGTTTGGCGCAATTGTCAGCGCAGCTCGCCCCTCGCGGAATCGGCGAGGAGCCGTTTGCGCGAATTGCCGAAGAGCTAGTCACGCGAATAGCCGCAGCTCGCCCATGTGAATCGGGAAGAGCTCGCCAACGCGGTATCAGCCAAGTGCAGCTCGTCCGTGTGAACCGCCGAGGAGCTCAGATATGCGACAGGTCAAGGCAGCTCGGTCATGCGGAATCGGCTAGAAGAGCTCGCCACGCGGTCAGCCGCGTAGCTCGCCCGGCGAATCGCCAAGAGTTTGCCAAGGCGGTCAAAGCAGGCAGAGGTCGTTTGCGTGGAATCACGCAGTGAGCCGTTTGGGCGCAATGCTTAGCGCAGCCGCCCATGTGAATCGCGGGAGGAGCTCGCTCGGCGCCGTCAGCCGCGTGCACGCCCATAGGAATCGCTAGAAGAGCTCGTTATCGCACAATGGGCAGCTCGCCCATGCGGAAATCGGAAGCAGCTCGCCGCGCGTATCAGCCGCGCAGCTCGCCCCGCGTGGAACCGGCCGAGAGCCTCGTCGTCAACAGCTAAAGTGAGTCATCTACGTGAATCGCAGGCGATTTCGCCATCGCGAAGGGTCGGGCGTAGTCGCCCGCGAACCTGGAAGAGCTTCGCGGTTCTGCAGCTCGCCGGAGGCCGCCGGGCTCCGCCGCCGAGCCGTCAACCGAAGCCGCCTTAGCCGCGCGGACTCGTGCGCGCAGGACGAACCGCCGCGCGGGAGCCATTGGCTCGGCGCGCAGCGGCCGAGCGGCGCGGCCGGAGCGGCGATAGCCTGAAGCCGACGATTCTCGCGCGGCTGCGGATCGCGTGCAGTAGATAATCCCGCCAAAGTGAGCCGCGGGCTCGCAGGCTGGTCAGTAGCAGCGTAGAAACAGCTGATCTACCTTCTCGTGAAGCGTGACTGTGCAGTGTATTTAACCGCTAAAGTGAGCCGGCCGGCTCGCGCCGTGGCCGAAGTGGCGATAGCGAGCGCGATGTGTACTCGAAATGATCCGACTCGCAGCGGATCGCGCGCAGTAACAAATCCCGCCAAAAGCGGAGCCGAGCCATCTACCGTAGCGGACTGTGCGCAGTAGACGAACTCGCCGCGAGCCGCCGCCCGAGCGTACGAGCATGGCGTGGAAGCCGAAAGTGGCGATGTAGCCCCGGAAACGCACCGACTTTAGGGCGTGACTCCGCAGCAGCAGACGAACTCACAAAGTGAGCCGCCGGGCCTCCGCCATGGCCGAGTGGCTGGCAGCTATGGCACAAATGAATGATCCGACTCTCATGGACTGTATATAGACAACCCGCCAGTGAGCTGGTGGTTTAAGGCCATAGTTTAGTACATGTAGCCGAGTAGATGATGGTCGAGCCGATCTGAATGTGAAGTGGACCCAGAGTATCAACCCCAAAGTGGAGTTAATGTGTATCCTGGGCATGGCCTGAGCCACACGTAGCTCGAAATGATTCCAATTCAGCGTGGACTGCGGCAAGAGCTGACTAACTCACGTGGGAGTCGACAGGCTCCCGGCGCCATGGTCAGAGCGCGATGGGCAGCCGAGGTGCTTACGTAGCCCGAAATTTATCCGACTTCGTAACAAGGACTTAGTGCAGAGGATCACCTAACTCGCCAAAGTGGTCACTGGCCCGCCATATGGCCGAAGTGGCTATGTAGTCGAGTGGCGATGGAAGCTTAGTCGTGATCTAATCCCCGTGCGTGACCTGTGTAGAGTAGACGCACGCCAGCGTGAGTCGCTGCGCGGCCATTCGACTTGATTTTCGAATGGTAGAACTGGCTTCACGCCAATTATGGAGAATTGGGAACGCTCGTGACTTTTCTGAGGCCAGCCTTTCTTATAAATGGCGCCTTCATTGCAGTGGAGTTTATATTTGATCGTTTTTCAAAAGGTGAATCCAAATCGGTGATGAAGGCCAAGTCCGGCTACCCGCCGGGATCCTTCCGTGATTTCTTCAAAAGCCTTGGTCGGATTTGCCAGTGAGTTGTGTTTTTCCCAGTCTCCCTTATGGAGTATGCACTCCCTAGCTCCGTGCTAGGAAGGCAAGAGAGAGCTTACTTACTTTACAGCGCCACTTTCCATTATGTTCTTCTTTCTCTTCCTTCCTCCTTTCTCCTTCCTTTTTTCATCTTTTTTCCAGTACATTCTCATTCTCCTTGCTTCTTCCAAACTCCTTCCACCCTTGTTTTTGTTTTTCCTTTCTTCTTCCAAAGATCTGCTTTCTCCTCTTTTGTCATGAACTCTCTTTCCTGATCCCTTTTTTTCTCCTTTCCACCTTTCTACCTTCCTCCATTTATTTCCATCTCATTTTCCTTTTTTCTTCCTGAAGGGTTTTTTTTTTTCGAGGAATCAGCTTGTACCGAGTGCCAGATGTAATCATGACACCACCGGGAACGTAACTTAATCGTATTATGATTGGAATAAAGAGAGATTTTTCTTTTATGCCCACTAGCTTCTCCTTTATCGTATATAACTTTCTTGAACATTATATCTGTTGTAAAATATTTTAATGTATTGTTAATTTTAAAATGGTTTAATCATTAACTGAAAACTGATTAATTTCCATTTAAGATTATAAACTAAGGCTCATCGATAGAAGCTTATGACAAACAAATTACACCTGCATGTCAGAAAATTTTTCCCTCTTTCTATTTGGAGATCGGTTGCTGTCCAATGTACTTGAGATATGATGTAGGGGCTTCTCCGGGCCAGCCCAATTTCCTATGTGTCGGATTCTTCCGGCAGTTTTTTTAAGATCAAATCACCCTACTTAGCCTATGGGTTCGACTCGGGTTGCAGCACCTGTCAGCTTCTCCCTTGATAGCTCGCACGCCTTAGAACCCAGCTTCCTCGCTTTTCATCTAAGAGGTCCAAATTTAGACCTGAGAGCCCGCCATTGTGTTCCACTCGCTGCTTAACTCGATCCTGGGACTTTAGTCCCGATCTCGATTAGGCTACTCGCCTTCCGTGTCAAGGCCAGTGGCGAAAGGGGCTTCTCGCTGTCGACTTCCTGTGTCAGCCCCGTAGGCCCATAGCACTGGGAGGTATTCTACCAACTTTCCTTTGAGATCTTCCGCTTTGTCTTTAATGCGCTGTTCTGATGGTGACTTAGAGGCCTCGTCCATTGGGATCGCTGGATGTCAGACGAGAGTAGTAATTTTTAATTCCAGCCTCGGCATAGAAGTCTCTCGAATTTAGCGTTGTCAAAATTGTTTCATTATCCGTTACTGGCCTGATACCAACCCGCATATAATGACCCACCACACAAAATTGCGATCTTTGCTCTATGATCGCGGCTGCAGGCCCGCTCACCATTTTGGTGAAGAATCCACTCCGCGACGATGATGAACTGGTACTGGCCTTTCCTGCGGGCAAAGGTCCCAAAAGATGTCCAAACCTATCGTTGAAAGGCCAGGGCTTAGATCGACGCCGAGGCTCATGGAGGCGGATCTTCGCGTGCTCCGGCAGATCTCGTGATTTCTTAACTAGGTCGGTTGCGCTCGAGTATCAGAGCCGCAGTATCCCTTGCCCCCAAGACTCTTTCCTCGCAACGCCGAGCTCCAATATGATTTCCGCATATACTTCAGTATTTCTCTAGCACGATTCAATGTTTTTTCCCGATGCATTTGAGGACGGGTGAAGAAACCTCGCTTTATATAGACTTCCTTTATGATTAGTGAACCCGCGATTCATTCTTATTTTAGTCAGCTCTTCTGGCCGCCGTGAAGGTCCGTCATTATATAGTTCAAATGGGTCCATCCATTTGCCTGCTCGACTCGGGCAACCTCCACGTCGCAGATTGATAGAGGGCTCGGCCGCATCCAATATGTGTCAATTCGTCAGAGGTCTTCCGTGAAGGTCATTGCTAACTTTGCCAAGGCGTCTACGGAGTTCTCCTGCTCCGGGAACATGCTCAATCTGGGCACTAAATACCAATTCTTTCTTAATAAATCTGTGACTCTTTGAGATATAGGATCATCCTCCGCTTTTGGCCTCGAGGGTATCTTCTATCTCGTCTTACCACCAACCGAGTCGCAGAATTTAGCTAGTCAACTTCCTGAACGAGCTGAGATTGAGACTCAAGCAGTGATTCACTCATACTCGCCTCATGTTGGAGGCTTGGAATCCGAATCTGAGTGCATATTCGATATCTATTCCTTTTGGAGAGGTCGGATTAGGACCTACTCCGTCCCTCACAGTTTCGAGCTCCACACTCCACAGAGTTTCCGCACGTGGGAGGTCATTCATTGCTCGAGCGCTCTCACCCGGCTCACTGAGGTGGGGAATCTCCATGACGAAGTCGCAAGACTTGCCCTTTATCATGGCTTTGTCACCCCATGGCTTGAATCTGGCCAAATTCTATGGCTCCACATTTCATCAACTCCAAGACTTCGGCTTATTTAACACTCGCTTATCAAGTATCTATTGACTTCATGGTGTGGAGCCTGGAAGTGCATGAGGCGGTCGCTATACAAGGCTAAAATTAATTTTTCCATCCAACATTCTCCTCGTCTCTTAAAGCCCTACTAATAGTAAATCGGATGTTGCACTCGTTCCTTTGTTCCCCGACGAGGACTGTGGCTGTCGAGAAGCCCGAAATTGCCGTGTATAGGTGAGGAGCTCCTTCACTGATCTCACTGTATCGGGTGGAGCAAATATGTTTAAAGCCAAGAATGCTTTCTTCGCACTTATTATCCCATTGGAATGCTCTTCTTCAGACTTGAAGCAAAGGTTGGTATCAGTCACTGCTCGATATGAACCGCTTAGGCAAGATCCTTCACAAATAACTTCTTATACTTGATGGTATGATGGCATGTTGAGTACCTAATTTTTTATCTTGTCCTTCTGGATTTGCTTCAATCTCTATGGGTTGACTATGAAACCCAGAATTTCTACTGGAGGCCGCCGGCGCACTCGGGCCGGGATTCGCCACGTTAAGCCAAGATCTCAACGCCTTGGAGCAGACGAGCTTGCGCGGAGCTCGGCTGTGATGGATTTTACCAAAGACGTCATCTATGTACACTCCAGTTAGTCAGGCCTAACTGGTTCCAAACATCCGACCACTCAATCTCCGATATGCTCCTACGTTTGAGCCTAAACCAGATCACACGATAGCACAGTTCCTCATACGCATTTGCAATCAGTCTTTTCTGTCAGTCCATACCCATTCCACAATGAGAAAGGCAATCCATAACCTGGAGAACATAAACAAGGGTGTCTTAACATGAGGCCATCACAGAAGAGGAAATCGTCTTCGACATGCAGCTGTTGATGTTGCCAGAAGCTACAGTCGCCATCAATACGTTTGTTCTTTATTTAGCAATATTGGCAATCATCATGGTGTTCTTACCTCCCCATCGCTCTCGCCTTAACAGAGTTTATCTACTTCCCACGATGGTTTTTGCCTTTCCACAAGCCCTCCTCAAGTTTGATTAAGTTTCAAGATGGTCAATGCTCACCCATGAGTGAGTCACTCAGAGGATCATTCCTTCCCAGAGTCCCGCCTCGCTTCTTCCAATGCAGATGCCTTGGTTTTGTTTAAAATGATATGAGGTTCTTTGAGGTCCCGCCATTGATCCACAGAAGCGATGTTCCGGTCACAACCAACACACTCTGAGCTCCTCTTCCATATCAAGTTTGCAGATCACCGTCAACACACCATCATCCGTGAGAGGTTAGTCAACCTGCCGTCGCGATCGAAAGAAAGGGCCTCGCCACCGTCAAAATCTCCTTCAACTGATATCCCAAAACGATTTGCTTTTTGAGTAATTTGATCGGTCGTGGAGGTGCGAGGATGTTTCACCTATTCGGTAGAGGCGTGTCCGGTGGAAGGCAAGCAAGCAGACGGGCGTTTACTACATGAACCCTGTCGCTGCTTGTTTGTCAAAATGGGATCTCCATAACACAATAGATTTGTCAGGTAAATTTCTTCCAGAATCCCTCTAGTGAGCATTGATGCCCGCGCTTCCTTCCTGGCGCCCATATTTTACCCGGCGCTCACAAAGATGATATCACTGAATTCCGCCACCAATTATAACTGATGGACTGCTTACGCTTACTACTCGCATCGAACTACCATGGGGTCGCCATGAGGGTGCGTTGGTATCCTCTCCAAGTCCTGAAAAGGTCGAGAAAGTGATCGACGTGGTCGAGTCGTAGTTTGACATTGCTTGTATTTCTACTCCGCTGGACTGATGCTCCGCAGCAGCCTCTACGTATCGAACTAGATTCTCCTCCTCCCAAATCTCAAGATTACCCGGATTTCACCAAGGGTTGCTGGTGCCGAGCCGCCACCGCCAAGGTGGTGGCTGGCCGGGCGAACCGGCTCGAAGCTTGACTCTCGGATTCGATATTCGTGGGGATATAAAGCGCCTGAGGTATCCACACAGATTGGCACTCTATTTTTAAGCCGATGCGCCGTTTCGTATGTGTCTCGTGAGTCCCTATGGAACTCGGCAGCATTTCTTAGAGTTGTCTCTTTGGCTGTAGGTCTCGACTTTTACCTGAAAGCCGCCAGCCTCAGAACCGCTCGCTGCATTTCACGCAGGGACTGTGATACCGAAATGCTGGGGTGGGTTCATAATAACGTTGTCGCCCTGACGACAGGAGCCAACCATCTCCAGGTTGCCACGCTGGAGAGATGTTTCTCTCCATTCTTCTTTCGAGGCGTTCGTCGCTTTATTCTGGGGCTTCTGGTCCCTCGTTGCTTGTCCGTCCCATTTTTCTTTCGTGGAACGGAGAGCTCTCTTCTTGACATGAGCCTCTTCACCGTTAATATATTTCTCCGCTTTTATGAGCACCTCTCGCTATGTTGGGGATTGAGACGAAACACAAGTCTTTTTGTGACCAACCCTGGTTAGCACCATGAACGCGGTGATCGCGAACTTCACGTATATCTACCTTTAGAGACTTTATTGAATTGTCGATATACAGACCTGCTTTCTCTTTGCGCGTCTCCGTTTGATAGTTAGCAGATGGTAACTTGGCTTTCTGTACGTCCCGGCTCCAATGAAGTGAGAGACGCAATTTAGAAAGCCCCAATGAGGAGATCATGACTAAGTGGGAGTCTATCAACCATGCCAAGGCCGGGCCTTTGAGGGTGATAGCGAAAGATCCTATCTGTGACCGATCTTGATACCCATGCACCCATTTGATATTTGTAGGTGCTGAGATGACCCACGGATCTCTAAGACTACCGAACGCCCACCGTGGCATTCGAACTGGGCCGGAAGTGGGGGCTTGGCACCCTGGCTGTGGTGACCCGGGCCACATACTGCTGGTGTCCAGGTCGAGCACGCCCTTTCACCACCTCCCACGCCACTACTGGAGGTTTTGAACCTCTGCTCCTGAAGGAGTGTTCATGTTGAGGAGGCGCAATTCCTCCGTTTCCCGACGATCTCGAGGGGTCGCTTTCTGGGTCGCTTTCTTCCCGGCTAGATGTGGTCCATGCCCCCGGGCACGACTGGATTCTACCTCGGTTTTAGCCCTTTGGGGAATACCGACATCGTGCTGTCCTTCATGGGGAGCGCAAGTGTCATGACTTTCCTGAGTTTGTCGCGCCTCCCGGGGTCACCGGATCTATCTGCTGAGTTGTTCTAACTTTTCTGTCAGACGTTGATTGGTGAGGCGGCGTTTCCACCTCATCCATGTTGGCTTTGTACTGTTTTTACCATACGGAGGTTGGCCGCTCAAGGTAGCTTGAAGGTCCCAGATCCTTAGAGGATTAGCGCGGTTCTCGCTTGTATTCCAAGTCCATACCATCGCGAACAGAAACGTTATATTTGTAAAGGAACTCCGTTGCCTCCTGCACGCAGACGGCGCTTAATCGATGATGCTTTTTCAACTGAATCGGGCCAAGCGTGTGGATCGCCGGATCTAACTGGCTGCCACCGCCGATGCGCTGACGCTGTCCAATGAGGTATGATCAAGGTAATCTACGATCCGTTGGTGCTCTGACGTGAAGACTCTCCGCAAAACACAAGTGAAGAAGGGTCGGGTAGCGCTTCGCCTTGGTCATCCATGACTACGCTTCGCTTCGGTGAGAAAAGAGACCGGCCAGACCGCTTATGTGGCGTATGTTTTTGCGCATCTTTCACCGATGGGGTGACCTTGTATTTATAGTAGATATTTTCCGCCTTGATGGTAATTAGACCTCTACGCATCTACATAAGGGCTCAGCGCCTGATTGACCTCTTCCCCGGGCCGGCCTCAGTGTGTCGAATGCCGTATGCTAAAAGGCTGAATGTCTCAATGCAAACCTTTCCTTTGGAATTCAACTGATGAGCCTTCGTGTTTCATTGGCCGGCCTTTCGCTTAGTGTGGGCTTGCGAACCTTATTTTTCAAACCCTATCAATACTCGTATACAATAATAAATAATTATTACATTTAGTTCTTTTGTTGGAAACAAATTTCTTTTTGTTAAAGCAATATTATTTTAAACTTTAAATTTCTTAAAAGGAAATTTAGTTCCTTTTTATCTATGAAAAAAATATTTGGTTTAACCGTTTGTGGTTGTAAAGTACACATGTTATGTAACAATTTTTGAATAAGATAAATAATTATATAAAAGATGTTTGTCTACGTACTTTATAAAAATAATGGTATCTCATAGAAGAATGATTGCTCTTTCTCGAAAGCTCCTTGGCTCCCTTTTTTTATTAATGGTTTATTATTTATTATATCAATAATAAGAATAATACTATCATTTTGTACATTTATTATATTAATTATTCTTTAGTTGATATTAATTATTCTTTGCGTTTTAATTTACAATAATATTTTGACATGCTATCAATTTTCAACCCACTTTGCATCTCAATGTGATAGTCTAAGTACACTAAGTTCAAAATTTATAGGACGGTTGGAATTCAATATATGATACCTTTTCACTATGCTTTTTTATATTTTTACTATTTTAGTAATTAACTTTTTTCCATTTATTATTCTCATGTTATGTTTCTTTCACTATTTTTTATTAAAATTTATTCCTAATTATTATGTTAATTTCTAAGGTGTATCATATTCTATAAAATTTAAATAATTATAAATATACTTATTCACTATTATTTTCAAAAGCTTGTAACTAAATAAATAAAATAGAAATTTGAAAAATTAGAAATTACTTGTTATATCACCAAAAAAGAATTGAATTCTATTTTTTTTATGTGTGTTAAGAATTTCTTTTCTACTCCATACCTTCCAATCATCTTTGCACATTTCCAATTTCATTTAGTCTCATTAATTTATCTATTATGTGAGATTATTGTAATTTAACATTAAGGTATGATTAATTGGTGTCGTGCATCCCTTTTATTTGAAAGATAGCCTGAATGTGGTTAGTTTATCCCCAAATTCAATGATCCCAATCGATATTTTAAAAGCAAACAAATGAAAGGAAGAACTGCAAATATAGTTTAAAACAAAGGCAAGAATAAAGAAACACAATGGTACCTACATTTGCAATGAAGTGCCAACAAAAACTGCGGGAAAAGAAAATAAATAAATAAAAGGAGGAAGAAGAATAAAAAAAAAAAAATTCAATCTCATGCTTGAAGTTGTGCTAAACTTTTTCAAGCAATTGCATTGTGTCTAGTTGGGTAAGGTTTTAGGTTTTCCCTAGACCCAAAGAAAGAATAATCCAACATTCAAAATTTTAAAATCTCTTCTTTTCCTACATTTTCTCACCAACCAAGCATAAACATCCAAATTACAATTTAAAACGCATTCATTCAACCAAAAAGGAAAAAACCCACATCTTTTTTTCCTGGGAAAGAAAATACCCAAATCCCACATAGTACAAGGCATTACAAACCTAACTCCAATTTCCACCATACGATACTGAAACCAATACTAATATTCGATTAAAAATTAACAAATGGGAGAATAAAAATGGAGAAGAAAATACTTGGAAAATGCAAGGAAAGAGTGGGAAAATGAATGATTATGATGAAAAAATGGGCGTTGGTGAATAGGGGAACATGAGATTCAAGTGGGTTATGGCTACAGAGGAATTCACAAGATTCGCCTGATCTCACACACTCTGGCTTCAAAGTTTTATCGAGCTTTGTTTTATATATATAATTTGATTTGGTACTATGGGATATATTAATAAGATATTATTTCCTAAAATATGTTTAAATATTTCAAATCTATACATTTTAAATAGACATTAGCCTTCTTTTCTTTTTTTTTTTTAGTTGCATAAAATGTTTAAGTCTATAAGTACTAATATTATTTAATATTTTTCCAAATATTTAGATTAATTCCTATTATAAGTTAATACCTAAAAAAAATTTATGAATAAATAGTATAAAGAATTATGTTTTGATTTTATAGAAAACTTAATTCATCAGAGTCTTTGTTATTTTCTTAATTTATTTTTTAAATTAAGTAAAACATTTTATTGTGTTAATATTCAAATTCTGTTCAATGATGTGTTTGGTTTTGAATATATATATATATATATATATATATATATATATATATATAGATATATATATATATATATATATATATATATATATATTTAAAATGGTTCTAAATTTTTCACACTTAATTTTGTACGCATTGCAAGTAAAGCATAAGTTGGTCAATTTTGGGTTTATAAAATGGGCCAAAGAAGAGGGTTTGGAACAATAGTAATAATAATGAGAAACCCACGATGTTCAAGCAAAGCATAAGCGTTATAATTTAAACCTGGTCATTCAATCCAAATGGACCGAGCCCATTAGGATACTTTTCACTAAATGGCCGAGTCAATTATGCCCACTTTAATTTGGGTCCGCTTTTGGTTAACCCAACTCGATCTTATATGCGTCAAGTTAAAAACAGATAAATAGATCTAATATTACAAATTAAAATAATAATAATAATAATTTACAAATTTTTATATTTTATAAAATAAAATTTATATGGAATACTTATAGTTTATTCTCATGTTTTTAAAAGATTATAGAAAAATTATTTTAGTTAGATTTTATTTATTTTTAAATTTTAATTTTATGGCTCTAGTATTATTTTATTTAATTAAAAATAATTATTTAATAACTATTATTTTTTCTTTAAACAACTATTTTATATTTTTTATAATAGAAAAGCTAATATTTTTAATAATTCCAAAAAAATTATAGTCTTAAAAGTGTAAAAGAGTCAAATTGTAAATTTTGACTCATGCCTTGAGGAGCAATTAAAAATAAATTGATTATCAAATAATAAAGAAAGGGGAAGGGCCCCAAAACGAAGAGCCGATGCTCACCACTGTGGATTAGGCATCTCCTGCTCTCTCCCCCTCTTGGTTTTCAACACTATGGATCGAGATCGATACGAGCTTCACGATGAGCAAAGCATCTCCATTGAGCTTCGATCCACCGCCTCAGCGGTAACCCCGATTTTGCATCTTTTTCATTTCCATTGATTCAATTCCTTCAAAAAGAGAAAGAACGTCTCTCTTTACCTCCGTCTTTCTTCTCCCCCTTTATATATTCTCCAACACTTTCTGATAGAGAGAGAATCAACTCTTCTCTCTACTCCTTCTTTGTCTCTTGCGTTAGGTTTCCATCCCTCCAGTTTCTTTGACTTAGGCTTCAATTTCTTTTTGCATATGCTTTGACTTTTTTTTGTTGATGGTTTTCCTAGATTGATTGGTTGATTGAGAGTTTACTTTGTTTCAGGCTTCTTCAAGGCGATTTTAGGGTTGTAGAGAAACAGACAAGTGCGATTCACTGTCAAGAGCTCTTTCTAGATTTCTGTGAATGCAGCTTTAAGAATTACTTCGATGTAATCAGGTCTGTAATTCTTTATTGCTGTGTTAAGATAGCCTTGCGTTCAACTGGGTCCAGAATCCAGTGGCATACAGCTCTCTATCAGACCTTTTTGAAAACATAATCTGTTAATATTGCTAAGAAATTCTATAATGTTGTTCTGCTCAATGCGGGAGAAAAGGACATTGATGGCAATAAGTGGAATCTTCGTTGTGAGCATCATGAGGGAGTTTCTAGGCATCGGTATGGGTATGTCCCTCCAATGACTCCTGAAGGATTTTGGAATATTGGATTTGATTCTGAAATGTGAATATTTAAGCTACAACAGATCTATTTGAACCATAGTAGAATTTGATATTTAATTATATTATTTACTGCTTTCTAGTCTAACTCCTAAGTGAAAGTGGAAATGAGACATCATTTCAGCACCAAGAATATCAAATATCACAAATATGCTATTCAAAAGGTGTGTGTGTGCACAAACCTAAAGGTGCAAGGGTAAAAGAACCTTACTATGCCTTCCTTCCACTTGATTGATGTAGCAGATATTTTTTTGTAAACCTTTCATCACTGAAGGTAAAAGTCTTTGTCAGCTTGGTATCCTCAAAAAAGGGATTGGGATTAGAGTTCTTAAAAGTAAAAAGAAAAAACATTAGTAACCATTTGGTAGAATCTATTAACTCCAAGTCTACAACACAGAGGCATTAGGTTTTCTTCATTCAAACATTAATAATTAGAACAAAATAAACTTCCAAAGTAGAAATGTTCAATTCTAACTGAGAGTATGAACAAAGTAATGAGGAAAGAGATTGACCGTTGCTTAGCTTCAAGATTCAAATTGAACGCACAAGCGCCGCTATCCAAAAGGAGCGAACAAAGGGCAAGGAGAAATCTTTTCCAAACAATGTGCTATGAATGAAGATGTCTTGAAAATAAAAAACAAAAATGCGTATTCTCAGAGGTTTGGATCTATTTTGATCCTCCGCTTTTGATCTTTTGAATGACTTAACTTCAAATTGCTCTAGTGTGTTTCTTAATTGACTACATCATAAGTAACAAATATATATATGTGCATGTTTGGTTCCCCGATTTTGAAATCATACCGTTTTCAAGAACAAGAAAAACAAAAACATGCTCATTTCCTGACTTATTTTGTTCTCAAAACACAAAGAACATCATTTTGTGTTTAAGAACAGCTTTTGAAAACACAGAGAACAACATTTTGGTATTCTCTAAAAACTGCTTCGTTTCTCTCGAATTTAGGGCTAAGCTAGATTTTCCAAGACAAAAAAAAAAAAAAACTAGGAACCAAAAAGCGTTTCTACGTTTTATTTGGTTTCCCTGCTGGTAATCAAACCTGTTTTCAAAAAACTGTAACCAAACATGTCATAAAATCGATTAAATAGTAATTAAGTACTCTAGTGCTCCCGTTTCTAAACAATCCCATTTGGAACTTTGAAATATAAGATCCAAAGTGAGAATTTCAAAACCTGCTACTATAAGCTTAAAGTCAAAGATAAAACTTGTGTTCTAATGATTTAACCATATGATTATTCTATTACGATTTAGAAGTGAATGGAGGGAAGGGTCTTATGGTAGATCCTAACAAAATACGTATATCATCTACTATAATAAAGCAAAGCAACAAAACGGAAGGTCGTGCTTTCTTCATTTTTCGTGGTATTGTATGTAGTAGGTGGATTTGGGATTGGTATTTGGTTCCCATTTGTGTAAAAATAAAACTAATCATAAGAATGATAATAGATTTCGTTTCATTTTAATTATTTATTTTTATTTTCCTAATTATTATGTATCATTTTTTTCGAGTTTTGTCCTAGAATACATTTCCTTTAAAATAAATGTAACGCTCATCCTTCGAGAGAAACAGACAAAGATATGATACTCGTAGGGGCGATAATGCAGACTAAGTGTTTACATTGTAATATTTTCGTGACAAATTGTAAATTATAAATACTTAACTCTTAATTGTAAGATTTGAACAAGGGTTAAATTGTAATTCATAAAAAGGATAAGTGGAAACCATTAAGTGAGTAGAGACGGGCCATCATATAAATAACAAAATCGATGGAAAATTAAAAGGATGAAGGACTTGATGGAAATTAAAGGAAATATTAGAATATGCACAAAACAAGAAGCCAAACTCATTTGGTCTCCAAAGGCTAGGGCTCATGCTGGAGAGTGAGAGAAGAGCAAGGAAGAGTAAGAAGAGAAGAAGAAGGAGAAGGAGAAGAAGTCCAAAAAAATTCGTGTATGTGTTTGCCTCTGGAATCATGGGTATCTGATTATTAAGGTTTGTACGAGTAATTAGTCGTCTTGGCTCCAGTTTCGAGCATCACATAAACTCAATCGGTTTGTGGCATGGTAGCAAACCCCACTGGCTGAAAATAAACATTAATCATCATAATTTTATGGTTTTGTAGAATCGCGACCTCGTGTTGAATTCTGGATTTTCACCTGCGCTTATTTATGTATCAAATCACCGATTCAAGTGTTGTGGAGTTGTTTGAAAGTTAGATTTCATGCCATTGGCAGACATAATAGCTTGCAAAAGGAGTATCGTCAGTTTGTAAAGAGAATGTCGTCAAAAATTTTTGAAAACCTATGTTTTTGTTTTGCCATAGATTATTATAATTATCCAAAATGAATTATTCTAATTGTTAAAGAACTATAAGAGATAATACAACGATGTGTAAGGGACCAAGAGAAAATTGTAACTCTTTTTTTTTTTTTTGTCTCTTAAATACTTAATGAGGCAGAGCCTCAGAAATTTCACTGATTATGCTCTATTTTGGGTATGGCTGTAAAGTGTTTTGGTCATATGGAGTTTCACTCATCCAAATTGAGCCGATTCAAAATTCGAACTGTGACTTCTATAATAATTGTCGAAGGAAGTGCAAGAAAATTTTAACCCCGCAGTTCCTTAAATATTTCCAAGTAAACTACGCATTCCTGCTCTCGCCAATTTGAGTAATCTAGATATAAAATACAATAATTTGAGTTTTCGTGATCCAAATCGGGTGATTCCAATCGAGTAATAGAAAACCTTAGAATCCATGGGGGCCAAATGAGCGAAGAACAATTTCCACTCCATTAGCTACACTCCCATAAATCAAGGATAAAAGCAGCGATTCAATGTAGCTTAACCAAATCAAGATAAAAACACGCAGAACTCATATATGCTGGCGGTCTTGAGGCTAATTTTAAATCAAAATTTGAAGACATACACGTGATATATAAATGACCGATCCTGAGAGTTTCCATACCTGAAACCGTCAATAATTTTTGGGGTAATAAAGCTCATAAGATTATTTAAAAAGCCGCTAAACGAGCGTTTTTGTTAGGGTTTGATAGTGCATTTGTATGATATGTTGAAATCAAGTTAGGATTAAAGTGAAAAATGATGCCAGACACTGATTAAACTAAGCTTACGCACGCAGAATATGCTGGAAAAGGTGAAATGACTATCTGGATTTTAAACTGAATTGCCATAAGCATTGAAATATTAATCGCGAGCCTTTAAAACGTATATTTCGATCAACAAGCTTTTAAAAGCTTAATTATTTTTTAATGTTAAACCTAAGTTTGAATTAAAATGCTTATATAAAACGTTTATGCATATGGAATGTTTTATCTTGCATCAATATATATTTATATTAAATATATATGTATGCATGTGTTATTAAGATTATAAGTTTTAAAATGCTGTGTTAATTTATAAAACGTATGATAATAAAGTAAAGTGTTTAAATGGATTTAAACGTGATTTCAAGAAAAGCGTTTTGACTACTACACTCTAACCCCTATAATGACTGCGCATACGATATCTACATATTTAGTTGCCAGAAGATTAGTATGTGAAAGATACATTAATCATGAGTAAATAAAGAAAGAATATCCTTACACACGACAAGGCACATGACCTAACCCTACGTAAAGCGTGAGTTTCTCCTAAAGATAAAATGATATGACTGAATGAGACTGCCCTCTCCTGCTAAGAAAACCTTTCTTCAAAATACATTTCTAAATCCATTTAAACACTTTACTTATTATTTATACATTTACGCATTCTTTACGCATTTTTAAACTTCCACGCCTTAACACATACATACATATATAATTTAATATAAATATATATATCGACGCAAAGAGCAAAAACATTTCCATACGCCTTAACATTTATATAAACATTTCCATTAAACTTTTCGCTTAACATTAAAACCATTCACTTTTAAAACTCAATTGTCAAAATATCATTTTTACACTCACAAATTTCACCGCTTCAATCCCGCTGGTTTCCGTCGACCCCGCTTTCCTATCCGATAAATTTTCACCTTTTTTCAAGAAAACCACAACTACACATTAACCATAACTTCCATTTAATCCACCATACACACTCATTTTCACTTTAATCCCTAACCAATTTCAACATATCATACAAATGCACTATCAAACCCTAACAAAAAAAACCACTCATTTTAGCAACCTTTTTCCAACAATACTCTATGAACTTTATTACCCCAAAAATTATTCAAACGGTTTTCAAAATTTACGAAACTCTCCACGGCCTCCTTATATGTCCAATGACATCTCTTTAAATTTTCAATTTAAAATTCCTTCTAAGACCCTCAACCACATACAACACAAGCTACAAACACGTTTTTTATGCCAATTTGCTAACTCACTCAATCACCTAATTATCCTTGATTTCCGGTCTTAACCCATAAATCGAAATTGTTTCTTCACTCATTCAAGCTACGGTTTGGGTGTTTCTTCTCCAATCGGAATCACCCACTCGATCACCAAAACTCAAGTTTATCAGATTTTATATCTGTATTACTCCACCTACAGAATTCCGCACACATACCCACTTGGAAATATTTCGTCACTCCGGGATTAAAATTTCATTATTTCCTTCATCTAACTTATTTCCCTGTAAGATAGTTTACCTGCACTTGAATCAAATCTGCGATGAAATGAAACCCACTTGGCGACCAAAACACTACAACCATACCCAAAACAAAGATAATAAGTGAGCTACACGAGCTCACCTTTCACCAGATTTGTTCTTTAGAAACATAATTAGCTTCTTGGCCCCTTCTATACATTCGTATCCCTATCTCTTATGGTTCTTTAACAATTGGAATCAATTCATTTGATAATTATAACTTTAATCTATACTTAAACAAAAAACATGGTTTTTGGCAAATTTTTGACAAAGATTCTCTTTAAAAACCTAACATTCTCCTTTACAACTATTCCATAATACCTCAAAACCACAAGAAATCTAACTCAAAACAACTCCACAACACTCAATTATGATTCGAAATTCATAAACCAAACCTCCAGTGAAAATCCAAGAATTCAACCCAAGGTCCATCAATTCCTACAAACCATAAAATTACGACATTCCACGTTTATTTTCCACCAATCGGTTTTACTCATAACCCCAAATAATTCAAAGGTTTTGCGTGATCTTTCCACAAAACCTGCACTAAAGGAGCAAATCCAATTCCCTCCATACCAAACCTTAATAATCCAGATACCCATGATTCCAAGGCAAACACATACCTGAATTTTTTTGGACTTCTTCTCCTTCTCCTTCTTCTTCCTCTTCTTCCTTTTTCTTGCTCTTCTCTCCTCTCCAAAACGCGAGCCCTAGCCTTTGGAGACCAAAATGAGTTTGGCTTCTTGTTTTCCCATTTTTATATTCTAATATTTCCTTTAATTGCCATCAAGTCCTTCATCCTTTAAATTTTTCAATCGGGCTATATTTATACGATACCACCCTCTCACTTAATGGTTTTCATATCCTTTATGAATTACAATTTAACCCTTGTTCAGCATTACAATTCCTGCCCATAATTTATAAATTCCTACCATCTCCAAAATATTACAATGTAACACTTAAATCAGATATTCCTTACAAGATCACGCATCAGACACTCTCGATTCGGCGTTACAAAATCCTCCCATCTTAGAACATTTTGCCCCTAAATGAATAAACTAAACTCCAAAGAAAGGAAAGGAAAATACCTCATTCGAAAATAATTGAGGGTAATGACTACAGATCTCGAGCCAGCCCTGGGCATTTCCTCACTCAGATGACTCCTTCCACAATACCTTCACCAATGAATAGTCTCGTTGTGCGTAACTCGCTTCTCGACGGCCGAGATCCTGACCGGTTCCTTCGTGATGTCAAATCTCTGTATTTCCACCGTCAGCTTCCGTCAATACATGGCAGAGAAACCCCGGTAAAATTCAATTTTTCCGAAAAGGGTAAAACTGCACTTCGCTGAAAACCGAAAATTTATAGATCTTTGATGACTAAACGGACAAGGCCGCTTAAATTCATCTCGTGAAATCTAATGACCCGTGTGACTTCGCTAATTTCGGTATGCCGAATATTTTAGCGACCATGATAATCGCGCCAAGTAACTCAGCGACTAGATTTTTACAAAAATCTCGTTTCGAAAATTCATATGAAGCAGCTCATTTAAAAGACCGAATCGAAGAATAAATTTTTTTGCGCTCACACCAGATCGAAAGATGCGTATACCGACTACCCAAGGCTCAAGGATATGGGCTTAAGCCATGGCTATTATGTAGAAATTGAACTTAAAGATCATAGCTTCTGTATCGGCTTGTGCACACGATAAAGCTTCCCGAGTTCATGACGGTTTAGACCACACTCGCATGCATGGTGTGTTTCATGTCAGGTTCTGATATGTTCCATGCTCAGATTGCTTGATTGTGTGTTACATTATCATATGGAAAACTTATACACTGTGATGATGTATATAGAAATGTGATCGCTGGTTATCATGGGCTTAGAAAATTATATGCATTGCATAATGTATATAGGAAAATGGAATGCTAAGGTTAACTATAACTTGTGGCTCTGAAATGAAATGAACTTGAAAGTGTTGAATTTTATTGAAATAAATAAAAGGAGGTTGGCAAGTAACACCACTGCATAGATGAACTGGTCAACATGGTTGTTAAGTCTATTATAATCGTACGCGCATTACCAGCTGGGGATCAACTGACAATAAAGTTTGCTGCCACTGACATAGATGGCAAGTCGAGGCCGAGACTAGGAGGCTGGCTTCACCTATAATACAAATACACCACCAAGATTTGACCAGCCTTGTCGAGGTCAGTTGTTACACTGCCACCATGTGCCAAGGCGTACCAGTCGGAGGGTCCCAGTAACCTCCACTGCTACATCATCCTCCGACGCATGCGGCGGGATCCGATAGCGGCGTACTCATTGGTTCCTAAGATATTGAGAATGTATCGAGGCTATGGATATTATCTTCATGCGCCAAGATCAGCCAGATGCTCACAGGGTGAGTCCCAAGTGTGGTGGATCGGGTTAAACCTCTGCGATTTAGAGGCACATGACAAAGTGCAGCCCATGACCGCTCATAGTAAGTATTTTCCAGATACGGCTATAGCACGCTGGGCGTCGAGGTTCCTAGAGTCAAGCAGGGGATGATGACTCCGTCATGGATTACGTGGTTAGATTCACGAGCTAGTCTGCTTTTTGTCGATGACATGCATGCCACGATTACGGCCAGTTAGAGATTTGAGAAACTGGCCGGCTGCACTGAGTGACAAGTAATTTCGCCTCACGACATGGACTCCATGGCTGGGACATCCCCACCCATGAGATCAATGCTCGACGCACTGTGGACTGAAGTGTTAGTGTCAAGATGTAAGGAGAGTCAGATTTTCTGTCGGAAGGAAGCTCGTGGCTTCTAGTTCAATGTGAGGGTTCCAGAGCCACGACCATCCAGGTCAAAGACAGATCGTAGCCACAATAAAGCATGAGTGGACCTTAGTATGGTGCACATATCGGGCGCCATATGCTGTGATTTGAGAGAGGTCGAGAGAGAGCGTTTGAGAGAAAATTTTAATTTTAATTTTTCAGTTTTTCGTGATCTACGAAAATCCTGACCGTTTGACTTCACAATAAGGAAAATCGATTCATTTACTTAGCCTACGCACATACCAAAAAGTTAGCCACAAACTTCGCGAGGAGTGCGATCCTACTGTTTTACTCGACAAGAGTTTTGTAACAAGCCATATGATTGCGCTTATACGTTTCGATTCGTCTGTAAATCTTGGAACCGGCGGAATATTGAGAATTTTGAGCTCATTCGACACCTGACCTGCAAAGGGTCAATGCAATAAGCCATTAATAACTTACGAAATAAAATTGTGTTTCAGTATGCACTATCGAGATAAATTACATTCGCTTCAATTATATGGAAGATAATTAAAGGCAGCTATCGAGATAAAATTAGATTTACTCAATTATATAATATAATCGCGAAGATGCGCCATCGGTATTTAAATCGTGAATCGTCAAAGAAGCTTCACTCACAAGAGCGATCCATATTGTTGAATTACATGTGGTGTGAATGCACTGGTTAACGTCGCATATCGATATATTCATATATTGTATAAAATGTATTTAAACACACGCATTTTCATATGCACTGGTGCAATTTAGAGATTGTCACAAGATACCATACGAATTTTCTCCGAAAACGAACACGGTCATAAAGAATTTACAGATGATATCCAGAATCGGTCGACTTCGCCAAATAGACTACTTCGTATTTGAGACCATGACTGCTTCTGAAAGTTCACCAACCAATCACTTATAGTCCCATATTTCACCGACACGTCGCAGAGTATACCTTCAAGAACAACAAGCCTTTGTTTCAAAACGACACTTTCACACATTACTAGTAAAGTCATGTATGAAATTTCTGCTGTAAGACTCAGATAATTTCTGAACTTTATCAGACATCCAAGAGTGATCAATGATTTACTCTAAGAGTCATGTTTAACGAGATCGTGACACAAGAGACTTGTTGAGAGCGAACCCATTTTAGGCGATTCCACTGGGCCGATAAACACCTCGTCGCGTAACATTTTTTCGCAGACAAAGCTGTCGAGAAGATGGTTTCAGACGATTAAGAAAAGCTCCATGCTGGGCCACATGTTTTTTACAATACGTATTAGAATTATATTTTAATGTATTTCAGATAAGAGAAATTTATAACTTCAATCATTTAATATATTTGTCGATATAGATTTTCAAGGAATGAACTATTTAATATACAAGAGACATGAGTGTTGATGCAGTCTAAGCATTACTTTACTTAGGTATGTGTCTCGATACGACAGATAGATTTTCCGCAGTCAGACGGCAGCTTCAACTGGACCCTGCTTTCGGGGGCTCACATGAAGTGTCCGGGTATACTTGTTTGGAGCATAGAAATGATGGAAAACATCGTGAATGCGATCGAGGTCGATGGCAACTCTAACTGAGCATTCCACATCCCCAATCCTCCCAACAATCCCAGATGGTCTCAATATACGCGGGACTCAAATTTTCCACGTTTCAAATCTTAGTACTACTCCTTCCATTGGGAACTTTAAAAATACCATATCCCCAATTAACTCTAGTCCCTACGGCGATTATTCGATAACTTTTCTCATTTGGCCTTGCGGTAATTTTCGCCCATCTCTTATAACTTTGATCTTATCACAAGTCACTGGGATACCCCTCGATCTACTAATTTCCCTTTCGCCTACCTCGGCCAACAGACCGGAGTTCTACATTTCCGTCCATAAAGAGCCTCATAAGGGGCTATACCAATACCGACTCCGATAATCGTTATTGTATGCAACTCCATCGGGGTGGGTGGGGAGGGTGTCCCAAATTCTAAACTCCATAACACATGCCCTGGGCATATCTTCTAAAGCTCAGATAGCCCCCGCATTGCCATCCGTCTGCATGAAAAATCCCGTGACCGAAATGTAGCTCCAAAGGCTAAGGGCATTCCCCTCAGAATCGGGCTAAACCGTGAGGTAAACCCGGATCTCTCACTCAAACAAATGGAACCGGCTGCACTGCGCCTAATAATCTCTAACGTATAATCGGGCCAACTTATCCAATGAATCTATTCCCGACAGCAGGAACAACACTGGCCAACCGTCTACAATCACCCATATCGTGATCATGGCACTCCGCAAAGTAAGTCCACCACAAACTGATAAACGATTCTCTCCCATTTCCACCGAGGACGGAGTGACTGTAATAGTCCCCAGCCGATGTTCCGGGCTTTTTACCCGCTCGACATGTGAGACATCCGAGACAAACTCGTAATATCCCTCTTCATACCCTTCCACCACAGCTGCTCCTTTAGGGTATGATACATCTTTGAAGTTTCCTGATGCATAGCATAAGCGGAGGAATGGGCTTCCTCCATAATCTCTCTCCTCACATCACCTACATCTCAGACACACAACCTGGGTCCCATGACCACTGCATCATCCTCTCTCAATGACAAATCCTCGTTCAAACTCTAATTCACTCTCAACTTCACTATCCGCGGATCTGAATCGTTTCCTAACACAAAAACGCTTATCAATACGTGACGTACATGAAATGTGGCTAACAAGACTCCCTGACCATTGGGGCCCAAATTGACACCCATGACCTCAATTCTATGAGTCGAGGAAGATGCACGGCCCTCAAGTGCGACATGGAACTCATGGGTCTCCTACTACGAGCATCTGCTACCACGTTTGCCTTTTCAAGATGATATTCAATGGTACATTCATAATCCTTGGATCACCAATCCATCTCCTCTGTCTCATGTTCAGCTTCCTTCGCTGCAAATGATACCGCAAGCTCTTATGATCCGTAAAAACTTATTGTGGCACTCCATATAAGTAATGCCTCCATATCCTGGCAAAATACTACTACCGCTAGTTCAAGGTCGTGTGTAGATAACTGCTCATGCTTCTTCAATCCCTAGAAGCATATGCAATCACCTTGGCATTCTGCATTAACACACAACCTAGGCCTTGCCTAGAGGCATCATAATACACTGCAAAGCCGTCCTGCCCTGATGAAAATGTAAAATCTGAGCCGAGGTCAATCTCCCTTCGCTCATCAAAACTCGCAACAAGCCTCCGACCATAAACCGGCCTCTTCCCCTCACAATCTGGGCCAAAGGTGCGGCTATCTTCGAAAATCCTCAACGAACTTACTTGTGACACTTCGCAAACCCGTAAAACTCCTTATCCTCGTAATACCCATGGGAGGCTCCCAATCTCAAGATAGCTTCGACCTTCCGCGATCCACCGAGACCCTCCGCAAACACCATGGCTCCCAAAAGGCGGACCGCCGAGCCAAAACTGAGACTTTACTGAGTTTGGCATATAACCGATGTTCCCGCAATGCTCGTGCACCATCCCCGCGTCGCATGTTCTTCTCCACGCCCCGAATAGATCAAGATATCACAATAAACACGTATAACAACCTGACCTAAGTAAGGCCCGAAAATCCGCCCATGAGATCCATAAGCTACTGGGGTATCTACATAAGTCCAAATGGCATGACTAAACTCAAATGCCCGTATCGCTGCTCCTAATGTTGTCTTAAACATCCTCATCATGAACTCTCAACTCCATGATAGCCCCACCTCAAATCAATCTTCGAGAATACCTTAGCTCCCCTCGTAACCGATCAAAGAGATCATCAATCCTGAGCTGACACTGATTACGCATTGTTACCTTATTCAAATCTCTGAATCAATACATAATCGCACAAGCCCAGCCCTTTTTCTCGCACAAATAAACCTGCTCCCCAAGGAGACGTGCTCGGCCCGACCGAACCTCCCTTGTTGACCTTCCATCTCGCACCTTGCTCCTTTCAATTCCCCGCAGGGCCATCTTGTAGGCGCCCGAACCTGGGCTCGTCCCGTGGCAAACTCGATCCGAAAATCAATCTCTCCTGTCCGTGGCAATCCCGGGAAGATCATCCTGAAACACATCCTAGCTCGACTCACCTAATGTCTCCGCCCCACATCATCCTCTCTCACCTCAACTACATAGGCTAGATAACTCGGATATGACTCTGGAAGCATCTTCCTAGCCATCATTACAAACATCATACTCGAGGACAATATCTCCTTATCCCACAAAGTAACTTCGTTCCCACTATTAACTTAACTTCCGAAGCAATCCATGGTGGTTATGATGTCGAGACAACTACCCATCCCTAAGATCACATCAAAGTCCCGATGTCTAACAATACCAAATTGGCCCTAAACTCATGGCCCCTTATCAATCACTTTACAACCCATGTATACCTATCCGCTATAAGGACCTGGGTAGAAGGAGACTACCATATCACAATCTATGGTTGTGTATCTCTATGTTCACTTATGGACACCCCGCAGAATAACTATGAGTAGCACCCTGATCTATCAAGACAAGTCCCTATCAAAAACTTGATAGTACATGTCATGACCTCCTCGGTGCTACATCCGCTTCCCCCGCTGGGTGACCTAAACACCCTAGCCTCGTGCTCACAGGTCATCCATCCGTCCCTCCGATGGCTAACCCCATCACGGTCCCCGGTCTAGTAAATGTGCGGACCTCCGCCCTCGAGCCCCTCCGACCTCGATCCCGACCCCCCGACCACCTCTACTAGCACCGAACCGCCTTTGTCCCGCTCGTCCCACTTCGATCCAACGCCGTAAACTATCCAGGCACTCATGATGCGCCCACCGTCCGCACTTAAAGCAATCACAGCCTCTCCCATTCGTGACTCACCATACGGCTCTTCCCACACCGGGAAGACACTCGCTCTCGACCCTTGAGCTACTTGAGCCCAGGGCCTCACCGAACCCCGGCTAGATCAGACCCTCGACCGGCCTCGTCGCCACTAGTCCACCGTGGTCTTCCCTCCTCTTTAATTGCTTAACGAACCTCCCCTCGAACTCCACGTCGACTCCACCTTCTCGCTTTTTTGTCCTTGGATCGGGCGCGTAGCCCGGATTTCAACCTCGTTCCTCTCAACCCTAACCGCACTTACCACCGGGTCGCATCGCGGTAGCCGCTGACGCCACTGTGGTCCTAATCGCTGTGACTCAAGACTCCACAAAGAACCTCTTGGTCTTCTCGAAACTTCATCATCCCCGATAAATGGAACATGCTCCAACGAGCCTAAAAACTCCGCCTCATAATCCGTCATATAGTATCCCCGCCCAAATTTAAAGAACTCCTCACCTTCGTGACCTCAGAATCGGGCCGAACAAACTTATCTCAGAACTCTTCCTTGAATCGTGCCTGTGACACTCCTGGCATCTCCCTCTGAATCGCCTCCACCACTTCTAACGCCCGTCCCGTAGGAGAAAAGTAAAAGTGACCATCCGCTTCATCTCGTACACTTACTACCTAGTAGATCCAGCCATTTCCCTAACCATGACGTGCTTTTCCGGTCTCCTAATCCATCATAGTTCCGTGCCCCTAGCTCGCCCCCCTCCCATGCGCCCACCCGCCCGATGACGTCAGACCAGCCTGCCTAAAAGCCGAGCCATCCCCGTCTAGCGCATTCGGGTCCTCCCACGACCTCGTGGAGGTGGTGGCGCTTGAGCTAGGTAGTGGCTCAAGGCATAGGGTCACTAAGGTACTATGGGTGGAGGAACATACGCACTCATCAACATGTTCCCTGTGTGATACTTAATGCCTGTGAGCTTCCACGCGGCTCCGCCGACGACGCATTTTCTCGTGAATTCAAAATTTTAATACGCTGTGAATTTATATATAATTTTAATCACATAAATACTTATGCAATTTTAAAATAAACATTAAAACAATCATATGAAAATAAAATTTTCAAATCTTATAACATTTTCAAACCTTATCGATAATACGTCAAGGATCCCTTAACTGACATCCTCATGAATCCGAGGGGACCTCCAAGACTCCAATCCGACATGTAAACTTTTCTCTCAAAACAATCAATTAAAACTACGAGCGAACTCCCATAATCCTTAACATATTTTTAGAAAATAATGCGAAGTGAAGTGGTGAATTTTATTTTATTTCATTTTTTTCAAACACTTAGATTTTCTTTAAAATCCACAGCTTTCCTTCAATACGACTTTCCCAAATTTGCAAAACCGCACGAAAGATTTAAAAAACACTTAAACTTCAAATTTCACTTCATAGGACTCCCTTCCACAAACCCAATCAAACACAATAGACATACATATACATTTATTTACTTTTAAATCATTGTAAAACATTCAAACTTTCTTCATTCCACGCACATTTTTATCAAAAGACAGCCTTGAGCCTGACTTAAGCCGACCCCGCCACGCATTCTCGCCCATTGAGGATCAAGCCCGTGATAAATTCCTTTTCAAAATATATATACACATATATACGACAAAATATTCAATATATACAAATGCAAATATACAAAATGCAACACATGCGCTGCCTCCCATGGCTCTCGACTCCACTGCTAAGTGACGCTTCACGCCGCACTGCTCCTGGTCCAAAATGTTTTTTTGAAACATACGGAAAGAACGACCCAAAGGAAATAACGAAGGTATTACTTATTTAGATAACATTTTCAAGATATGACCGTTAAGACTTAACCTACCAAGTACTTTAAGCTGCAAGGATTTACAGAGTTATATAAATAATAAAGAAAGTTCGTTTAAAACGATTTAGAACTGATTTAAGAAGGTTTTACCGATAAGTTGACTTAACCTTATATGACTGCAGGATCGAGTATCACCAAGTACTTTAACCTGTAGCGATTGGGGCAAGAAAGCTTATAAAAGCACAACTACTGAGGGAAATAAAGTGCTGTATAATATCCACGTGATAAGGCGCATGACGAACCCTACGCAGCGCCACAGCCCGCAAAGATACTTGCAGGACCTGAATGAGACCTGTCTCACCGTCAAGAACCTGAACTCCGGTTTCTGCGCTTTTATCCCCCTGCCCATCGTAAAGAAAGAACAAAGAAAAGAAAGAAGTTTTGGCGCATAAATCGATTTTTAATCAGATAAGTATTTACTCGCTATATACCGAAAACGTTATCTAAATAAAACGCACACTCAATCGAGTCTCTTTCGCGACGCCTCATTTCCAGTGCATCCGTTGACTACCCCACAACTCGTTAATACAAGCGACGTTTGACACCCGACGCCACTCAGAAATTCCAAGTGCAGCCCCTTCTTCTTTCAGACGAGAGCTCTACCCAAATACGCATCAGATATCCCGGTCCCAAACAGCTGCAATGATGTTATCCCAACACGCTACGCTCATAAACAATTCTCACATTCATACCAACTATGGATTCCTGATATTTTGTTTCTTATGTCTGTATGTAAAGCTTGAAGAGTTGTACATGTAAAACCACCAAGCCACATTCAGGCTTTCTTACAGCCTTCGACCTGGGGCCAGACACCGTCTCCTCGCACGCTCCTGGCCACGTAAAGGGGTGCGACGGGGGGTGGTTGAGGCCGGTGGGAGGTATTTTAAGTGGAGTACACTCGCGCTTAAGTGGGTGCAATGTTCCAAAGTAAACACACATTCAAGCAAATGCATGATCCTGCGAGATGTGCGCAGCGACTCCCGGATCCGTCATAGCGACTACCGCCTTTCGCTGGCCTATGAGAATTATTGTTTTATTAGTGAATGACCACCAGATGTATATATATATATATATATATATATATCAATTGAAACGCATTTCAGGCGATTGATATATTATTTGTTTGTGGACTACCCTCCGATGAATATCAGATTGGGCGCTCAGACGATTGATATTTTAAATTTGGACACCCTCAGATAATTAATGTTTTTAGGCAGCCCCTCGAGCAATTTTATACAGGCCAAATACCGTACGGCTCATTCCACATGTCTGGTGTTCGGGTCTATGGAATAAATCTTATCTTGAGTTCAATCTGATCCCAATCACATGCGGAAATATATAAAGCGTGAATATCTTCGTAATTGAATCACCTGATGTATTATGTAATTATACATTACATCACGTGAAGTGTTCGGCAGAATTTAATGATCGAAATATGATAATTTAATTTTAAATCCTCGACCAAACACATATTTTAAAAATATATTTTAGGAACTCTTTGTTGGGAATAGTGAAACCCTTAAGTTTACTATTCGAAAATCACAATCCAGCGGTTCGCTAGTGAGCCAGCGATTCACGGCCATTCCGACCCGATGCATATCAAGCAAACATTTAATGCACAAATTATCCTGAATGCACTTAGCGACCGTGCCCACACACGTTGCTCGATCTTTGTTTTAGAAATTATATTAATCGTTCGCAGGTTTGGGGCCGTCGGTGACCCCTCGCGACCTCATTCGGCTCAAACATCGACAAAATACTTGAAATAGGAATAAAAACTGGCGGGCTCCCTGCTTCTCGAGTTGAGTAAAAAGCTCCTAATCGGTGTCCACGTGTAGCCTCTCGTGTGGAAGCAGTTCTCCTTGTCTCGACCAATTAGACGATTGGATCGCGTACACAAATCCTAGAGAGCGTTCTCTCTCAGCTTCTCAAGCGAAATGCATTTCTATGTAGAAAATATCCATCTCACGTTTTTGGCTTTGGTTTATATGAAGGAAGAAGCCTTATTGACAATTTGTCATTTAGTGACTTAAATTAAATTCAAATTAATTAATTATTCTTTCTCGAGTTTGACATTGGTCTTACCTCAGTGATCATTTCGTGTTCTCTCATACCACTTATAGTGCGGCAGGTAATGTATATGTGGCTTTTCGTCGTCGATCGTTTACGACACGGCACGTGCCTCGAAAAACATGCCAACTTCATTGTCAAGTAATATTACAAAATTTTACGTGCTAACTAGATTTTTCGAGGCGATTCAACGGTGAAATCCGTTTCGGTCATCTGAATCAGAGAATAAATTATGGATTTTTGATACATTTCAATTTGTAATTGAAATTACGATTTTGCTCTTTTTCGAAATTGGAATTTACCGGGTACTTTGTCTCCCTCATAAAAGGAATTTCGTCCCAAAATTCGGAACTGATCTAATCCTTGCCTTTGTCATGTATACTTGTAGCTCTGCTGCTCGTACATGTAAGCAGTCATTTAAATGCTGCTTGACTGGCCATATGTGTCCACAACGAAGGGATAGGTGGCCCGAATCGTGTCTTCGGGCTCCCACGTTGACTCCTCCACTCCCTTAGATGCGCCATAGCACTCGCTGCCTCCGCGGTCTTGCGTGTAAAACGTCCGCGGCTATCAACAATGCACAGTTACTCCTCGGGTCACGTCGGTGTCAGCGCCGATCTATCGCGTCGCGCGTGAAATTTGGATGCGGGTATCTTGGGCGTGGAGATGTGAAATCGCCGTGGACGGCACGGCGTGGCGGGCGGTAGCGTACTTAGTGCGCAAAGGTGCACACCCTCTCGAGAGTATCTCGAAGGTCGATAAACCTCGGCGATAGCTTTGGCTCATGCAGGGCGACCACTCCCTCTTAGGCATCACCTTTAAGAAGGCGTGATCCCCGTATAGGCTACAGGGTCGACGTCGCATCCGTAGCTCTTACGCCGGCTCGGGCGTGAGAAGGGTATTTGTCGATATCGGCTTCGCGCCTGAAGGTGTCTCCTGTCTATATCGGAGGACCAGTGATGGAGCTCTCCGTCAGTCCGACCTCTTGATGATCTACATGACCTCACATTACAATGCTTCATATGGTGCCATTGGCCTCGCGATAACTATTGTTGTAGGCGAATTCCACTAGGGGCAATTTCTCCTTTACCCTTATGATCCGGGCTGCATGCTCATGACGTGTCCTCTAACACTGATATATATAATCAACCTGACGTGTAACCTGCACAACCTTTACTTGGTGTGTAAACAGCGACCTTCCCAAGATCACAATCAACGAAGCCGATCCATGAATTTGTCAACTTAGTCTAATCATGAATGATATGTCAAATTTCCAAGCCCTTGCCGGCTCAGCAACACCAATCACGATTTCCAAAGGGGTATCGAACCTCGAGTCACAAAACTCTGTCCCGAACTTGACTCTGATGCAGCGTGATAACCATGTAGGTGTTTTCATCACCGGGCAGCACATAATAACCGACTTACACTTCAAGCCTTATACATTTACACAGAAATTTAGGGATATCTCCACGGGTCTCTTACACCCACACAGAAATTCGGGATATCTCCCCGGGTCTCTTACGCAGCGGGACGCTTTCGGATGCCTACGCGGGTCTCTTCTGCCCATAACTCGAGGCTTCTCACCTTAGGGGATTAATGGCCCTCTTCTTGCTTTATGACCTCCTAGTACTTTTCATTTCTGATTGAGTATGAGTCTTCATTGAACTTAGTCCCAGATAAGCTCAGCCCACACTCGCCATGAGTGATGAATGGCCAAATGTCGTGCACTACACCGGCTCGACGCGATGTTACGTCTTGTGATGTGTCATCTTTGTGAGAGCCCGATCAGGGTCCGCCATGAAGCGAGAATCTTAGAGATCACTCACTCATAATCTCGACCTATGGGTCGACTCCTGCCTACACCCTGGGAAGAACATCTATACTTGAAGCTGCAAGGCCTTAACCTCTAAGCCCCGAATCGATGTAGGTAATAAGTATGACAACCCGGCCTAGGTCGATTCTTGACAGCAGATGGTTGTCCAGCTCCATCCCATGTCAAACTGACATCAACAACCAATAAGGTCTACCACCCTAAGGTCCACCTTTCACGATTATGTTCTTTGCCATTCACGATAAATATTGACCCACATTAGCCCCTCAGCCTATACGTATTCTTTGGGAAGTGCTTGTATAGCCTGGCGAGCGGTTCCTCTAACCTACATTGGGGTGTGGAGAGATAGTGCTTATACTCTCTGTCCTATTCTTCGGGATGCATTGTCCCTAGTCTTGGGATCCTGTCTGAAGCTGATCCGTCCCTTATTGTCAGAGTCATTACCCAGTCTTGAAACTAGTGTGAATGAAGTGTACTTGTAACCCCACTGGCCCAGGAGAAAGTGAGTGTATACTTTCTCGCTTACGTATCAGTGTTCCAGTATCCTCGATTTCTCTCACATGGTCGAGGTCGTCCCTGACCATGGGTCCATATCCGAAGTAGGCAAATCCTACAATCCTTGAGATGGACAACCCGGCCCATTCTCGAATCTCACGCAATACCCGACCCGATCCCGAGCTACGTATCTCGAGGTGTATTCGATGCCTCGGCCTTGTCATTGCCCCTCAACCTTCTCTAGGTCGATCCCGGCGCTCTGGTGCGGCCATGTCACGGCAATCTCCTTTCAGTGGCAGCTCAAACTGCTGACTTAGCGTCTGTTGATGGTCTCTCGATGCTTGCCAACACAATTTTCAAGTGATACTCATGCTCCTGGCGGGAGTAGATCAAAGTGTCATCCGAAGACCCTGACAAAGTGATCTAGATAGGGTTGGAATACCACAATGCATGAGATCCGTGAATATAGCGTTGGTGCATTAAATTCCATGGAAAAGAAAAGAAGAGATGTTTACGTTAAGAGCATCCGCAGTAAACTAGTGCCATGCGTCTCAAACTCCGTCTTAGGGATATCTGTCTCCTTAACCTTCGGTGATGATAACTTGGTCTGAGTCTCTATCTTGAAATGAACTCGCGCTCCTCTCAGTGGTCAAATAAATCATAAATCCTCGATAATGAAGTGCAGGTCACGGATCATAACCCTATTCAAGCTATCTGTGACAATGCACGTTCAGAGAAGTTCTTGTCCTCTTCTTCGTAACTAGAACGAGTGCCTGTGGTGAAGTCTTCCGATCTAATAAACCCACCTTGTCAATAGCTCCTGTAGCGGACTCTGAGTTCCTATGACTCATGGGATTTTGGCATCTTATGCGGAGTCGTAGAGATGGGTGAAGTACCAGTGTGGCTTCGTCACAGAAGTCACACCCTCGGTGGAGGTAGTCCGGGTAGCTCATCGGAAAAATATCCACATATTTGCACTACTGGGAGGTAGATCAAGTCACGGTCTCTCCTAGTCCTCCGGGGTAAGGCTACCGCGAGCCAGCCAGCCTAGCGTCACGACGCGGACTCGTATCTTTCATTTGGGGCAAATGTCATGCTTGTCCTTGAAATACCACCACGGGTACCGGCATCACGCGTGGCGATAACCATCTTACGCTCCACGATCGATACGACCCCATAAGCTATCGGTCATCCATCGAGGATGACATGGGACTCGACATGTCCGTGTTCCTCGGTCATTGTAAGTAGAGTCAGAGTTCTGCGGTCGCCTTCGACATATCATCCTATTCTGTAGCCCTAATCCTAGGGGAGAACTCGATAAAGGCTCTCTAAGGTCTCGAGGTCCTTGCCCGTACCATCATATTTGGGCCTCATTCTCTAGCTAAACCATGACTAGTCTAATCAGGGTCGCGTCGGTAATCTCTGTGGCCTCACAACACCTTCTCGTTTTGAACCAATGGTCGGCCACCATCGGATCTCCTCCCCTGGCGCGAATGTCGGGAGGATGATCGTCTAAACCTCACGGGGTTACTAGGATCTCACGACTACTGCTATCTTTGCTTTGTGCAATAGCAGTCTCTGCAACACCTATGGCCTTTACAAAGGCCCGATCAATGGCGTGCGGTCAATTTGTCGGTGGTGCTGACCCGAGTGCCAGAGTGGACGTCCTCGTCCTCGTCCTCTACTAGCCATTTACGAGATTAATATGGCAGCATGAGATCGTTTAATTTTCAATTCGGAGTCCTAACTAGTAATGCGGATCTTTGGTTATTAATAGACTTGACAACCATGAACTGACCCGTTCATTTTCTAAGTGGCGCTAAATTCCAACCACTCAATTTATTTATTTCAATAAGGTTCTAAGTTATCTTGTTCATTTCAGTATTCAAATCCCTAATGTCATAGTTCCTAACCTTAGCATTCACCCTTTGATCCTATACGCATTACACCATGCATATAACTTCCTACGCAACTACCGCGCAATCACGATTTCAAATGGTAGTTAAATACAATATAGTATCTCTAAGGCATAAAAACAGCCCCGAGACACTAATCATACACTTAACTCAGTGTATACGCAATCAATTTCGCATTTAAAATATTGTTTTCGACGAAATTTTATTTTCGAAAATTTTATTTTTGAAAATTTTATTTTTCGAAAATTTTATCAAATTTTGTTTGATTTTTGCTTATTTTTAATTAATTTAATTTTAAAAAATTTCGAAAATTTTTGTGATGAGCAGTTTTCATGAGCGGTGTTCATGAGCAGAGATTCAACGGTGACTTTCAACATCAGGAATTAAAAGCAGGTCAAAAAACCAAGGTAGTTGCCTGAACACTGGTGGCCGGGCATGCGCCAGTCTTGGCAGTGCGCTGTGGGTATCGTGGGCGGGCTGTAGATGTCGTGGCGAAATTTGCCGTGTCGCGGCCAGTGCCGTGTCGCGAGCCCGGCGTGTGTGGCGTGTGAAACGCGCCTGTATGGCGTGGCGCGCTGCGCGCCATGCGCCCTACGGCGCCTCGCTGTGTCGTGTCATTATTACCCCAGCGGTAGATGTAGTAGACTGGATCGCGACCACGGTGTGCATGCCCAGCCGGGCCGACCACCTCGATCCGCGATACAATTTTGTATCGTGACCTTTGCCTCAACCTATGGCCACCCTGAGCCGCCCAGTACAAATCACGCCTGTTGCAATATGCTCACGCCATTTGCCCGGCTATGATGATGGTTATGTGCATTACAATTCGACAACCCCGCCCTTGTTGCGATACAATACCCCACTGCTCACCTACTGTAATACAAACCTAGTATTGCAATACAATCCACCTCTCCTGATACGATTTGAAGCGTGCCCTTCAATTACGCACCAAACTTTTTTCATTATTTTTATATTTTTCCAATTATTTCAGTATTGGAAAAATTACTAAAAATCACACTAAAAATTGTGACATACACATTTCACAGGGGTCGGGTTGACTACCGTCGACATGAATACAAGTGGATGTCCCGGATGCAGAAGCGCCAGCAGAGAAAATACGGGCGAAGTCTCGCTGTGCGGAGAGCTCTACCCCAGTCAGTACTGCATATCATCCCAAACGAGTCTGTATATATGTCTGACCCTTGGGCCCATAAACGGTCTCGATATTCGTACCCATTTATGTATCCTGTTACAAGGGATTCTGATATTTTCGCTCTTAAGCAATACATATATTAAACTTGAAGAGTTCTAATACATGTAAAACCACCAAAGCCACATTCGAACTTTCTTCTTTTCGACCTGCAGGGCGAACGCCGTCTCCCTCGCCTCTCCACATGCACTTGTAAAGGGAATTAAAGCGGGGGGTGAGTAAAGGCTGATGGAGAATCATGCTAAGTGGAGCTCTCTCTTCTTAGCTAAGTGCGGTCTGATGTTAGTAAGCGCATTGTGATGCGCAGTCCTACTTTGAATGTCTACGTGACCAACTGGATCCGAGTCATATTGAAACTCTCCTCCCACACTCGCCTAAGCCTTGTATAGAGAATTATTGTTTATTAGTGGGCCAAACCCTCAGATGTATATATATATATATATATATATATATATATATATATATATATATATATATATATCAATTAGTATTTCGGCTGATTGATATATTGTTGTTTGTGGACTACTCTCCCGATGAATATCGGTGTCTTGCATTTCCGGAAGCGATTGATATTTTAAATTTGGACTACCCCTCAGATAATTAATGTTTTTTAGACAACCCTCCAGAACCATTTTCTACAGACTCATACCGTGCGGCTGCTCTGTATGTCGTAGGGGTGTTAGGTCGTATGGAATGCGTGTATCTTGGGTTCAATCTGATGATCTGTCAGCGTCTGAAATATATAAGCATGAATATCTTCGCGTAATTCGAATCCTTTTAATCATGTTGTGATTATACAACTCATACATCAAAGAATTAGCTCACTTGGGCTAATGATCGAAGCAGTAATTTAATTTAAATGTTTCGGCCAAACCTTTATATTTACCCTTGAAAATATATTTTCACAAAAATATATTTTGAGAACCTTGTTCGGGAATAGTGAAACCTCGGTTACTATCAGAAAATCATAAATCAGCGGTTAGCTTAGTGAGCCGCAGTCACGGCCATTCAGGCCCGATGCATATCAAGCAAACATTTAATGCCTGCAAATTATCTAAAATGCACCCAACGGCCGTACCCACACAGTTTGCTCAATCACTATTTCAAAATTATATCAATTCGGTCGGTTTGGGGCCGTCGACAACCCTCCACGACCTCATTCGACTCAAACATCGACAAAATACTTGAAATAGGAATAAAACTCAAGTAGGGAGAAACCCCTACTTCTCGGGGTTTTGGTAGCTCCCTAATCACGGTGTCACGCGTGGCCTGCGTAGACGGAGTTCTCACTCTTGTCTCGGCAATTTAGGCGGTTGAATCGTCTGAATCTGAGAGAAGCGTTCTCTATACAAGCCTCTCAAATGAAATGGCTCTTGTAAAGAAATATCACATCTCCACGTTTTTGGCTTTGGTTTATGAAGGAGAGAAGTACTATTGACAATTTTGTCATTTAGTGACTTAAGTCCATTTAATTAATTAGTCATGCTTTCTCGGTTGCGGCATTGATGCTAACCGTAGTAGTTTTAAATGCGTTTATATGCTGTACCTTGTAGTGCGGCGAGTCACGTCTTTATATATTGACCGTCGCGTGAAGGAATGGATTTTTCTTGACGAAGCGCGATCTTGCCAAACATGAAATGGCATGCCGAGAATATTACGAATTTGCGTCTTCAGCCCAGATTTTTCGAGAGGCGATTGAAGCGGTGTCAGTTTAGATAAATCACGAGATCTAGAGAATAAATTATGGTTTTTTTAAGGCTGAGAATTGTTTTGTATTGAAGTGATTTTGCTCTTTTCAAGTAGATTTCTGGGTCTTCTGTCTTCATTTCGTTCTTTTAAGGTATGTTTCAAAAACATTTTGGAAGAGGCAGTCACGCCCGGTAGAGCATCCCCACTGTATGATGGTCGAGCCATCGAGGAGACGGCGCATGTATTGCATTGTATATTTTGCATATTGTATATGTTGAATATTTTGTCATGTATATATGTATGTATATATATATTTTGAAAAGGAGCTATGCGGGCTTTGATCCTCGAGTGGGCCAGTACGTAAGTGGTCGCAGTCAAGCCTCAAGCCCAATCTTTTGATAAAAATGTGCATGGAATAGAAAGAAAGGTTTGAATGTTTGATGATTTGAAGTAAATAAATGTATATGTATGTCTATTGTGTTTGATTTGGAGTTTGTGGAAGAGGAGTCTAATATGGAAGTGAAAATTTAAAGAAGTTTAGAAGTGTTTTTTAAATGCTTTCATAAGGTTTTTTTGTAAATTTGGGAAAGTCAACAATGAGATGAAACTCTGTTGGAATTACGAAAAATCTAAGTGTTTGAAAAAAAAAAAATTTTACCCTTCATGCATTATTTTCTAAGATAATATTAAAGGATTGTAAGGGTTATTTCAATGTTAGTTTAATTGATTGTTTTGAGGAAAGTTTTACATATCGATTTAGGGTGAGGAGGTCACATCGGGTTCCATGAGGTTAATCAGAGATTGGGATCACCCAAAAAAATACCAATCTAGTACAAGTTTTAAAAAAAAAGGCCAAATTAATGCTTAAAACCGTAGTTGGTGACTACGGTTTTAACTTCAAGCTTAAAAACCGTAGTCATCAATTACGGTTTTGACAGGGGAGCACTAGTTTGCGCATTTTTTTCTAACCTATACTAAATTGGTGTTTTGTTATTTCAAAAAATAATTGAGGGGTTAAATTGACACATGTATCCCACCGGAACTTTGGAAAGAAATTTTCAATATGTGGGTGAATCATGATAGCTCTGTAGCACGCCACCGAGGACTTTCTCCAGGTGAAGATGCCATGGCTTTGAACTAGAGGGTTTAAGAAATCTTGCTTTCTTGTCTTTCAATCCCATTTTCTTTCATATATTTTCATGTTTAATGTCTATAATTCCATGAGGATTATGTATGGAACCCAAAGCAAATTATATGTGCCTGTTTTTTAAAGTACAGAGAACACTATGTTTGTGTTATCTCAAAATTGTTTTTGTTCTCTAAATTTAGTATTTTTTTATGTTCTTTGTGTTATCCTTGTTTATACGAACAATAAATGTTTTCAAGCATATTATATAAACAGAACCTCTTAGTATGCTTATGTAAATATGTTCTTTTTATAATCAGTTTAATTCATTTAGGCAACATTTTTTCAGGACGGGGTACAAATGAGAAGGCCATAATATGGATACTAGGTCATAGAAATGCAGATCAAATGAAGAAATAAGGCTGGCTTATCAAGAGATTTATCTAGAGGATTGCAACAAAAAACTCAAATCTGAGCTTTCCGGAGACTTTGAGGTCTGTATCAATTCAACATATTACTTTAACCTTTACATGCATACAGGACTTCCATATCTATCTATTAATGCTAATAATAAATACCACTACGTTAATATTGCTTGTGTCCAGTTAATTAATACCACCAGTTAATATTGCATGCTAATAATAAATACCACTGCATTAATATTGCATGTGTCCACTTCTTTTTATTGTGATTAAGTTTGCCTTATTATATAGATCATCTTTGTCAATGGTTTGTAGTTTCTTTGTATGTTGTATATGTAGGATGTACTCTTTCTGTTTAGGGTTCTCCATTTTTTCCATGTTATTCATTTTGCTTCCTGCAGTAATTAAACATTATTTATAATTCCAGATGTCTCGATAATAATATTAATTTTTTCCACTTAGTTTTGGGGCTCTGTGCTCTCTGTGGTAGTAGTGAGCTTTCAATAATATAGTAAGGTACTATTAACTACTAAAGAATGCCATTTATCCACAGTATCCACCTTATCTTAGTTGCCTTCTCTAAGATTTAAACCTATATAGTTTCTTTTCCAATCTTCTAGCTATTAATTGTGATGATATTTGTCATTCATGCTAGTGTCATACACTTGCACTTTATCTCTCCCTAAAGTTTCTGCACAATGCGCAGTTGGAACATATTTATCCAAGCACAATCCTAAATCAATCATATTTTCCCATTGAAGCTCCAAAATCTAAGAACTGGGCTTCAAATAGAAAACATTTAAACCTGTTATGCATGTCTGTATTCCAGTTGTCCCATTGGAGATAAGTTATAAATGCTAATCCTACTGGTTTTTGGCCTTGCCAGGTATAAATATTAGTTATATTCCTCAATGTATTTGCATAAATATTAATGAAACAAAGTGAACTAAATGTATTTATTCTGATATTTGAAGCAGTTCAGGAAGTTGCAGCAAACTTTCAAAAGTTTGTTCTTTTAGTTCCCTTTGAAGTTCCTTTTTTTAACATGAAAAATATTTTTCTAAGTTGAATAGTTTTAAATTTTAATTTGATGAGATATATAAGCGCTTGTTTGTTCTGATTTTTTAAAAATGTTTTTTTTTTCTCAATAAGAGTTTTCAAAAACAGGAATCAATTAGCCTTTTTTTTTTAATGTAATGTTGGGTTTTAAATTGTTTTCCCTTGTGCATCATGTTTAGTTTTTGTAGTAGATCGTTAGTTCAATGTTTCAAAAGACAAGGCATAGGAAGTGGAAGGTTTTCGGGTTTGAGTGTCAATGGGATAGTTTAGTTCATGTAATAGAGCACACAATGTTTCAAAAGGTATGGCATAGGGAGGAGAAGGGTCTTGGTTTGAGTTCTTGTAATTAAATTAAAGTGTTTAGCTGTAAAATAAAAAGAGTTTTCCCTTGTTAAAAATCCAATTATTATGTTGGGAGGAATGTTAAAAATCCAATTATTATCTCTTTGCCCTCATTACTCCATACAATTGCCGATGCGCACACATGCTCTCTCTCTTTCACTCATGTATTTATTATGGCAATGAGAGAATCAAAACGACAAACAATTATATTTGACCACGGCTATAGACTTTGCTTCTTGTAGTGTAAGTAAATTGGAGTATCTAAACATAGACTCCAATTCTTTTCGTTTGGACATTAGTTCCAATTGGACTCCCCCTTTCCTGATGAGATATCTTTCTATGGGTTCATACCATATGGGTCTTGCATTTCAGCTTAGCTGGGTCTCAAAGTCTCTTTTATCTTGATCTCTTAAATGCTAGCATTTCAAGTAGTATTTTAAATTGGTTTTGGAACATTTCTTCTAATCTACAGTTAGATTTTTCGCATTATCAATTGCAAGGCCAATTACCAAATTCAAACATGGGTGAATCCCTACCCAACTTGCTTTTCTTTTCTTATTCGGGTAATTGAATAACAGGGACCATTCCTGATTCTATAGGACACCTCTCCTCTCTTTTGGGTAATCAAATAACAAGAACCATTTCAAAATCATTTCTATTCTATGTGGTGGACTAACTTGTACTCTTATTTCTTATTTCTACAAGTTTCCCATTGTAGTTAGAATTAATAATTGCCCACAAAAAATTGTTACTAAAAAGTATTAGAAGAAATTTGCAACTAAAAAGTATTAGAAGAAAATTGCAATTTAAGAGTTTCAAAATATCTTTTAAAAAATGTGATTATTAGTCTTCTTTTAACTCTCATAAATTTTTGAAGTACGCACATCTGGTTTATATTACAACGTCATATAAAATGTTTACCGATTCATGCTTAAATTTATATTTGTAAGAAGCATTTGATCGGTACAACCTAAGATATTTTATTTGTTTGTCCCAACTATATGCTAATCCATTCTCTATATTATAGTACCAACTGTCTTGTTCCTTAATACTTATTCATTATGGTTGCTAATTTTAAGCTTTTTTTTTCTAAATGTTAGGGCCTTTCTTTGAGATTTCTATATATATATTTGTATTAATTGAGGACCTTATTTTGGTAGCATAAGCTTGTGTTGTTGGCACAAAGTGTGTACAAGATATCTTTGTATTGATTGATGAATAGATTTGAGTACAAGCATCGCTAATGTGTTTGAATGCCCCAGAAAACTTACCAAGAAAAAAAAAATCTATGACGCCCCAAACCCGGGATGTCCGTTGACTACCCGTCAACCCGCGGAATACTCGTTAATGTCGGGTGACCCGACATTTTTCACGAAAATCGGGCAGAGTCTCCTTTATGCAGGGCTCGCTGTCTAAACACTGCATAAAACTGTCCCGAAGCGATCCAAATATAACGTTTAGTTTATGGCACTTAGGCCCATAAGCAATACTCAATATACATGCCAACTAAGAATCCAACTATATACCCAATAGTTACAAGAGTTAATATGTTTTTACTCTTATGATATATTAACTTGAAATTCTAATACATGTATACATCAAAGCCACAACCAGAAGCTTTCTTCTAATCTCGGTTTAGGGCGAGCCATCCCCTGCATACGCTCCACAGCCTGCACATAAATAATATCCCTCGACGGGGTGAGCTAATGCTCGATGTAGTGGAATCGCTAAATGGAGCTACTCTACCACCCTAAGTGCGGTCTGATGTTCCCAGGTCGCATACATTGAAGCGTATCGTGATCCTGCTTTGAATCATTTTACGTGTGCATTTCAGTCCGTCATATGCATTTCTCTGCACTCATACCAGCCTCGTGTAAAAATTTATTATTTTGTTTGTTTGTGGTTAACCTCCGATGTGTATATATCAATTGGGCGCTCAGAAATGATTGATATATTATTTGTTCAATGGACTACTCTCCCGATGTGAATGTCGATTAAGGTGGCTCAGACGATTGATATTTTTAATTTGGACTACCCTCCAGATTAATTAATATTTTTTAGACAATCCCTCGAACCGTTTTTATACAGACTCATACCATTAAGCTGCATCCTATGGTCTGGGATGTTCGGGGTCACGTATGGAATGCATGTATGCCAGTTTCAATACAGTTAATCATACAAATATGTAAACATGCATATCACATAATATCAATCATCTGATCATGTCATATAATTATCATTTCAAACATCAAGATTAACAAAGCGGGAGTTTGTGAGTCAAACCACGAGCAATTAGGTCTAGATTAAACAGACCAAACATTTCTGCAAAACATATTTTTGTGAACGCTGATATGAGAATAGTGAAACCCTCATTTACTATTCAGGCAAATCCCACGAATCATCGGTTCACCTTGTGAACCCGCATTTCAAGCCTCGACCAGTAATGCTTATGATTAACACCAAATCTCACAGCCATCACGCGGTCCTGATTGCATGGGTGTACATTTGAGGTTTCAAATTTATATCAATTCGGTCCGAGGTTTGGGACCGATCAAAAGCCGACCCCTAACGGCCTCCCATTCGGCTCAAACATTTGTAAAGTACTTAAGAAGGAATAAAACCCAGTAGGAGAAACCCCTGCCTCTGAATTTTGAAACTCCTAAATCGGTACCCATGCGAGCCACTATCCCAGCGTAGGCGGTTCTCTCTTCTTGTCGAAAGGCTGACGGTCGGATATTGGTATTTTTGAAGGAAGACTCTCTCTTATGACTCAACTCCATTTCGTTTTGACTCGCATCTCCGCACTTTTTCAAGTCACGTTTTTGCCTTTTGAATTTGAGAAGAGCCTTTATTTAATTGTTTGTCACTTTCTAACCAGTCATTTCAAAAATGACCATTTCGATCATTCTTTTCGAGTTTTGACATTCGGCTCCTATCTCGTATCATTTTCATCATTTCTCTACTCATACCACTCATGGCACCTTGGGTACATGTTATATGTGACTTTCGTAGCATCGAAAATCGTTTCTGACACCAGGCTGCGATGCCTCGAAAAGCGTGTAAATTAGAGTGACTCTAGATTCAAATTTTACTTGCTAGCTAGATTTGAGCGATTCCAGCGGTTAAATCTGTTTCATCATCGATGTCTGAGGAATAGAAATTACGGATTTTAACAGAGTACAATTTAAATGCAAGGTATGATTTTGCCCTTTTCCCAAGAAATTGGAATTTCTCGGGTCTTACATTCTCCCCTCCTTAAAAGGAATTTCGTCCCGAAATTCAGGACAATTACAATCAATCACATGCATATAAACAGTCATTTAAATCTTAAACGACTAAACCACGTACCTTCATCCCTAAACAAGAAGGGATAGGTGGCCCGCATTTTGTCCTCGCGCTCTCACGTGGACTCCTCCACTCCATAGTGCCTCCATAGTACCCTCACTAGCCTCACGGTCTTCGCGTCATAAAAACGATCCACGACTATCAACAATACTGCTGGTCCCTCCTCGAAGGTCTCATCCATGTCAACCTCAATGTGTCCCCAATCCACCACATGAAATTTGGATGCGGAGTATATTTAGGAGCATGGAGACATGAAATACCTTCGTGGACACGACATCTTGGGTGTGCGCCCGACCGGTGCATAGCGGTGCCTACTTCCGAGTATCTCAGGTCCGATAAATCTCGGCGATGGCTTCCGCGCTTCAGGGCGACACTCCTGTAGGCATCACCTTCAAGAAGACATGATCCCCAATCTCGAACTCTAAGGGTCGACGTTGCACATCTGCATAGCTCTTCTGTCGGCTCTGAGCCGTGAGAAGACGTTGTCGTATCAAGCTCACCTTCTCGGAGGTGTCTCTAATCATATCAAGACCAGTGATGGAGCTCTACCACTCGGTCCAACATAATGAGTGATCTACATGGCCTCCATACAATGCCTCATACGATGGCATGTATACTTGCACAGTAGCGTTGTAGGCGAATTCCACTAGAACCGTCTCCTCCCATTGCCCTTATGATCCAGACGCATCTTTCGTAGCATGTCCTCTAACTCCTGTATGAAAGATCCTCTCGGGCCCGACCATGCAGTAGAGGTGGAACATTAATACTTTCATTGGCCGATTGATCGTATTGCCCCATAGCCTTTTGGAAACTCTTCCGAAAGTGTGCCGTAAACCTCGGGCCCCTATCCGACACTATGGATACGGTACTCCACAATAGCGGATTATCTCTCATATGTATAGCGGCGGAATCTCTCGGCGAAGGTCATCCGAGGCAATTTAGAAAATGCCCGACTTCGTGAGCCGGTCCGCTCTCGCTATGCTCGGCGTCATGCTTATAGCTGCGTCCCAGTGGCCGTGGGTCATGAGAGTCAGTAGTGACGTCTTTCATTCCATTTCGGTAACTCCGATGGCTGAGTAGCCTGCGGCTTACGGTTCGGCCTTAACCTGCGTAGTGAGACATCGTCGAACAAAGTCCCCTACATGTCTCTTCATCCCACTCGATAATGCGGCGAAGAAGATCCTAGTACATCTTCGTACCCACGGATGCTACGGAAAATCGAGACGGTGAAACTCCCTAAGAATCTCCTCAGCTCGGTCAAGCGGGGAACCACTGCGAGTCCCCTATATCGAAGACTACCATCATTGAGCGGTCCGACCCTCGTCACTTATGCACAGTACAGTACTCGGTCACGATGGACACTATCTCTGGCGATCCACGCCACTGGGACTCAATCCGCTACGCTCAACGAGGAGGCAGTTGTAGCCACTAAACTCCCAAGGTACCTGAGTGCGCCATTTGTCACTGCGTAGCCCCAGCTTGTCCCACGGTCTCGAGCATCCGCCCGCTCTGTTGAAGCTATACTGGCAGCGCTCCTTGTGACTTCCGACTGAGTGCATCAGCCACCACATTTGCCTTACCAGGGATGGTAATGCAAAGTGAAGTCATAATCCTCTAGGAACTCCATCCACCTGCGTTGCCTCATATTGAGGTCTCGCTGCGTGAAAATATACTTCAGACTTTTATGGTCTGAGTACACCTCAAACTCCTTGCCGTATAAGTAGTGGCGCCAAATCTTCAAGGCGAAGACTACGACTGTGACTCATATGGGTATTGTGGGGGTAAGCCGCAGTGATTCTTCAACTAACGAGAACCATAGCTACTACCCTCCGGATGCATTAAAACACATCCCAATCAGGCCCTCAGGCATCCTGACACACTTGTGTACCTGTCCTGTCGGAACTATCAAGATGGGAGGCAGGAGTAAGTCTCCTCTTCCAAATCTGGAATGCCTCCTATCAGTCATCGATCAAACGACCTCCTTAGGGTCCAACCTAGTCATAAGTCTTTGCTATCTAGAGAAATCCTCAGTGAATCTCTGTATTACCGACCCGATCAGCTTCATTATCTCGAAGACTAACCGGCCTCTCCCAACTCATCAACGCCTCTCGACCTTCCCTTTGGGTGACTGCGACCTGCGTGTCCCCAATCTCACCTCGATGACGAACTCGCTTCTGCGAACTTGGCGTCTGATTGATGGTCTCTCGGCAAGCGTAAAAGCGATCCTCAGTGATACTCATGCTCCGAAAATATATACCATTTTGGGGGTAGATCAAGATGTCATCCGCGAGGAACTACGACAAAGCCGATCCTAAATGGGGTTGGAATATCTATGCATGAGATCCCTTGAATCTTCTTCCAGCGCATTTGTCAATCGAAGGGCATCGCAGTAAACTCAAAGTGCCATGTAGCGTCTAGCGTTGTCTTAGGGATATACATCTAACCCTCTCGGTGATGGTAGCTTGATGCGAAGGTGCATCTTGGAGTAGACTATTTCCTCAGTGATCAAACAAATCGTCAATCCTCGGTAATGGGTATCGATTTTTGATCGTAACCATTCATCTGTCTGTAGTCAATGCGCGATTCGAAGGTCTTATCCTTCTTCTTCGCAAACAAAACCGGGCGCCCGTGGTGAAGTACTTTCAGTCTAATAAACCCCTTGTCCAATAGCTCTTGTAACTGGAATCTGAGTTCCTACGACTCAACCGGTGCCATCCTATGCGGAGTCATAGAGATGGGTGAAATCTGGGGTGTGACTTCGATACCAAAGTCTCTTGCCCTCTGTGGAGGTTAGTCCAGGTAACTCATCGGAAAAACATCCACGTGCTCGCGCCACTACCGAGGTAGATCTAAGTTTTGGTCTCTCCTCGTCTTCGGGGTTAGGCTCGTTCTTGACCACTAAACATCCACGATACGGACTCATATCGCATGCGGAGCAAAATGTCATGCTTGTCTCCACGAGAGCACCACGCAGTGCGAATCTGCGTGTAGGCGATAAGCCCTCCCTACGCTCCACGATTGATAAAGACCACAGTAAAAATTTGTCATCGATCCATCCCCAGGATGACATCGAACTCTGACATGTCCATGATCCTCAAGTTCACTATAAGTAGAGTCCCCGAGATCTCCAACTCGCAACCTCGACATATCATCATTCTCTTCCTAATCCACAGGAGAACTCACATACAAAGGCTCCTCTAAGGTCTCAACCTCTAAGCTAACTCGATGCCGGCCCGATCGTGATGGTTGAATCTGACACGAGGAATCAAATAACGCTCCCCAGGCCGTAGGCGAGATAGAAAAAACGTACCACAATATGGCCCCGGTTGATCTGTGGCTCATTTCTGATTGTGTGGCGTGGAGCACGCCCCTGGACCACGATGTCCTGCTTTTGTGGACCTCGTCCTTTGCCTCTACCCATACTACGGCCTCTGGGCTGCTGTAAATGTGGGGTGCCGCGTGGCTACCTCGCGAGGTGGCTCCTAGCTTGTGCAGTGCGTGGAGGAACGTATTGTATCCTCTCTTGTCTTACTGCCGGTGGGATTTGTCTTTGTCCCGAAACCACTAGGATATTTGTCTCTGAGGGCAATCGAGTCTCATGTGTCAGCTGCGACAATGGTAGCACCATGCATCACTTTGGCCGGCAACTCTCATGCATTTTGTGGCGGGATGGCCGCGACTGGAACCCTCGTGAACTAGCTCTGCCTCTTTACGAGGCTGAAGCATTTGTCCTTCCTCTTACCACTAACCTTTCGCATCCAGGAGTGCTCAAGACATCCTCCATCTCTCCCTCTTATGGTCGGGCCGTCCCTGACCATGGAATCATATCTTGTAGGCGAAGTCCTACAATCTGAATGGACAACTTGACCCATTCTCAAATCTCTAACCTTGGCGGTTGGCCACGTGATCATCGACAAATCATCGCTGGCTACGTGAACTGGTCCACATAATCCATCACTGATCGTACGCCCCACAGCCCCGACTCACAGGAACTCCTGAGCCTTCGCAATCTCTGGAAAGTACTTACCCATGAACAGCTCCTGAAACTCTGCCCATGTCATCGCCTCTAGGTCTCTAGAGGTTCTTGCCCATTTCCATCATACTTGGGCCTCACCACTCTAATTGGGTGCGGTAGTATAATCAGGTCGCGTCGGTATCTCCATACCCTACAACACGCTATCGATCTACATGAACCAATGGTCTACCACCGCCGGATCCTCCCCCTATGAATGTCGGATGATCGCCTAAACCTCTGGGGTTACTAGGATCTTCTGTCTACACCTTTGCCGGCTGTGCGATAGCCGGTAGCATGGCATACCTCTGACCTCGTAGCCTGCTTGATTAAACACGGGTGGTGCGACGTTACCACATGGACACTCTCTACGTTCGTCCTCGACTAGCCATCTGTCTGATGCTTGTGTGAGTTAAATCTCAATCTGGTATCTCTAAGGCATAAACACGGCCAGAGACACTAATCGTCTGCGTAAATCGGTGTCTGCGTTGTCCTTGCATTCTGAGTAATGCAAGGCAATCAATTTGCATTTAAAAATATATTTTTCAACAAAAATTTTATTTTTGAAAATTTTATTTTTCGAAAATTTTGTCTAATTTGATTTGATTTAATTAAATATTTTAAAAAAAAAATTCGTTTTTTTTTTCAGCTATTGGAAACACCCAAAAACATATCCATGTTTTTTTTTTTATTATTCTCCAATACATCAAATAAACTTAGTAAAGTTTATTTATTTGATTTTTTTTTTCATTCTCCAGTATACCAAAATAAACTTATAAAAATTTATTTTCTTCACTTTTTCTTCAGTTTTACACTGTAAAATATTTGAAAACCATTTTCTTCTATTTTTTTTTTTTCATTTCTTCCAGCTACTGGAAGATACACAAAAAAAATATACCTATATATATATATATATATATAGGTATATTTTTTTCATTTTCCGTAATACTCAAATAAATTTTTTTAAATTTTATTTAATCATTCTCTTCGCTTTACAATAATCGTAAAACCTTAGAAAATAATTTTCTTCACCTCTAAACCAAGTAAACTTATAAAATTTATTTATTTTTTTATTTTTTTATTCGACCATGTTGTCCATAATTTTCAAAACTTCCGATCCAACACTAACTTAGTGTTCAACCTCAAATTTATTAAAATTTGATTTCATTATCCAATAAACTATTAAATCTGCATAAAATTTAGTTCGTTTCTTTCTTCCAGCTTTGGTTAATCGTAAACTCCACCATTTTCTTAACACATCATTATGTGCTAATTACTAAGCACCCAATCACTCACAACACACACAACATGGTATACACACCATTTATCAAACAACCACATGATCACACATGTTATAAACATCAATCACACAATCACATGATCACAATCAAAACACATGCAAAGTGGTTCTAATTCTTCTCCTCCCCGTGCCTCAGGTAACTTACACCCAAACATACATCGCACCACACCAAGCGGTGATGGATACCCAAACCCAAGCCCCTGTGTATTCGTGATACCTACGCCTCCGATACCGCCGTGACGCCCAAACCCGGGCATCCGCGACTACCCACAACCCATTGAATACTGTGGAACGCCTGGTGACCCGACATTTTTCTACCGAAAAATCGGGCGTAGTCTCCTTTGTACAGGAGCTCGCCCAAATACAAAACCCGCATAAAACCCGTCCCAAATAGTCTAATATAACGCTTATGATTTAAACGGCTACTGGGCCCATAAACAATACTCAATATACACGCCAACCAAGAATCCAACTATATACTCAATAAAGCATAAGAGTTAATATGTTTTACTCTTATACAATACATACATTAAACTTAAAAATTCTAATACATGTATACATCAAAGCCACAACCCCATTCTTCTAACTTCTAGCTTAGATCGAGCCGTCCTCACGTCCCGCACTGTGAAATAACATCCTCGACGTGGTGAGCTAATGCTTAGTAGTGAATCGCCCTGCGGGCTACTCACCACCTAAGCGCAGCTAAGTAAATGTTCCAAATTAAACACACATTCAAGCAAATGCACGATCCCTACTTGAATGTTTACATGACCAACTCGCATCCCCGAGTCCTCATCGACACTTCACACCCGCCAAGCCCCGTATGAGAACGACATATTTCGCTTGTTTGCACAACTCTCCCGATGTGTATATATATCAATTGGGCCGCTCCGACGATTGATATATATTTGTTTGTGGACTACCCTCCGATGAATATCAATTGGGCCGCTCCGACGATTGATATTTTTAATTTGGACTACCCTCCGATAATTAATATTTTTAGACAACCCTCCGAACCGTTTTCTCTAGACTCATCCTACACTCACTCCTATACTCCCAGGATGTTCAAAGGCATATGGGAATATAGCGTATGTCAATTCCAATACGCCTAATCACATGCAAATATGTAAACATGCACATATTCACATAATATCCAATCACACAATCATGTCATGTAATTATCATTTCAAACATCAAAATTAGCTCATCAAGCATCGATCGCACGAGCAATTGCCTCGAATCACTGACTAAACACATTTTCACACAAAAATATATTTTTGTGAATCACTATTCTCGAATAGTGGAAACCTCATTTACTATTCCGACAAATCATTAAATCACCTGCTCACCTTTAGAACTCACATTTCCCTACTCATTCCAATCAATGTATGATTAACACCAAATCTCACAACATAGCCATCACAAACAGTCCCTGAACTGTATGGCTGTACATTTGAGGTTTCAAAAATTTATATCAATTCGGTCCCAAGGTTTGGGACCAATCAAACGGCCCCTAACGGCCTCATTCGACTCAAACATTTGTAAAGTACTTTAAAGAAGGAATAAACCCAAGTAGGAGAAACCCTACCTCTCGGAGTTTGGAGGAAACCCCTAAACTACACCCACGCGAAGCCCTCTCCTCGTAGAGCAGTTCTCCTTCTTGTCCCGAAGATCACGACGGTCGGATCGCCTGCGACTTAGAGAGAAGGAAGACTCCTCTCCTCACTAAACTCAACTCCATTTTCGCTTCTCGCCAGCCACGCATCTCCCTCGCTTTCAAGTCACGTTGGGTCTTTTGAATTTGAGAAGAAGAGCACTATTTAGTGTTTTGTCCTTATCTAACTTAAATCAATTTCAAAATAACCATTTCGGGCTATTCCTTTTCCCGCTTTGACATTCTATTTATCTCGCCATCCATTTTCATCATTTCTCTAATTACGTCGTGACGCCCCATTTCCTGGGTCCATGATCAACCGTCAACCCGCGGAATACATGAGGCCTGGTTACCCGATCACTTCAGTAAAATCGGCGCAGCTCTTGTAATGTGTTTCACCAGGAAAACAAAGACTGTGATATACTGTCCTAAACAATCCAATGCGTAATATATATCCACCACGCTCACTCGGGGCCCATAAACAAGATGCACACACATACCAACTATGATCCAACCATAACCCATAGTTTTAAGAGTTAGTAAATTACTTTTATACAACATATATCAAAAAATGTAGAATTCTAATACATGTGGAAACCATCAAAGCCACACCCGCTCTTCAAAACTCATTCCTAGGATGAGTCGGTCCCGCATGTTCCTGCACCGAAAATAAAGGGGTCCCACGACGGTGAGCTAAAGCTCGCAGGAGAATCGCCCTGCCGGGCCACCTCACCACCTAAGTGCAAAGCAATGTTCCACTTAAACAAGCATTCAAGCAAATGCATGATCCTACTTGAATGTCTATATGACTAACTCGCATCCCAGTCCTCATCGACTCTCTCACACCCCGCCTGCCTTGTATGAGAATTATTATTTTATTAGTGGACAACCCTCCGATGTATATATATCAATTGGGCCGCTCCGACGATTGATATATAAATTGTTTGTGGACTACCCTCCGATGAATATCAATTGGGCCGCTCCGACGATTGATATTTTAGTTTGGACTACCCTCCGACACTTAATGTTTTTAGACTACCCTCCGAACCATCTTCTCTAGACTTATACCATGCACCAACCCTACAATCCTAGGATGTTGCAAGCAGATATGGAATGCATGTATGCCACTCCAATACAAAGCCTAATCACACGCAACATATAAATAATAAATATATTCACATAAAAATTAAATCACAATAAAATATATGTATTTATCCATTCAACATCAAAATTAAATTTCACTGGCTAACATACAAACACAAGCAATCCCATTCAAATTACTTAATCAAACACATATTTTCCCAAAATATATTTTCGTCACTATTTCCTAGGAAACGCAAACCCAAGGTTTACTGTTCCAACACTCAAATAAAACATCGGTTCATATTAAGAACCCGCATTTCACGGCCACTTCCGGCCTCAAATCCATTCAACACATGATTAACACCAAGAACACAAGCTCATACTCCATTCGCGTGGAATGTACCCACGGTCGTCGATTGGGGGCCTCAACTTTTATATTAATTCGATCCCACTGCCTGGGACCGATCAAACAAATTTCCTAATGGCCTCCCATCAACTCAAACATTCAAAAGTATCAAAAAATTCTGTGGAATAAAACCCAAGTAGGGAGAAAACTTACCCTCAAGGAGTTTGAAGAGACTCCGATCCCTAGAGTCCACGCTGCAGCTCCCGCCCCCCGCATGTAACCTTTTCCTCCCGCCCGAAGACCGCCGACGGTTGGATCGTGTGCAAATCTAGAGAGAAGTGCTCTCTCTCTCTAAAATCCTCTCAAACGAAGGCCACTGCATCTCCAAATCCCCTTCCACGTTTTTGGTCTTTGGGTTTAAGTGGAGAAGATGCACTATTTCCTATTTTGTCACTTTGACTTAAAAATCAAATCTCTAAATGACCACTATGTCCCTTCATTACCCGTATTTGATATTCTATGACTATCTCTACTGGCCCATTTTCATCATTTCTCTACTCATACCACTCAGCAGACATGAGTACGTGCTATATGTGACTTCTCATTTGATTTAAATTCATTTTACTAAAGATCGAAACGCAATGCCTCCAAAACGGGCCGTCGACTAATCGCCTCGAATATTACGAAATTTTACGTGCTAACTAGATTGAGAGACGATTCCAGCGGTGGAACGTATTTCGGCCATCCGAGAGATCTAGAGAATTAATTACGGATTTTTAACCGAAATTACAATTTTGTAATAAAAATATCGAAGTGGAATTTCCGGGTCTTACGCATGCGCTGTTTGTGGCGTGATGCGTGTTATATGTGACTCGTCGTAAAATCGTTTTTACGGCACGACTGCGTCTTATCGAAAAGCGTGTAAATTCTGGCTTGTCTCGGAGTCGGCCGAAATTTTACGTGCTAGCTAGATTTATGAGCGATTCCAGCGATTGTAATCCATTTCGTCATCCGAGATTTAGAGAATAAATTACGGATTTTTAACCGAAATTACGATTTTGCCCTTTTCCCAGAAATTGGAATTTCTCGGGTCTTACAAAATCAATCATTGTTTTCTTCCAAACACACCCCAAAACTCCTTATGAAGTAGAGTCTCTGCTTTGTTATGTTAATTCTCATGTTTTTATTATATTGCATAAGTAGTAAAGAGATGTAAAAGATTTGTTTTGTAACTAGTTGTGTAAGCATCATCGGCTCCAAAAGGCTTAACTAATAAAACCTTTGTTGCATTATATATCTTCAGTCAAAATTTTCTCAACCATGATAGTGTATTGTTATGTTACCTCCCTAATGAAGTGATGTTTGACTTCATTATGCTTTGACCAATTGTCTAACTATCTTCAAACATAATCATTATCCATATACACCAATCCCCACGAGACAAGTTCATATTGGTGAAACCATTCTCTATGAAAATTTTAGCAAATCTTTTTCTGCCTTCCTTAGTTGTTGTTCCCAACTTGTCTTGAGCTTTTATCATCTTTTTGATAAAACTTTCTTCTGACCACACAAGTTACCATCTTTGTCTTACAACTAGGCTCTAATACCCGATGTGATATGATATCACAACAATGATTTGAAATAGAATAATAAAAGAAAATTAAAGCAATAGATAAAATTATAATTTGAAATGAGTGATTGGTGATTCTTAATGGTTGATCTCAAAGACCAAAAAGCAAGACACTCTAATTGGTAGGCAAGGAAGTAGGATGGGTGGATATTAACACCAACGGGGAAGATAACATAGCATTCGATCATAATTATATAATTTATATTCCTTTTGGGGGATGTTGAAAAATGTAGTGTTGAAATTTTTTTTTTTACTTACAAAAACAATCATTATGAAATTTGTCTTTTTATTACATAACTTTTTTTTTTTTTTGTGATTTTATAAGTTGTTTTTAAAATTGTAGGATAATTTTAGTTATTTATTTGTTTAAGCTGAGCCTTACACCTCATTTGCCACAAGGCTCAAGTGTCATCTCCGTTTAAACAAGGTCTTTTGAAGTTAAAAGAGTATATGCCAATTGCCAAAGTTTAAAACTTTATGCCACATGCCATTTATTTCCCTCCAAGTCTATGGATCCTAAAGTTGTATGGGACTCTTTTGCAACTTTTTTTTCCTTTAAGTCTAGGTCTTCCAATTAATTACATTTCTACCTAAATGCTTACCGACACACTTTTTTTTCCTCCCCATCAAAATCTTCTAAAGTATAAGTAAAATAAATGTATTTTTTTAATTTGTAAATCAATTTATGTTACTTTTCTTCTTTAACATATTAGCCCAAAGTCAAGGTCTTTGAGAATTTAATTATATTCCACCCATCTAAATGCCTAATCACCACTTTTTATTTTTATTATTATTATTTTTTATCTTTAATCTAGTCTAGGTCTTCCATTTTTTTTAAATATAGCTTTAAACATGCATGTAAGGAAATTTTCATGAATTTTCCTATTGAAGTAATTATAAATTCATTTTATGGTATAAAAATTGTATTTAGTTGTCCATTTCTTTTAGGAGGTTCATTAATTAAGTTTAATGAGACATATGCTTCTAAGCTTGGCTTTTTTAGAGAATACCATAATTATAAAAATATTTTTTAAACTATAGAACAAAAATAAATATTTTCAAATCTATGATACTTATTGCCAATTAAGCGCCACATAGATATCATGTCTTCAAAACATGATTTCAATGTGAAAATGTGAAATCGTGTTTTGAAAACATGATTACAGTGTTAAAATGTGAAATCATGTTTTGAAAACACAATTTAATGTAAATTGTAAAATTGTGAAATCGTGTTTTGCAGATACAATTTCAGTGTAAAAATATGAAATCATGTTTTCAAAACACAATTTCAATGTAAATTTTTAAAATTGTGAAGTCGTGTTTTGAAGACATGATTTCGATGTAAAATTGTGAAGTCGTATTTTGAAAATACGATGTCGGTGTAAAATTGTGAAGTCTTGTTTTGAAGACACGATTTCAATATTAAATTGTAACGCAGTGTTTTGAAGACACGATTTCGATGTAAAATTGTAAAGTCATGTTTTGAAGACATGATTTCATAGTTAGAGAATTACCACCTCATTACTTATGTGTCAAAACTACCATGGAATTGGAATTATTTTTTAATCTAAAATATTTTGACAATAATTAATTTAATTATCTGTAAATTAAGAATCCTAGTATAACAACTTTTGTCTATTATTGGGACTTATGTAGTTTTAATCTCCTAGCTATGTTGATGTTTACAAATTTATATTAACTCAATGTAAAATTATTGGATTACATAGATTGTGATTTCATATTATAAAAAAATTGTGACGTGACCTCATAAAAAACCACCCTAAAGATGAACTACGAGCATTATAAAATTGAAAATTTAACAAATTCTCATAAAAAATAAAGAAAAATGGGTCTAAAGTTAAAACTTGCCTCCACTCAAGATCTGGACCACTCAACGTCTAAAGTTTAAAAGCAGATATTCACATTGTCCCTTCTTTTGTCGCTTGAGTCTAGGTCCTAAAGTTGTATGGGACCCTTTTGCAGCTTCTTTTCCTCTAAGTCTAGGTCTTCCAATTAATTACATTTCCACCTAAACGCTTACCGACACTTCTTTTTCCTCCTAGTTAAAGTCTTCTAAAGTATATGTAGAATAAATGTATTTTTTAATTTCTAAATCAAACTATATTACTTTTCTTCTTTAACATATTAACCCAAAGTCAAGGTCTTTGAGAATTTAATTATATTCCACCCATCTAAATGACTAATCATCCTTTTTTTTTTCTCTTTAATCACAAGTCTAGGTCTTCCATTTTTTTTAAATATAGCTTTAACATGTATTTAAGAAATTTTCATGAATTTTCTATTGAAGTAATTAGATATTCATTTTATGGTATAAAATTGTATTTAGTTGTGCATTTCCTTTAGGAGGTTAATTATAAGTTTGACATAAACACATATACTTCTAAGCTTGTTACGAGGACTTATGTAGTTTTAATCTCCTAGCTAACCTGATATTTACAAATTTATATTGAACTCATGTTAAAATTATTGGATTACATATAATAGAGAAATAAATAAAATGGGTTGAATAAACAAACAAAATTAATTTATTATATTTAAACTTATTTTTTATTTTCCTCAAAATTTTCTTTCCTTTTACTTTTCATCTCTATAAATATATATAATTAATGTTTAATACTTTTCGGGTTTCAAATGGAGCCTAAGACTATACCCATTACCACTTCCTTTCCCACTATGTCTAGGCCTTCAAAAATTAATTAAAACTATAAGTCCCATTGCCACTTCTTTTTCGGTTTTTTCCTGGCATACCAAAAAATAAAATAATGCTTAAAATGCAGAAATTTAAAAAATATTTCTAAAATCACTGTAGTTTTTGTTGATTAGGAAAGAGAGTTTTAAAATCGTGTTTCCAAAATTATCTTTTTACGATGTCTTTTCAAAAGATGATTTCTATTGATTGTAAACAATCTCAATCTTTTTTCTTAAGTTGTCTTGTTAAAAGACTATTTTAGTCTTCTTTCTATTTCTAAAAGACGATTTCTCCCTTGTTTCTTTTTATTTTATTTTATTTTCTTCAGTGAAATTGTATTTGTAAAAGACGTTTTCTATATTTTTGAAAAGGAAAATCGTTTCTTGAAGAGACGATTTTAAAAAATATAAATGGAATATGAAACGGTTTCTGATTGTGAAAAATATAAAAGGAAAATCGTCTTTTGTCCCACTTTCCTAAAAAACAATTTGATTTTTCTTTTTTTTCTATGTGCAATCATCTTTAGTAAAGAGCTTATCTATTTTTTTATTCGGTCTTAGGCAAATGGTTGTCCAAAACAATTTTATAATTTTTACAAAAAATTCTTTTTGTTTTTTTAATAGTTTGCAACAATTACAATTATAAAAAAGCCATCACTAATATTGTAATTTGATAATAAAATTACTATAAATATATTAGTATGAATTTTATGTTGGTTACTATTTATATGTTATTTACTATTATAATAATTTCAAAGCTGTTTTATTCAAAAATAATAATTTCAAAGCGCACATTTCGAAATAATTTCAAGCGCAAATTATATTTGATGATGCTTTCAGGAGCTAGAATTTGGAGCGTGTGGGGGTCGTTAAAGTGGATGGATTGTTTGTGGTTTAGGGGATACGGGCGTGGATCGTACGGGCGAGTATAGGCTGGCTATATACCGTCACGCAAACGCAGCTCGTAGCACTCTCTGCAAAAACAAAGAGAAAGGGGGGTCGGCAAGGGCTATGCCCGGTGGCCGCTCTCACTGATGCCTAAGTCGGTTTAACTACGAGGAGAAAAAGAGAGACTACTTTAGAGGCGAATGTATTTGCATATGAGTATGCGTCTAAGAGTGCGTCCACTTCACTGCTGGGGTGGCCCTGTATTTATAGTGTATATTATTCGATTTGAGGTGTAGTCGAGATCTTTCCCATTGGATGGGATATTTATTGCCTTTATCGGATTTTAGAAAGAGATATTGAAGGAATAGTTTATTGAAAATTATCCTCCTTCCTTTTTAGTGAGATTTGATTGGATTTGCAGGATAATATATTATTGAGAATTATCATGTTTCCCTTATTGGTGAGATTTGATTGGATTTGCAGGATAATATATTATTGAGAATTATCTTGTTTAAGCTATTGGTGAGATTTAGTCGATTTGCGGGATGTGAGCGCTACGTGTCCAAATATCATCCGGCGCTGGGGTGGAGTGGGTGAGAACTTCGTTTTGGTAGGCTATTTGAGCTTGGGTGTTTTATAGGGCTTGCCCTCTCCTTTGGGCCTAGTGAGTGGGCTGTAGCGCTATTTTCAAACCACAATAGGTTGCCCCCATTACGTGGTGTGCGTGAAGCGAGGGCTATATCGATTCTTGTATCGGGTGTGATTTCCATGTGTCATTTCGAGTACAGTTGGGGGCTTTGTTATTAGTCTTATGTCGGTGATAATGATGACCTTTCGGTTCTCGCTCATTTCTTCCATAAATATCCACTCTGACCGTTTGTCTTGCGTTCCTTGAATCTAATGGCTGAAGTAGTCACGAGGTTGAAATTAAGCTCGTCAGGCCCAGGTCGCTAGGGCCGTGGGCTAGCTTGTTCGGCTGGACCGATTCTAAGCTGTGCGACTTTGGCGAGGTCGTTAGTGCTAGTTGTTGATCTCCATCGGTACGACTTATATGGCCGAATTGATTCCTTAAGCTGCGTGACTGCTGGCGGTCGTCAATGAAAGTTGATGTTCTCGGCCCGGCTAACATGTGTGGTGAGGGGCCCGATTTCTGGGATTCTGTGACACCTTTTGGGTGAGGTCGTCCCGTGCGCGAGGAAGTGGAGTGGGTGGGGCCGTCGCCAGCGAACTAATGGGAAGAGCTCGTCAGAGTGAGCAGTTGAGTAGAGATCGTCCAAGTAAACTGATGGGAAGGCTCGTTAGTGCCGAGCGAGAAGAGCTGCGTCAATGGGAGTGCGGGGGAAGGCTGCCGTCGGTACGGTAGGTGGGTAGAGCTCGTCAATGTGAAGGGTTGGAAGGAGCTCGGCCATGTGAACTGAGGGGAAGAGCTCGTCGGAGTGGGCGGTTGAGTGGGGCTGTGGGTGAGGGCGTGGGAAGAGCTCGTCGGGTGAACAATTAGTAGAGGCTCGTCAGTGAGCCGTGGGAAGAATGGGTCGAGTGAGCAGGTTGAGTATGTCGTCGAGTGAGCGATGGGAAGAGCTTCGTTAATATGAGTTGCTAAATGGGGTCGTCCATGAGGAATAGAGGCTGTGTGTTGAGTGATAGGAAGGCTCCGTATGAATGAGAATAATTCGAGGAGCTCGTCCGTGTTGAGTGGGAAGAGGCCGTCGGAATGAATAATTGTGAGCGGAGAACTTTGTCGAAGTGTTGTGTGATGGGAAGAGCTCGATTAGGATGGTAGTACGATAGAGCTCGATCCGTGTTGAGTGATGGGATGGGCTCGTCGGAATGAATAGTAAAGTAGAGGCTCGTCGAGTGTGAGGTGATGGGATGAGCCTCGTCAATATGAATTGCCCTGGCTCTGTTTGTGGCTGCTGGTGGCGTTCGGTAGAGTGGCGATGTCGTCGAGTGGCGATGTAGCCAAGTGGCGATTGGGCGGTGGCGGTGTGGTGGGAGTGGCGATTGGTAAGTGAGCGGTGGTAGAAGTGGCGTTAATGGCCAGAAGTGGTGATAGTAAGTGGCGATGTAGCCAAGTGGCGGTTGAGCAGTGGCGGTGTAGCCAGTGGCGGTGGCCAGAGTGGCGATTAGTAAGTGGCGATTGGCCGTGGCGTTATGGCCGTGGCGATTGCGTGTGGCGATTGGCCGAAGTGGCGATGTAGCGGTGGCGATTGGCCAGTGGCGGTGTGATGGCTGTACTGCCAAGTGGCGATTAATGAGTGGCGATTGAGCCTAGTGGCGATGTAGCCCAGTGGCGATTGAGCCGAGTGGCGGAATTGAGCGGTGGCGATATTGGCAGTGGCGATTAGGCAGTGGCGATTGGTAGAATGGCGATGGCCAGTGGCGATTGGCCGAGTGGCGATTGGCCAGTGGCGTTGTGGCCAGAGTGGCGATTGGCGAGTGGCGATGGCCGGTGGCGATTGGCCAGAGTGGCGATAGTGAAGTGGCGGTGGCCAGTGGCGATTGGCCGTGGCGATTGTAGTGGCGATGTAGCCAGTGGCGATTAGGCCAGAAGTGGCGATTGGTAGGAGTGGCGATTGGTAGTGGCCCGATATGCCCGATGGCGGTGGGGCGAGTGGCTGATTGGCGGCGTGACTCCTCGGTGGCGTGACACGCACGGGTAGGTAACTTCGTCAAAGTGAGCAGGTTAGTGAATGCGTCGTGTGTATTGATGGGAAGAGCTCGTCGGTCACGGAGCAGGAAGAGCTCGTTATTGAGGATTTGTTGGTGAAGGCTCATCGGGGAATGCGTAGTAGGAGCTCGCCCATGTTGGTGATGGGAAGGAAGCGTCCGATGAAAATAGTAAGCGGGCGGAGTCCATGCGAAGGGGCGGTGAAGGGCTCGTCAATTTGAGCAGTGGGAACTCGTCCATATCGGGGAAGAGCTTAAATCAATATGGATTGTAGGATGGAGGCCGTGCATGCGATATGCGGTGAAGGGGAGAAGACGTCGAGAATGCGTAGTAGAACTCGCCAGTGTTGGCGATGGGAAGAGCTCGTCAATGAAAATAGTAAGCAGGAGCCAGTCCATCTGAAGGGCAGTGAAGGGCTCGTCAGGCTGAACAGTGGGAACTCGTCCATATCGAGGAAGAGC